>CM053604.1:108021672-108050222 GCA_028646535.1 Procyon lotor | reverse complement strand
ACTGTGGAAAGAACCAAGATGCCCTTCAACAGATGAATGGTAGGGTCTATATATGCAATGGAATATTATGCCTCCATTAGAAAGGATGAATACCCAACTTTTGTATCAACATGGATGGAACTGGAAGAGATTATGCTGAGTGAAATAAGTCAAGCAGAGAGAGTCAATTATGATATGGTCTCACTTAGGTATGGAGCATAAGGAAAAACATGGAGGGCATTGTGAGAAGGAAAGGAAGGGTGAATGGGGGGAAATCAGAGGGGGAGATGAACCATGAGAGATTGTGGACTCTGAGCAACAAACTGAGGGTTTTGGAGGGAGGCGTGGGGGGTTGGGCGAGCCTGGTGGTGGGTATTAAGGAGGGCACATATTGCATGGAGCACTGGGTGTGGTGCATGAACAATTAATCTTGTAACACTGAAAAAATAAAAGGTATTTGGGGGGGGAAGAAAAACGGATAATTTTAAATCATTCGCCTGAAAATTTGAAACACCTACTAAATATTTGTATAAAACAGATAATTCTGTGATATTCATATAATAAGCTTCAAGAACACAATTATATTGCATTACCTATTGTTTCTCAAAAAAGCTTTTGAAGAATGTTATTCCTTGAAAAGCTCTTAGCAGGAGGAAAAAAAAAAAAAAGAAAAAGATGACATTGTCAGGTAAATTTTGGGAAATCCATGCATTGGTTATATATTTTTTTGAGACATATATAGCAGCATATCTCTGGGAATTCTATCCTGTGAACATCTCTAACCCTGTTAATCCAGTATTTCTCAGACTTCATGGAAACTTTTTGCTTAATACTGCTTTTGTATACATGTCATGTAGTTCAGTGAAATTTTTTAATTCTTACGAAAGGTACAATGAACAGTGAGAGAGATGATGTTATTTGCTACTTTCTAGTACATGTGGGGATTTTGAAAACTATAAGGATGATAATTTGTTATCAGTAAAACATGCTTTTTGACTGATTTATAGATAGTGAAGTTTTCTTCAATTTCCTTGAATTCCATGACTTTGCCATCTTAATTCTACATTGTTGCCTCTAGGTGGAGGATCTTACTTTTTCTCTTGCCTTTGATACAACTGGCAAATGGCTTGAGCTTTTTTTTTTTTTAATTTACGTTAAACTTTAGTTTTATTAAGACATTCAGTTAAATTCACCCTTTTAGATATATGATTTTATGAAATTAAATTATGTACATGGATATATTTGTGGGTCCAGTATCACAAGCAAGATACTGAAAATTTCATTATCTTCCAAAAGTCTTCTCATGTTTTTTTGTTAATTCTGGGCTTCTTTCTCCAACCCCTGGCAACCACTGATTCAGTTTCTCTCCCTTTTCCGGAATGTCTTATAAATGGAATCATACAATATGTAGCTTTTGTGTCTAACTTTTTTGACTTGGCATAATGTTTTTGATATTAATTCACGTTGTTAATGGTATCAGTAACTTGTTTCTCACTATTACTGATTAGTATTCTGTTGTATGGTTGTAGCACAACTTATTTATCCATTTATTAGTTGGTAGACATTTGAATGTTTATAGTTTTTGGTGACTATGAATAAAGGTTCTGTAAATACTCATGTACGGATCTTTATGTGGACAAATTCTTTATAAAATGGGTTGTCAGGGTCCATAGGTCTTTCTGCTCTGTTATATTCAACATGAGACTTATGGCATAGATTCCAAGATAGCTACTCTAGTTCTTGCCATTTTCCAGTATCTTATGTAAGTGGAAGGAAGGAAAGTTGCAAAAATGAGTTGTGTTCCTTAAGAGTAATAGCCCAGTAGTTGCACTTATTACTGCCTGTCCTCTTGATCAGAGTTTGGTGACATGGCTGGTAACTCCAAGGAAAGTGAAACTTCTGGAAAGTGAATTTTGTTTTGTCTGGGTCTCATGTACCAAACTAGAAACTCTTGTTATGGAAGAAGAAGAAAATGTAAATTGGGAGACATTACAACCTGTGCCACATCATTGTAATTTTCCCTCAACTTCTCCCTATTAATAAGTTTCTAGTGATTATAAACATGTATAGATTCATATTCACTTAGGAATAGATTCTTAGGGATAAATTGGATACCTTAATATTAGCACTTTTAAAAAGTAAATATATCTTTGAAGGATGCATATATATAAAAGAAGCTTACTTTTTTTTTTTTTTTTTTTAGAAGCTTACTTTTTACGTGGCTTGTTTTACAAACAAGTAGACAGGTCCAGAGATAAAAGATGATTTGTCACAAGAAGTAGAAAATATCTAGTTAGGGGCATAAGCTGTGATTGTACTGTGTCCAGTTTTTCTGCTATACCTTACCGTGGCCATATCTTTGAGGAAGAATTTAGCAAGATTCCAGGGAAAATACAGCTTTACTTTGAAGTATTAGAATTTTCTTTGTATTACAGTCTTCCCAGGTGTGTAAATCTTTTGAAGAGAAGATAATTATTTTTGGTCCATATGTGTTTCTTGGTTTTCTGAAAATACAAGTGACTTAGGTTTAATGATATTTAATTTTAGCTTAAAGTATTTTATTAATATAGCTGCTGATGAAAGTAATCATCATGCCCAATTAAAATCCTATTTCAAAACTTGTGAAGGTTTATTTGAATTATTTGAATAATAGGCTTTAAAATTTCTATAATCTTGTACATTAAACTCTAACCTATAGAAAGCATGTTATGCCACCCTGAAGGTTGCTATAAAAATTGTTTATGAAGTTCAGGCCAAGACTAAAATATGTTGAAATGGAGGGTTGTGAAAAATGTTCTATATAGCATAGGGGACCAAATCATGCTAAAATGCAGAAAAAGACTATACATCAGTTTCTAGGCTACATTATTCAAAAAAATACAACCATAAAAAAGGTAATAAGATTACATTTTCACATTTCACGGCTAGTAAAGCGCATTAGGCTGCTCAGATATTCATAACTTACTGTGACATTTGGGAAGATTACATTTTGTAGTGCAGAACCATTACTACAGCTCAGATAATAACTAGCCAATGCCTAGACTTGGATTATGATCCTTGTCATTGAAAACAAATTTGTGTTTTGAAGGTTGATCAGCTTCAAATAACTATTAGAAAGGGTTAACATGACATACTGTAGACCCTGTGCATGCTTTTTAGGTATAATAGATATGCATACATATAGTATATCAAACATGCCATGCATTTGTATGTACCAATTTCTGCCATCAATTTTCTCCTTGAAAGGTATATTTTATAATATTTAAAGCAATGGAGAAATATTTAAAACACCTGTCTGGATACTGCTCTCACAATGTAAACTCAATTTAAAAGCTGGTGAAATATTTGGGTTTTTTTGGAAATTACTTTCAGAAATTAATTCTGTAGCTTCTTTTAAGGGTGGTTACTGGCAGAAATAAACACAGATTAAAATGGAAGATTGATGTAAGTAATATTAGGGTGAAGGTAAGGTCTTCTAAATTAGTTGCAACTAGACTTTTGACCTGCTTAGACCTGTGTGGGGTTTGTCTAAACATGTATGTACTAAAAACTCTCCCTTTGCTCTTTCTCCCCAGATGCTCTGTTGCCTTTTTAACGGCAGTCACTCTTTAGTTTCTTGTGTGTCATTCTTGTGTATATGCCTGTGTATATACATGTTTTACATTCATATTATAGCCTATGGTTCACCTTTTTTTATTTTCTCACCTAAATAATTATTTTAGAGATTTTTTCATGTCAGATGGAGCTGTCTCATTCTTTTCATTAGCTGCATCATATTCAATTATATAGTTGTATACAGCTATATTAACTATTACCTGATAATGTTTTGTGGGGGGGATTGTTGCTTTTATTTTCCTTTCAAAATGTGTTAAACAATGAAGTTCTTGTATCCAACATCATTACCTAAATGTATCTGTAGGATAAATTTGTAGTTGTTAAGGTAGCTGTTTGTGTGTGGCTTCTTCTATTTAATATAATTCCTTTGAGGTTGGTTGGTTGGTTTGCTTGCTTGCTTGTTTGTTTGTTTATTTATTTATATCTGTTGATCTATCTTCTGCAAGTGGAGATTGACTTATATTGGTAACTGTGTCAGTAGTTCCAATACTGAATACTTTTCTCATTTATAGTAATTTTTCAGTTGAAGTATTTGATTTCCCAGACATAAATCATATCATCTCAAAGTAATTGTACTTTAAATTCCTCCATTCTGATATTTATACATTGCTACCTTTTGACTAAATGTATCTTCTATGACTCCAGGGTAATACCAAATGATAGTGATGATAGTCACATCCTATCTTGTTTCTGACTTTCATGAGACTCATTCCAATTTTCCTGTGCGAGCATGATGCTGTCTTTTCAGGTGTGATTGATATATTTTATTATTAAAGGAAGTCTTTTACAATTATTAATAAAGTATGGTGGAAATATAAAACCATTTAGCAATGCCACAGTAATAGCAGTGGGAGGTAAGCTCCATCAATGGTTGCATAAAACTGGAATAGACTCTTTGGTTGTGGCTTACTCTATTATGAACTGTTGGATTTTGTTGTGCAAAGTTTGACGAGAAACAAGATACTTGCCTAATCTCAAGGTGTTTTCCACAAGATGTGTAATAATTTAAACATGAAATATAGTAACTATTTACTTATTTAAAGATTTTATTAGAGAGAGAGTGAGCATGAGCAGGTAGAGGGAGAGGGAGAGGAAGATGAAGACTTCCCTGCTGAGCAGTGAGCCCAATGTAGGACTCAATCTCAGGACCCTGAGATTATGACCTGAGCTGAAGACAGATGCTTACTCTACTGAGCCACCCAGGTGCCCCTCTGGTAACTTTGAAATGAAAAAAATTTGACAAACACCACCTTAAACAAGTGATCAAACTAACTTTACCAATAGTGAAGTGTATTTATATTAGGTACCAATGAAATGGTATGCTAAGGACATCCATGACTTCTGGGATACTTTTGCTAAAAAATGCATAACCTAAATTTAAACCTGAAAAAATGTCCACATAGGAAGAGTCTATAAAATATCTGGCAAATACGCTTTAAAAAGTAAAAATCACGAAAGTCGGGGTGCCTGGGTGGCTCAGTGGGTTAAAGCCTCTGCCCTGGGCACAGGTCATGATCTCAGGGTCCTGGGATCGAGCCCCACATTGGGCTCTTTGCTTGGCGAGGACCCTGCTTCCTCCCTCTCTCTCTCTGCCTGCCTCTCTGCCTACTTGTGATCTCTCTCCTTCTGTCAAAAAAAAAAAAAGAAAGAAAGAAAGAAAGAAAGACAATCACGAAAGTCAAAGACCATTGCCTGTGCAATGGTCTCAGTATGAAGACTAAAGGATGCTCATCATGGATCAGAAAAAGGAGTTTAGTGTGACAAGTGGCAACATTTGATCTGTAGATTTGTCAGTAGTATTTTTATCAATGTTAAGTTTATGATTTTAATGATTTTATTAGGATTATGTAATACTCACTTTTGGGGAAGCTGGGTAAAGAGTATACAGGATTTCTATACTATTTTGCAGCTTTTTAAATATTTGAAATTATTTCTGGATAAAAAGTTAAAGACAGGACAAGTAGATAATATTCACAAAACTGAATTAAAAAAAAGAGTTCTTACAGAATTTTTGGTTGGATTAGGGAACCAAACATGTATACTTTATAGCCACGACCATGTAGCTAGGGGAATTGGCTCAATGATTGACACCAAGGGGCTCTTTTAGCAGAAAACCTAGCTCTCCTTTGATTATGTTAGATGTTCCTGATGATACACAGAACTGTCCACTAAAATCTCTGCCGGAGCTTTCCCAGAAGAATCGAATGCTTTTACTACTGCACTAGCCAGGAATTCCTATCTCCTATATGCAGATGATGCCTCATGTTGTTCATTTTTCCATTTTTTCTTTTTCTTGCCAGTGTGTATCTTTGGCAGGACCTGGGAGACATCAGTCCTTGGTTCAAGGAGTTTTAATTGTCTAATATGTCTAATTCTGAACTTTCCCTGCTTTTCTGAAGTAAACACTATTAGGTTGTGTCTGTTATTCTTTTATGAGCTGTTGGATTTTGTTTTGTAAAGTTCACTCTCTTAATTCTTGACCACGTTTTGGGTTTAGGAATGCATAATGAAAAACCAAGACATACTCAGGAGGACAGGAGTGTGGGTGAATCTTGTATGTAGTATTTCTGACAGATACCTTTTAGAACGGTAGTTAATAAGGATATCTCTGCAGAGGTAATTGTAAAAGTATTTTAATTCCTTTAAACACTTGGGATTTGTTAAAATTTAAGAAACTCTCCTCTGTGGGAGGATGCTGTGGGTGAGATGGAATTGTGGGGATAGGTCAGTAATCTTTCTTGGATGAATTTTTTGATATTATCAATGAAATTTTCTTGATTATTTTTTTTGGGTGTATGATTACATTTAAGTTATCCTACTTATTGACAGGGAAGGAAGGGGATTAAAATTGGTAGGTAAAATAAACTAGGAATTTGGCAATTATAAACTCTAAGTTCTGTGTCCACTCTGAGCATTTTTTTTTCATTTTTGTTGTGAGCTGGTATTTTGTATAAGCAGCAAATCATCTGTAGGTTGTTGTGTATAGTTCACAGAGTTCATAATTCATACTAAATAAAAAGCAGTTATAGAGCTAAAAGTTAAATCTTTGTTGGTATCAGGTCAGTAATAGTGATTTACCAAAAACATCCTGTATTTGTTTCTGTTGAAGAATATTTCCATTTTTATACTGTAAGTCTTGCTTGACTTTGTGCTGTCTTAACTTGAAGGTTGCTTTAGATTCTTTATTTTTTAGAGCTGTGTGTGTGTGTATTTGTGTGTTTAGGGACCCTTTTGTTGTAGAGGGTAGAGAAGAATGTGTATGGGTAGTTACTGCCAACCTAAAGCTTAGAAGTGTGCTCTAGTTATATCAAAAAAGCACTAATGTTTTTAATTTTTCCCCCTTTTTGGAAGCTGGTAGGAGGGCAGTTTGATTTGGAAATGAATTTCATTATCCAAGAAGGTGAGAGTATCATCTGCATGGTGGACCTACTAGAAAAATGTGACATTACTTGCCAAGCAGAAATCTGGAGCATGTTTACAGCGATTCTGAAGAAAAGCATACGAAATCTTCAAGTCTGCACTGAAGTAGGCCTTGTTGAGAAAGTGCTCGGGAAAATTGAAAAAGTTGACAGTATGATAGCAGGTATGATTTTTTTTCTGTAGCACAGTAGATGTGAAGAAATAAAGTTTGATTCTTAAATACTGTATTTCTCTTAGTAATATTTCAGAAATATTTGAACATCTAACATGCATGGAACTTTAATGTTCAAACTCTTAAATAAGCACAGTGTATTTTAATTATTGAAGAAATATAAATTGTTTTATTGTTTTCTTTTGTTTCCAGATCTTTTAGTTGACATGTTGGGAGTGCTGGCTAGCTATAATTTGACTGTTCGAGAACTAAAGCTATTCTTCAGTAAACTTCAAGGAGATAAAGGACAATGGGTAAAAAAACTGAATACACTTTGATATTTGAAAGTATTCCTCTCCTCAAACACATTAGTGGCTTTTAAGCAATTGTTATTATTATACTGGGGTAAATGTCAAATTGAAGGGAAGAGATGAATTAAAATAGAGTTTAGGTCTGTATAGCTACTTTTGCCGTGACCGGACACAGGTGCAGACTAAGAGAACTGGGTGTTCCAGGCAGGCTATAAGTTGGCCTTTCTTCAAACTGTTAGTCTTTAAAATACATTTAACATTTATTAGAGGAAAAGGGTAAGGACAGAGAAGGAAGAGTGTTAGGTAGCAGCATCTAGATTCTCTGTTGACCTGAGTAGTTTAGCTATTGCCTTTAAACTTGAATAACCCACTCAGTGAACACAAGCTGTCCAGTTAATGGCTGGACAGTAATGGCTCCACCATCCACAAATTCAATTCAGTGGTCATTTTCAATAAAAGGCAATAGTGGTCAATTTATTTTGAACTCCAGGTGCCTCAGTATACTGTTTCTTCCTGTCACTTGGTTGCTTACCTCTTAGAGGAATACTAATAAATATTTTCTCCATTTTTGTTGCATTGTGGGCTTATTTTAGTGCTCTTTAGAGATTGTTGCCCTCAGCACTGCTCAGTCACACCTGATCCTCAATCTAGTTCTGATGAAATATATTTAAATTGGTGTGTTGTAAGAATAAACACTCTATTGTGTTAAAGTGGTTATACTCAAGCTTCTTTGTATCAAGCTTTAGTTCTCTGGCTACTTTTAAGATTTCATCATTGGGGGTGCCTGGCTGGCTAAGTTGGTAGGGCATGTGACTTTTGATCTTAGGGTCTTGAGTTCAAGCCCTGTCTTGGGTGTGGAGCTTACTTAAAAAAAATTCATCATTGATTTTTAGCAATTTTTAAGTTAAAAAAAAATTTAGCAAAGTTTCTTGGTGAGATTACCTTGTGTTTATTCTTATTACAGTTCTGGTATCTGTGTGTTTATAATATAATTTTCAGCAAATTTGAAAACATTTTGGTCATTATTTCTTTAAATATTTTCTTGTCCTTCCTTCCTTTTTTGGGACTCTAATTACATGTATGTTAGTTCTCTTGTTATGTCTAGTAGGCCACTCAGATCTTTTCACATTTTTTTTTTAGCCTTTTTTCTTAGCCTTTAGCCATTTTAGATTGCTTTTATTACTGTATTTCTAAGGTAACTGCTCTTTTCTTCTGCTGTGTGTTGATTCCATTCATTAAAATTTTCAGATTTCAGATTTTTTTAGTTCTAAAAATTCTCTTTAGTTCTTTTTAGTATCTTTTATTTTTCCTCATTATATTCATGTTTTCCTTTAAATCCTTGGGACTGTTGAACATATTTATAATATAATAGTTGATTTCATGTTATTATCTACTAAGTGTATCTTTGTCATTTTCTAGATCATTTTTTTACTCACTAATTTTGCTTCTGCTTATAGGTCTTATTTTCCTTCTTCGAACGCTAGTGATTTTAGATTAAGTGATGTTAGCTATATTGAATTGTTCCTTGCTGAGTGCTGGATTTTGTCATATCCCTTTTTAGATTGTTAGTCTGTTTTGATAGGCAGATAAATTATTTGTGGATCAACTTTACCCTTCCAGGCTATTTTAAAAGTTTTACTTTTGGTCAGGTTCAGGTAGGCTGTTATTTTAGGAGTAGTTTAGCCTCCTTATTCAGACCTGATTCTTCTGAGGCCTCTGAATGACCCTAAGTCTCAGATACGGGATAAGAGGTAGTGTAAGACTGTGGTCTCCACACATAGTGCATAGTAGGGTCTCAAACAATTTCTGGATCTGTGGGAGTTCTTTGACTTACAGCTGTTAATATCTTGGCCTCACCTTGTTCAGTTTTATGGAAGGTTTGAATAATTTGATATTAACCAAGGAATTAGTGCAGATTTCTGGGGCTTCTTGTCTGCATAGTTCTTTTCTCTGTAGTACTCTGCCTTAAAGCTTTTATCTACCTCAGACTACCCATTTTCTACTTTCTGCTTCATGAAGTCAATGAGACCTTCAAATTCTATTTTGTTTCCCTCTTCCTGTGCAGTGATAGAAATTGCATCCTGGTAGAAAGTCTGGTAATTTCATGGCTCATTTTGTTTCCTTTTTCTCAAGTATCGCAGTCTTGAGCTCCCTCTTTTTCCATGTCTAAAAAGAGATTTTGTTTCATACGTTTTATCCAGTGTTCTGGTTGTTTATGGTGCTTTGATAAGTCTAGGTCCTGTTACTGTATCATGTCCAGAAGAGGAGGTACAGATCTTCTTCAACTTACAGTGGGGTTCCATCCTGATAAACCGATTATAAATTGAAAATGCATTTAAGACCCCTACCCTACCAAACAACATAGCTTAGCCTAACCTACCTTAAATGTCCTCAGAACACTTATATTAGCCTACAGTTGGGCCAAGTCACGGAACACAAAGCCTATTTTATAATATAGTGTTGAATATCTTATGTAATTTATTGAATACTGTTTTCAAAGTGCAAAGCAGAATGGTTGTGTGGATACAGAATGGTTGTAAGTGTATCAGTTTTTTACCCCTGTGATTTTGTGGCTGACTGGGATCTGTGGCTTGCTGCCACTGCCCAGTGTCATAAGAGTATTGTACTGCATATTGTGTATCATGAACCTGGGAAAAGATTAGACTTCAAAGCACTATTTCTATTGAATGCATATAGCTTTCACACCATTGTGAAATAAAATCATAAGTTAAACTATCAAAAGTCAAGGATGGCCTATATACTGGTTTCATTTTAGTTTTGATTTATATTCAGTGTATTTATTGTGAATGTATAAATAATACATTTTTTTTTGGTGAGTATAGAAAACTCTGAGAAAAAAGCAGAGGATATGAATAGATGTTTATTTATAGAGATAGAAACCCCATGACCAAATAAACACAAAATCACTAACAATTAGAGATCTTCAATTTAAAACAGTATTGATATTTCACCTTATGTCTATCAATATTAAGGATTATAGAGTTGGATCATAGCAAATATAATTGTGGTATAGGGATTTTTTTTGTATGTGTGTTTGCGGGATAGGGTTATTTTATTTGATTATATTTTTTTGATGGGGTAAACATTTATATTTATTAGCTGATTTGCACTTTTGCTTTGTTTCAGGAAGTTAAGTCTTTGCATCAGTAGTTGAAACAGAAAATTATTTTATTCACTGATTATATTTTGAGAACTGTTTTCATATTATTGGTAGTAATGATAACACAAGTAGACCATAGCCTACTTTTAAACTAGCTTAAAACAGAATTCTTTAAATCAAAAAGGAATATGACTATGCTTAAATGACAGAATTGATGGGATTGATGTCTTCCCCCCTGTAACTTACTATGGTGGGCAGGCACATTAGAATATTGAAGCATAATTATAATTACCATGGCCAAGTGATTTTTGCATCTAAGTTCTGAGGGTTATGTTACATAAATGTTAGATTATACATCTTGTAGTTACATACATATTTTGATTTTGTCTATTTAAAATCCCATCTTTTGTTCCAGTTTTTATTTTATTTTTTCAAATCTTTATTTAAATTCTAGTCAGTTAAGATATAGTGTAATATTGGTTTCAGGAGTAGAATTTAGTGATTTGTCACTTACAAAAAACAGGGATAGGGTTATTTGAACCTGTATGCTAGTGTTGGAGTGGGCACTCATTTATCCAACCTCGAGTAAACTACCACTACTTAGTCACATAAATTATACTGATATCCGATGCCTTAGTAATTTGCTCCTGAGTACATATTCCATGAGATTCTCAGTTTCATAAGGAAATACACAGGATGTTCAATGAAGCATTATTTTTGGTGGCAGTGAATTGTCACCACGGGGGCTTATTAGGAAAGTAGATAGGTAAAATGTATTGGATGCATAGAATAGATTATTATATAACAGTTAGAACTGATACAAAAGTTAATATGTATAGATGCAAGAAGCAGGAAGAAACAGATTCATATCTCTAACTATCATGTAAATTATTAGTACAGTCACACAAAAACATTTTTGAAGGAGCACATAAAAAGATTAAATATATTTATACAGTTGCTTATGTGATTGGGAGTAGAATGAGAATAGGTTTAAGGCATAAAGGGAGAAAATAATGAGCTGTTAATAAAACAAGCAAGGGCTCGGGGTGCCTGGCTGGCTCAATTGGTAGAGCATGCAACTCTTGATCTCAGTTTGTGAGTTCAAGACCCACATTGGGTGTAGAGATTACCTAAAAATAAAATCTTAAGAAAACCCCAAAACCGAAAAAAAAATCCAAACATTCTCTAGATCGAAATGCTATAATATTTTTATTTTTGGCTGCAGAGTTATTTTTAGTTATTTCATTTTGGAATTTATTTTAAAAAATCAATATGAATGTAGTTACTTGTTATTACACTTTTATAAGAGCAGTGTGGCTAATTGAAAAATTTTTGTCACTTAAGGATAAAGCTCTCCACTTAACATTTAGATAAAAGATTGCTGGACTCTTTTAGACATTTAATAAATAGAGCAGATACCAAATAAGATGAAGGCAAGCCAGTGATTACACTTGTAGTTTGGCCTTGTTTAGAACTTTTAATGAGGAGTACTATACTTTATCCTGTTTCTTATAACTGATTAAAATGTGTTTATGATTGTTCTTTGCTTTTCCTTGTAAATAAGTCTTTTCATTTTAGTCGTTGGTTTTTTTGTGTATTAGAGGAGACTTGTGGGTCAAAGAGGCATTAAATAGATGTAATGTTACAACTTTTTTATATGCTGTATAGTAAAGGTAATCTTGTAGAATGAAATATGACAGGGAGATTGGATCTAGTCTCAGAGGTCAGGGAAGAAGACTGCTATGAGGAAGTGACCTTTAAGATGAGCTCCAAAAGATGGGTAAGATTTATTTAAAGAGGGAAAGGAAATGGGCTTTGTGAGTACATTTTAAGCTCAAGGAATAGTTTGTGTTTAGGCCCTGTTGTGGGAAGAAAGCAGAAAGGCTTTGTGGATGGAATGCAGAGAGAGCAGAGGATGGAAATGCAGAATGAGGCTAGTGAGGTAGATTGAATATCTTGTGGGCTGTGTTAAGGCTTCTGGTCTTTATTTTAAAGGCAATGAGAAGCCATCTGAGAGATAGCATAATAGAAAGGTAAAAGTGTAGTGGTTAAAAGTATAGACTCTCAAGTCAGACTGAGTTCTGATCCCAGTCTTGCTATTTCGCTACCTGTGTGACCTTGGACATGTTCCTCTGTCTCAGAGTCCTCCTCTATAAAATGGCATTAATAATAGTAACACTTGTGGTTATAAGGTTAAAATATTTTTATTGTTTCTTTGAAAACTCTTTAATAATATAATATAGTAGGCATTATTTGTGAAATTAAAGTGTTTTAAAGAGGGATGGGTGGTGGGTTGATATAGTTTGTAATTTTAAAATACTATTTTTGCTGCAGTATGGAGAAGTTTTGGGTGTCAGGTGATATTGGCACATATTTATCAAACACCTCATATGTTCTGTCGTATTACAAAAATGGCACTGAATACATTTTATATTTCTTTAAGATGGTGAAAATAATATGCTTTTTATATACTTTTAGCTAATAGCATCATTTGGTTATTTTGGGTATATTAAAGTATGAGTATATTAAAAATAACTATTTTTGTTTTATGGTGAATAATGTGTTTAATGAGTTGTTTGTTATTTTCATAGCCTCCACATGCTGGGAAGTTGCTATCTGTGTTAAAGCATATGCCTCAGAAGTATGGTCCTGATGCCTTTTTCAACTTTCCAGGAAAGAGTGCTGCAGTAAGTAAATTTTAATGAGGAAATCACTTGGAGTTTTTCCTTGGCTTCCAGAAAATACAGCCATGTAAGCAACCCTGACAGTTTCATTGTTAGGTAGAAACTTCTTTGCACAACTTAACTTATTCTTACAGCGGTTGTTTGTGTTACTTTTTCCTGTTTTAGAGGTGGAGAAATACAGACTCAAAGAAGTTAAGAAAGCTGCCCTTTTACAGCTTGGGGCAATAATGGAATAATGAACCTAGTAAATGAACCTAGTTCTTTTAAACATGTTGTCTTTAGAATTTATCTCTGCATTCTCCAATAGGTATTTATGTGTAACGCTTTCACTTTCTATCTTAGTGAATATCTTACTTCAGCCTTGTATTTCCCCAAAGGGTGTTTCTTTTGCACCTGGTGTATAGAATGAGAATAAATCTTTGAAACTTTCTGGCAAGTTCTCCTGATTCGAGAGTTTCTAAATTATATCAGTTTCAGCATTCTTGTAAGCTGTTTATCAGTTTAATATAGTTTAAATAAGACATTGATACTAATATTTGTAATGTTTTGAAATGTTATAGGAGTGCATTTTATAATGTATAAATGTTATTTATGGAAGCTTTTTTTTTTTTTTACCTCTTTATATTACATTCATCTGCTTGTACCTAGCAAAAATTTTTTTGATGATATTTCAGCCTGTTCTTTTTCTGAGATGATTTTTTGTTATTTTTACCTTGTTTCTCAATATCTTACTTGCTTCTTAGGCCCTATGTAGTAGTCAGGTAATACCTGCAAAAAGAAAAGAATATTTAAGAGAACATTTATAATATTTGAATATTTTACACACAATACACAGCTTTCTTTGGAAAGTTTATTGCTTGTATTATTTTTCCTCCATAATTTTTCCTTACCAAGCATTTTAGACTTGAAGCTTTCCAGAATAACTTCATTCTCTTAGCACTGAGCCTATAATTTGCCTCTAATATAAGAAGCAGTCTTATGAAATTAACTTTCTTGAAATGCATAATTTTTTAATGTTAACTTTGTTTTTCTTTTAGTCTAAATTCCAGTAGTTAACATACCGTGTAATGTTAGTTTCAGGTGTACAATTTAGTGATTCAGCAATTCCATACATCACCTGGTGCTCATCATGACAAGTACACTCCTTAATCCCCATCACCTATTTAACCTATCCTCCTGCCTCCATCCCCTCTGGTAACCATCAGTTTGTTCTTTAGTTAAGAATTCATTTCTTGGTTTCCCTCTCTCTCTCTTTTTTTTTTTTTTAAAGATTTTATTTATTTGACAGAAACACAGTAAGAGAGGGAACACAAGCAGAGGGAATGGTAGCGGGAGAAGCAGGCTTCCTGCAGAGCAGAGAGCCCGATGTGGGGCTCGATCCCAGGCCCCTGGGATCTGACCTGGGCCGAAGGCAGACGTTTAACGACTGAGCAACCCAGGCGCGCCCCCCCCCCCCCTTTTTCCTGTATGATCATTTGTTCGGATTCCTAAATTCCCCAAATGAGTGAGATCATATAGTATTTGTTTTTGTCAGATTTATTCGCTTAGTGTGATATTCTGTAGCACCATCCATGGTGTTGCAAATGGCAAGATTTCATTCTTTTTGATGGCTGAGTACTGTTCGTGTGTGTGTGTGTGTGTGTGTGTGTGTACACTACATTTCTTTATCCATTCATCAGTGAATAGACATTTGAGATCTTTTCATAATTTGGCTATTGTAGATAATTCTGCTATAAACATCAGGGCACATGTATCCCTTTGAATTAGTATTTTTGTATTCTTTGGGTAAATACCCAGTAGTGCAATTGCTGGATTGTAAGGTAGTCCTATTTTTAACTTTTTGAGGAACCTCCATACTGTTTTCCAGAGTTGCTGCACCAGTTTGCATTCCCACCAACAGCGCAAGAGGGTTCCCTTTTCTCCAGATCCTTGCCAACACTTGTTCTTTCTTGTATTGTTAATTTTAGTCATTCTGAAGGTGTGAGGTGATAACTCATCATAGTTTTAATTTGTATTTCCCTGAAGATGCATGATATTGAGCATCTTTTCATGTGTCTGTTGGCCATCTTTGTCTTGGGAAAATGTCTATTCATGTCTTCTGCCCATTTTTTATTTGGGTTGGTTTTGGGCATGTAGTTTTATAAGTTTCTTACATATTTTGGATACTAACCTTGTATCAGATATGTCATTTACAAATATCTCTTCCCATTCCGAAGGTTGCCTTTTAATTTTGTTAATTTCCTTCACTGTGCAAGTGGTTTTTATTTTGATGTAGTACCAATTGTTTGTTTTTGCTTTTGTTTTCCTTGCCTCAGGAGACATATCTAGAAAAAAGTTGCTACAGCTGATGTCAAAGAGGTTACAGCCCGTGTTCTCCCTTAGGATTTTAATGGTTTCTTATATCACATTTAGGTCTTTAATCCATTTTGAATTTATTTTTGTGTATGGTGTAAGAAATTGGTTCAGTTTTATTTTTTTGCATGCTGCTGTTCAGTTTTCCCAACACCATTTGTTGAAGAGACTGTCTTTATTCCGTTGGATAATCTTTCCTGCTTTGTGGAAGATTAATTGACCATGTGTTGTGAGTTCATTTCTGGGTTTTTTTTTCTGTTCCATTGATCTGTGTGTGTATTTTTGTGTCAGTACCATACTGTTTTGATCACCACAGTTTTGTAATATAACTTGAAGTCTGGATTTGTGATACCTTTAGCTTTGCTTTTGTTTTTCAAGATTGGTTTGGCTATTCAGAGTTTTTTGTGGTTCCATACGAATTTTAAGATTCTTTGCTCTAGCTCTGTGAATAATGCAGTTGGTATTTTGATGGGATTAGATTAAATCTGTAGATTGCTTTGGTAGTATAGACATTTGAACAATATTTGTCTTCCAGTCCATGAGCATGTAATGTTTTTCCATTTCTTTGTGTCATCTTCAGTGTCTTTCATCAGTGTTTGATAGTTTTCAGAGTATAGATCTTTGCCCCTTTGGCTAAGTTTATTCCTAGGTATCTTACTATTTTTGGTGCATTTGTAAATGGGCTTGATTCCTTGATTTCTGTTTCTGCTGTTTTATTATTGGTGTATGGCATTGCAGCATATTTCTATACGTTGATTTTGTATCTTATGACCTCACTGAATTTGTTTATCACTTTTGGTAAGGTTTTGGTGGAATCTTTTGGGTTTTCTATATAGAGTATCATGTAATCTGCAAATAATGGAAGTTTGACTTTTTCCTTTCTTATTTGGATGCTTTTTATTTTTTTGTGTTGTCTGATTGCTGTGGCTAGGAATTCCAGTTCTGTGTTAAATAACAGTGTTGAGAGTGCACATCCCTATCTTGTTCCTGACTGTAGAGGAAAAGCTTTCAGTTTTGACCCATCGAGGATGATACTAGCTGTGGGTTTTCCTATTTGGCCTTTATTATGTTGACATGTTTCCTCTAACCTTGTTTTGTTGAGTGTTTTTGTCATGAAAGGATGTTGTACTTTGTCAAATGCTCTTTCTGCATCCATTGAAAGGGTCATATGGTTTTTTTTTTTTTTAAGAGACTTATTTAATTGAGAGAGTGAGAGATGGGGGGAGGAGTGGTAGAGGTAGTGAGAGAGAGAGAGAGAGAATCTCAAGTAGACTCCCCACTGAGCATGGAGCCCGACATGGGGCTTGATCTCATAGCCCTGAGATCACGACCTGAGCTGAAACCAAGAGCCCAGTGTTTTAACTGACTGAGCCACCCAGGTGCCCCAGGATCATATGGTTCTTATCCTTTCTTTTATTAATGTGTATCCTGTTGATTTGTGTGAATATTGAACCACCCTTACAGCCCAGGAGTGAATCCTGGTCAATTGTGGTGAATGATTGTTTTAATGTACTGTTGGATTTGGTTTGTGAATATTTTATTGGGAAATTTCGCATCCATGTTCATCAGGGATATTGCCCTGTAGTTCTCTTTTTCAATCAAGTCTTTATCTGGTTTTGATATTAGGGTAATGTTGGCCTCATAAAACGAATTTGCAAGTTTTCCTTCCATTTCTATTTTTTGGAATAGTTTGATAAGAATAGGTATTAACTCTTCTTTAAGTGCTTCGTAAAATTTACCTGTGAATCCCTCTGGCCCTGGACTTTTATTTCATGGGAGGTTTTTTTAATTACTGATTCAGTATCTTTGCTGGTTATCAGTCTGTTCCAGTTTTGTATTTCTTCCTGTTTCAGTTTTAGTAGTTTATGATTGTCTAATTTGTTGGCACATAGCTTTTCCTAAAATTTCCTTATATTTCTATTGTGTTGGTTATTATTTCTCCTCTTTCATTTGTAAATTTATTTGTTAGGTCCTTTCTCTTTTCTATTTGTTAAGTCTGGCTAAAAAAAAAATTATTAATTTTTTCCAAGAACCGGCTCATGGTTTCATTTATCTGTTGCTTTTTAATTTCTGTATCATTTATTTCTGCTCTAATCTATATTATTTCCTTCCTTTTGCTGGCTTTTGGCTTTGTTTGTTCTTTTTCTAGCCCTTTTAGTTATAAGTTCAGGTTGTTTATTTGTATTTTTCTTACTTGTTAAGGTAGGCCTGTATTGCTGTGTACTTTCTTCTTGGTTTCTTCATTGTTTGGTAGCATGTTCCTTAACCTCTATGTATTTTTGGTCTTTCCACATTTTTACTTGTGGTTGACTTTAAGTTTTATAGCATTATGGTCAGAAAATATGCATGGTATGATCTCAGTCTTTTTGTACTTGTTGAGGCCTGATTTGTGACCTTGTATGTGATATATTCTGGAGAAAATCCCATGTGCACTTGAAAAGAATGTGTATTCTGCTTTAGGATGGAATGTTGATGGAATGATGAATGTATCTGTTAAGTCCATCTGGTCCAGTGTGTCATTCAAAGCCATTGTTTCCTTAGATGATCTCTCCATTGATGTAAGAATGGTGTTAAAGTCCCCTACTATTATTGTGTTATTATTACTTAGTTTCTTTATGTTTGTCATTAATTGTTTTATATATTTGGGTGCTCCCATGTTGGGTGCATAAATATTTACAATTGTTAGATCTTGTTGGATTGTTCCCTTTATTATGATATAACACCCTTCTTCATCTCTTATTATGGTCTTTGGCTTAAAGTTTAGTTTATCTAAGTATTGCTACTGTCGCATCTTTTGATGTCTGTTTGCATGATAAATGTTTCTCCATCCTCTCACTTATCAGTCTGTAGGTGTGTTTAGGTCTAATATGAGTCTCTTGTAGGCAGCATATAGATGGGTCTTGATTTTTATTTTTTTTTCTTTCCAAATTTTATTTAAATTCTAGTTAGTTGACACATAGTGTAATATTAGTTTCAGGAGTAGAATTTCATGATTCATCACTTACATATAATACCCAGTGCTCATCATAACAAGTGCCCTCCTTAATACCCATCACCCATTTAGCTTATTCCCCACCCACCCTCCTCCATCAACCCTCAATTTGTTCTCTATTGTTAAGAGTCTCTAAGCATTTGCTTCTCTCTCTCTTTTTCTTTTTTTTTCCTTCTGTAGATGATTCTTGTTTTTTAAACAGAGTTGTTTTTCTAGAGAGCACAAACAGGGAGGAGCAGAGGCAGAGGGAGATGGAGAGAGAGCATCCCATGTAGCCTCCATGCCCAGCATGGAGCTCAACACAGGGCTTGATCTCACACTCCTGAGATCATGACCTGAGCTGAAATCAAGTTTCAAATGCTTAGCTGACTGAGCCACCCACATGCCTCCTGGCACCCTAAGTGTTTATTTAATTTACATTCAAAGTAATTAGTGATAGATATGTATTAAGTGCCATTTTACTTATTGGTTTGTCATTGTTTCTGGAGATTTTTCTCTGTTCCCTTTCTTGTCTTTGTCAATTTAGGTTTTTCCTTTCCACTCAGAGAGTTCCCTTTAATATTTTTGGAGGGCTGCGTTAGTGGTCACAAACTCCTTTAGTTTTTGTTTGTGTGGGAAATTCTTTATTTCTCCTTGTATTCTGAATGATAGCCTTGCTGGGTAGAGTATTTTTTCTTGCAGCCTTTTCCTGTTCAGTTGTTTGAATGTATCATGCCACTCCTTTCTGGCTTGACAAGTTTCTGTTAAGAAATTTGCATCTAGCTTTATGGGTCTTCCCTTGTAAGTTAAGGACTTCTTTTGTATTGATGCTTTTAAGATTTTTTTCTTTATCACTCTATTTTGCAAATTTAATTATAATATGTCTTGGTGTTGCCCTGCTTTTGTTGATTTTGTTGGGAGTTCTCTATGCCTTCTGGATTTGGATGTCTGTTTCCTTCCCCATATTAGGGAATTTTTCAGCTATGATTTTCTCTGATAAATTTTTCTGTCCCCTTTTTTCCTCTCTTCTTTTGGGACTCATATAATATAAATGTTATGTTTGGTGGTCGCTGAGTTCTGTAAATCTATTCTAATGTTCTCTAATCTTTCTCTTTTTGGTTTCGCTTCATTATTTTCCATTATTTTGTCTTGTGTATCACTTACTCATCATTCTTATGCTTCTTCCAGCCTTGTGTTCATTGCATCAAGCCCATTTCTAATCTCAATTATTGCATTTTTCATTCTGTCTTTATCTCTGCATCAAGTATCTTGAAATCTTCCATTCTTTTCTCAGGTCCAACAAGTATCCTTTTGATTGTTACTTTAAATTCTCCATGAGACACATTACTTATACCTGTTTTCCCTAGATCTTATCTGGGACCTTATCTTAAACTTTCATTTGTGATGAGTATCTCTGTCTTGGCATTTATCTAAGTCTCTGCCTTCTTATATGTGTTAGAAAGCCCATTATGTTTCTTGCTCCTGAGAGGAATGGCTTTATGAAGAAGAGGTGACTAGTGTCCAGGGCCTTGTGCTTCAGCGAGTATCTCTGGTGTGTGCTGTGTGCACTTGGCTGTTGTGTTTTGGCTGCTCTATCCTTTAGGCCACTCATCTGTAGAGACTTTCCTTGCCTGCAGTGGCAGTGTTTCATCCTTGGTCAGAATGTGGCGAATTGTAACTAGGTGTGCTCTAGTCTGCTTGTTAAATGAGACCTGGTACCTCTTCCACTAGAACTGAAGCTCTGCAGAACTCTCTGGTCGGGAGACATGGTGTGGACAGAGGTTTCTGCTGTTCTTCTGGGGATGTGGCTTGCCCCGCTGTGACTGAGGCAAGCTTGACTGAGAAGGGCAACACCACCAGACACAAGGGTGTGGGACTTGGTGAAGTAGGTTAGGCAGCTAGTGTCCGTGCTGCTTCGTTCAGGTGGCCCTGTGTTTATGCAGAGTGGTGGGGGAATGAGAAATGGCACCAACGAGCTTTTGTCCCTGCAGAGGCGTTTCTATGCACACTGCTATTCAGGAAGCACTCTGAGAAGAGCACATAGTCTTCCTGCTATGTGTCCTAGGATTTTTTCAAATTGTTGTCTTCACACTATCCACCTCCTGGTTGTTGGCCAGCCTTCTGTTCAGGAGCAATGCAGTGCCCTCTGGGCTCTATCCCAGCAAATCTTCTAACTTTTAAAGCTTCAGGCTTTAGGGATGTGGTATGGGCAGGAGCCTGCACTGGTTTACTGAGGGAGGGTCTCGCCGTGCTAGGACTGAGGCAGGCTTGACTGAGAAGGGCAGTTGTGCCAGAGTGCAGGGGTGCAGAATTTGCTATAAGCAAGTCGGCAGCCAGCATTGGGGCTGAGCTCCTTTCTGCAGGTGGTTCTGTGTGTATGCTGAGAGGTGAGGGTGGAAAATGGTGCCAGCTGGCTCCTTTTTTCTGGAGAGGTATCTCCTTGAATACCACTTCTTAGGGACATGCTCCACTAATCTCCACCCCAGTGTGCCCCAGGTGCTCCTCAGATCACTCTGTCCATGCTGTTTGTCCCCCAGGTTGTTTGCCTATCTTCTCTCTAGGAGTAGGGCAGCACCCTTAGGGCTCTATCCCAGCCAAGCCCATTGACCTTTAAAACTCTAGTTTTCAAGCCCTGCTGGTTCCAAGAACTCACAAAAATCAGCCTCTCTCATTTTCCCAACCTGTGTATTTGGGGGAAAATGTTCTTGTGTGTCCCCTGTGTGCTCTTCTCTCTTTTTCATTTCTCTGCGACCATGGCTCCTTCCTCACTGTAGCACCTGTGATCTCCCCTAAACCACATCTCCACATTTCCTACCTTCCTCGATGTGTCCTCTTCTCTCCTTTTAGTTGGGGAGTTTGTTCTGTCAGTCTTCAGATTGATTTCTGGAGTATTTAGAATGATTTGACAGTTACCTAGCTGTGTTCCTGGGACAAGATGAGCCTAGGGTCCTCCTAGTCTTCTGCCATCTTCTCACTCTTCCTTGCATATTATAATTGTACTGTTTATAATTCTCTGAAATCATAATGCTTCTATTCCACTTACTTGCATTTATCCTGGAAGTGGGATAGTTGAACAGCTTTTGGAACTTTTAGAGAATGGAACTTTAAATATATTCAGTGACTCACTTCATTCCTTAGATACAGCTTTTAAAAGGAAATTAAAGTATTCATGGATAAATTATTTTTATTAAACTTGCATTTTCTTTTTTCTTTTTTTTAGAGAGTGCATGCACATGTGCATGATCTATGGTGGGGAGAGAATTTTTTTTTTTTTAATTTTTGAAGATTTTATTTATTTATTTGAGATAGGAAAAAAGTGAACAGGGGGAACAGCAGAGAAGCAGGCTCCCCATTGAGCAGGGAGCCCAAGGTGGCACTACATCCCAGGACCCTGGATGGTGACCTGAGCCAAAGGTGGGCACTTTAATCCACTGAGTCACCCAGGTGCCCTGGGAGAGAGAGAATCTTAAGCAGGCTCCACACCCAGCGTGGAGCCCCGTGTGGTTCTTGATCTCCCGACCCTGAGATCATGAGCTGAGCCGAAATAGTCAGATGCTTAACTGACTGAGCCACTCAGGCACCCTGGTTTTGCATTTTCTATTCTCATTTTTTGGTGAGAGAAAACTTATATACACATTGAATATGTATTCTGTTGTTTTATGTTTTTGAAGTAAGCTCAAGGCCAGCTTGGGGCTTGAACTCACAACCCCAAGAGTCATATGCTTCACCAGCTGAACCAGCCAAGCACTCCCAGTTATTTTTTTTCTTAATGCAACATTTGTTTTTAATTGGTCTCTTGAAGTATCAGTAGTGTTATTGCATAAATTTGGCTCTGTGATGTTTTTCCTGTTTCATGGGATATCTTATACATATAAAAGAATATATGTGCATTATGGCATATGTAGATACGTGCATATGTAAATTATAGAAGTTTAAAAACTTGTGTAGTCTGATCATTTTTAACAGCTTTATTATAACCCACATATGGTACCATTCATTTGTACAGTGTACAATTTATTATAACCCACATATGATACCATTCATTTGTACAGTGTACAATTTATTATAACCCACATATGATACCATTCATTTGTACAGTGTACAATTGAATGTTTTATGGTGTTGTGCAAATACCATCACAATCAAATTTGGAACATTTTCCTTTTCCCCAAAAGAAACCCTGCTCTCTCTAGCTCATTTCCTCCCCAAACTTCAAGGCGTAAGCAACCACTACTCTACTTTTTTGTGGATTTCTCTATTCTGGATGGTTCATACGAATGGGGTTGTATAATATCTGGGCTTTTGTGATTGTCTTTTTTCATTTAGCATACTGTTTTTCAGGCCTCCATGTTGTAGCATGAATTATCGCTTCATTCCTTTTTATGGCTTACTACTATTCTAATGTAAGATATCTACTTTTGTTTAATCAGTCATTAATTAGTGGATATTTGAGTTGATTCCATTTTTTTGGGCTATTATGAATAACACTGGTTTGGGCTTTTGCATAGAAGTGTCTGTCTGGGCATGTTTTCATTTAATTTCTCTTGTGTATGTACCTGGGAGTGGACTTGCTGAGTAATATTGAATATCTGTGTGTAAACACTTAAGGAACTTCCAGATTGTTTTCCAAAGTGGCTGTATCATATTACAGACCCATCTGCAATTTATGAGGGTTCCAATTTCTTTATATGTTTATCAACACTTGTTAATGTCTGTGGTTTTGATTTTAGCCATCCTAGTGGGTGTCAAGTAGTATCCAACCATGGTTTTGATGTGCATTTCTTTAGTGATTAATGATGTTGAACATCTTTTCCTGTCCGAATTGGCCATTTGCTTATCTTCTTTGGAGACATGGCTATTCATATCTTTTGTGCTTTTTTAAAATTGTGTTTGTCTTTTTTTTTTTTTAAAGACACATTTATTCAACGTCATGATCAGACTATCACATTTAGCAATCAACAGCATGGGTGCAAAAAAAAAATCTACATTAAAACCCTTTGTTGGAATGCTTTACACTTTCCACAGAACAGAAACTAAAATAACCTGTTATACAATTAGTCACAAATACAGTCCTTGAGTTTTTTGCCCATACACATGAGTATTGTCTAAAACATGTCTTCTTTGTAGCAGCTAGGCTCTGCCACCACTGTGCTTGGCTGAGTTCACAAATCTCTTGTAACCAGTAGCTTTTCTATCACCTCTCTGGTTCTCCTCTCCTGCTAAGTTTTGTTTCCTGGCAGTAATTAAAACCTTCTGCCACTTCTGTAGCTACTGCTGCTGCTGGAACCACCATAGCCACCTTGGTTTCGTGGTTTGGCAAAGTATTGGCCTCCACCACCATAGGGGCCAGAGCTTCTGCCTCCAAAATTTCCTCCTTTCATGGGTCCAAAATTTGAAGATTGATTGTTGTAATTGCCAAAATCATTATAGCTTCCGCCACCTCCAAGTTGCTTCCGTCATTACCAAATCTGTGATAGCCATCCCCACTGCCACCATATCCCCCACCACCTCAACTGCCACCTTTTCCCCAAAAGCCATCTCGGCCACTGAAGTTCCCTCCATGACCAAAGTTGTCATTCCCACCAAAACCACCTCCATACCACCACCAAAGTTTCTAGATCCACTTTGACCTCTTTGGCTGGATGAAGCACTAGCCATCACTTGCTTAGATAGGGCTTTCCTTACTTCACAGTTGTGGCCATTCACAGGATGGTATTTTTTTTTTTTTTTAAAGACTTTATTTATTTGACAGAGAGAAACACAGTGAGAGAGGGAACACAAGCAGAGGGGATGGAAGCAGGAGAAGCAGGCTTCCCGCAGAGCAGAGAGCCCGATGCGGGGCTTGATCCCAGGACCCTGGGATCATAACCCTGGGCCGAAGGCAGACGCTTAATGACTGAGCCACCCAGGTGCCCCCACAGTATGGTATTTTTGAATGACAATCTTGTTTACAGAGTCATGGTCATCAAATGTCACAAAAGCAAAACCCCACTTTCTGCCACTGCCTCTGTCAGTCATGATCTCAGTCACTTCGATTTTCCCATACTGTTCAAAATAATCTCTTAGATGATGTTCTTCAATGTTTTCTTTAATGCCACCAACAAAAATCTTTTTCACAGTTAAGTAGACACCAGATCTTTGAGAATCTTCTCTTGAGACAGCCCTCTTTGGTTCCACAACTCTTCCACCCACCTTGTGTGGCCTTGCATTCATGGCTGCATCCACCTCCTCCACAGTGGCATATGTGACAAACCCAAAGCCTCTGGAGCGCTTGGTGTTTGGATCTCTCATTACCTACAGCACAGTCCGTAAGTGTTCCCCATTGCTCAAAATGGCTCCTCAGACTCTCATCGGTTGTTTCAAAGCTCAGACCTCCGATGAAGAGCTTCTGCAGCTGTTTGGGCTCTTTGGGAGACTCTGACTTAGACATGATGGCGGTGGGAGGGGAGGCTTTAACGATGCTTACTCGGTGGCGTCCGGAGGCAGAAAGGTATTTGTCTTTTTATTACTGAGTTGTAAGAGTTCTTTATATATTCTGGTTACAAGTTCCTTATCAGATGTATGATTTGCAGGTACTTTCATTCTTTTGGCTTGTGGTTTTAGCTTTCTTGATGATATTTAAAGCACAAATCTGTTTTTAATTTTAATGAAGTCCAGTTGATATACTTTTTCCTTTAATTGCTTGTGCTTTTGGTGGCCTAATTAACAAGGATTTACTTAATTAACCCAGGGTCACAAAGACATACCCTTGTGTTTTCTTACAGGACTTTTATAGTTTTAACTTTTACATTTAGATCTTTGATTTATTTGGGATTATTTTTCATATATAATGTAAGAAAGTAGTCAATTTCATACTTCTGTTTATAAATACCTAATTATCCCAGCATATTTGTTGAAAAACTGTTATTTCTTCATTGTATTGTCTTGGCATTCTTGGTGAAAATCAATTGGATGCAAATATAAGGGTTTATTTTTGGGCTCTCAGTTGTAGTTCATTAACCTGTATTTCTGTTTTTATGCCAGTACTACACAGTCTTTATAATAGTAGCTTTGTGTGGTAGGTATTTAATTTGATAGTATGAGTATCCAACTTTGTTTTTTTTGCTATTCTGCATCCTTATGTACTTCTAAGTAAAATTCGATTTTAAAATTTGTTACTAAATAAAACTATGATCTTTTCAATAAAATTTTAAACCAAGTAGTAAAGTCACTTTTATAGCACTTTGAATATAATTTTAAAATGTTATGAACTAATTCTTTCCAGCTTTATATTTGCTAGTAAAAAATCATATTCTGAGCTTTTTCCTTAACTTTTTTCTTTTCTTGTCCATCTTTCTCTATTCTAATACCTATCACTTGAGCAACAAATTTCCAATTTGTTTTGCTACCTGTCTCTTTTAAATCGAATACTTTGAATCTTTTTTTCATTGTAAGAAATGAAGCAAATAAGATTTGTGTATCTAGCAGGTCACATGGAATATTTTTATCATTTAATTAAAGTAACATTACTATGTATTTTGGAAAATTTAGAAGTTATTAAAAATCTTTTGGATAAAGAGACTTCTAGATAATTTAATCATGGCATAAAATAACATGTAGTAGGAATATATACAGTATTGTAAAGTCCCATTTTCTTGATTTCATTAATAAAGTTACTCATGTGAATCAGTAACTCATAATTTTTTCCTTTAGGCCATTGCATTACCTCCTATAGCCAAATGGCCATACCAGAATGGTTTTACATTTCATACCTGGCTAAGAATGGATCCTGTAAATAATATCAATGTGGATAAGGATAAACCATATTTATATTGGTATGTATTTTTGTAACTTAGTGTTATTATCTTACTTTGATAGAGAATATTTAGAGGTAAAATGAAAATTATTCTTTGTAGTTTCAGAACGAGCAAAGGTCTTGGTTATTCTGCTCACTTTGTTGGGGGCTGTTTGATTATAACATCAATAAAATCAAAAGGAAAAGGCTTTCAACACTGTGTGAAATTTGATTTTAAACCACAAAAGGTATGTGTTCTTATTAGTTAAATTAACAAGCTATGCTAGCCTTCACAATGCTGTGTTTTAATATTAAGGACATAGCACGTAATAGAGATCCCAACTCTGTTTATTCTGTTTTGGAAAATGAAGTAGAAGTCATTGGACAGTTGTTAACCTCACTGATTTGGATAATAAAAAGAGTGATATTTTGTTATTCATACAATTTAAAACAAGTACAAGGGGAAAATATCAGTGGCAGTTACTTTAGTAGTAGTGGTAATAGTAGTGATATGTGTTTTATGCCTTGAAATTTAGAGATTAATGAAAGGTGTATGTACATATAAATAAATAGATAAGATAAATGTGGAAAATTGTTGACAGTTGTGGTATCTAGAATGGTAGAAAGAGGGTATTTGTACTGAACTTTTAACTTTTTTAGGATATATTTGAAAATTTTCATAATGAAAAGTTGGAAAGATAATTTCACAATATGTTTTTACCTATTGAGGAATGCCTTGATTAAATACTGTTCCAGAGGTTGAATATTAAATTTAATAAAAGTAGTCTTATTTTATTTTTAGTTTTAATTATAATTTATAATTTAAGTTTTACTTACTATTAATGTGGTTGAGTTATTGTAAGAATCATAATCTTTTTCTTTTTTTAAAACTTTTTATTTTTTCAGTGGTATATGGTAACTATAGTGCACATTTATAACCGGTGGAAGAACAGTGAGCTTCGTTGTTATGTGAATGGTGAGCTAGCTTCTTATGGAGAGATAACATGGTTTGTCAACACCAGTGATGTAAGTAATATGAAAAAAATTATTTTAAAAGCATGAACTTTTAAAATAAGAAAAATATACATTGAGTATAAATTTTAGAATACAACAATGGTAGAGTTTTGTAATGATAGTTTGGCTAGCATATTAATATATTTATAGAGTAGAATTGTGTTCATGTGTCACATAAGATATTACTCAGTCCTTGTTATGAAATTATTCTGGATAGGGTAGAGATGAGGATTTATAGGTAACAATGGGTATATATTGAAAGTGTATCTTTGGGGGGCGCCTAGGTGGCTCAGTTGTTAAGCGGCTGCCTTCGGCTCAGGTCATGATCCCAGGGTCCTGGCATGATCCCAGGGTCCCAGGGCTCCCTGCTTGGTGGGAAACCTGCTTCTCCCACTACCATTCCCTCTGCTTGTGTTCCCTCTCTTGCTGTGTTTCTCTCTGTCAGATAAATAAAATCTTAAAAAAAAAAAAAAAGAAAAGAAAGTGTATTTTTGGTTCATTTATCAAATTAAGTTGGAAACTCTGTGGAAGAATTCTGATCATTTTTATGAATGAGTTAGATGATATATGCTTGTAAATTTTGCAAATAATTCAGAGCTGCTATACATGACTATTATCTAATGTCTTCAGGATTGAAAGATAGATCCATACATATTAAACTCAAATTTTAAATGGGAATTATATTTTTTGGTATTATTGCTCCCATCTTATTTTTTTTTTTTTTTTTTTTAAATTTTTTTTTTTTTTTTTTAAAGATTTTATTTATATGACAGAGAGAAACATAGTGAGAGAGGGAACACAAGCAGAGGGAATGGTAGCGGGAAAAGCAGGCTTCCCGCAGAACAGGGAGCCCGATGCGGGGCTCGATCCCAGGACGCTGGAATCATGACCTGAGCCGAAGGCAGACCCTTAACGCCTGAGCCACTCAGGTGCCCCCCATCTTATTTTTTATTATTTATTTATTTATTTATTTATTAGCATATAATATATTATTTGCCCCAGTGTACATGTCTGTGAATCATCAAGCTTACACATTTCACAGCTCTTACCATAGCACATACGCTGCCCAGTGTCCATAACCCAGCCACATATCCCTGATCCCGCACCTAACCCTAAGCCACCCTCAGTTTGTTTCGTGAGTTTAGGAATCTCTTATGG
>CM053604.1:107987285-108021172 GCA_028646535.1 Procyon lotor | reverse complement strand
TTAACCACTGAGTCACCCAGGTGCCCCTTGATGGTCTTTTTAATACTAGATGTTTCAGTGAGTATGTAGCAGTATCTCATTTTGATTTTAATTTGCACTTTTGTAATGACCAGAGATTCCAGCATCTTTTCCTTGTTTATTGGTCCTTTGTGTATCTTCCTCTGTGAAGTGCAATCATATCTTTTGCATATTTTTGTTTGGTTTCTTATTGTTGAGTTTTGAAATTTCTTTACATATTCTGGATATAACTCTTTTATCAAATGTATAAGTTCCAATATTTCTCCATTGGTCTGCGTCTTGACATTTTTCTTTCTTTTCTTTCCTTTTTTTTTTTTTTTAAAGATTTTATTTTTAAGTAATCTTTATACCCAACATGGGGTCCAGACTACAACTCTGAGATCAAGAGTTGCACGCTCCATTGATTGAGTCAGCCAGGCACCATGCCCTTTTTATTTAATGCGGCTTTTGAAGAACAGATGAATTTAATTTTTATCAATTTTAGTTTATCAGCTTTTTTGGTTATTGCCATGATTTTTATATCATTAGGAATCTTTACTTATTCCAAGGTTGGAAAGATTTTCTCCTGTTTTCTTCTCTTACAGTTTCAGTATTTATATTTAGGTTTATGACCCATTTTAAGTTAATTTTTGTGTATGGTATATTAGGTAAAATATGTGTATTAGGTAAGGGTCAAGGTTCATATTTATTCCATATATGTACTCTGGTGTTCTAGTACTAATTTTTTGTAAATAGTATTCTGTCTTCATTGCCTTATCTTGGCATCATTGAGGCTATCTTGTATTTCAATGACTTATATGTCTTTCTCATGTCAATAGTGTATGTATTGTCTTGATTATTGTTAGTTTGATAGTAAATCTTGAAAACAGGAAGTCTAAAACCCTCAACTATATTCTATCTCAAATTGTTTTGGCTTTTTTTTTTTTTTTTAAAGATTTTATTTATTTATTTGACAGAGAGAGAGATCACAAGTAGGCAGAGAGGCAGGCAGAGAAGGGGAAGCAGGCTCCCTGCTGAGCAGAGACCCTGATGTGGAGCTTGATCCCAGGACCCCGAGATCATGACCTGAGTCCAAGCTAGAGGCTTTCATCCACTGAGCCACCCAGGTGCCCCTGTTTTGGCTTTTTTAAGCCCTTTGCATTTCCAGATATATTTTAGAGCCCACTTAATCATTTTCTGCAAAGATGTCTACTGGGATTTTATTTGGTCTTGTTATGAATATATAGATCCGTGAGGGGCAAATTGGCCATCCTGCTGATACTGATTTTTTCCAGTTTGTGAACATGATGTATTTCTCTATTTACTTAGGTTTTAAAAAAATTCTTGTGGCACTGTTTTTTGTTTTCATTGTATAGGTCATATATACATTTTGTTTAATGTATTCTTAGGTATTACATGTTTTTGGGTAATAAGTTGTATTTAAAATCTCAGTTTCCATTTATTTGTTTCTAGTATATAGATATATAGTTGAATTTTATTGACCTTGCTAAATTTGCTTATTAGTTTTACTAACTTTTTCCTCTGCTTCTTGTTCCTGGATTTCCTACATGTATGTTCATTTAGACTGTAAATTTCACTTCATTTCCAATTTATATGCCTCTTTCTTTTTTTGTGTTATTGTACTGGTAAGACTACCAGTATAAATAGTTAAATAGAAATACTGAGAGTAGATGTTTTTGCCTTGTTTCTGATTTTAGGGGTAAAGCAATCATAAATATTTTATAGATGCCTTTTATCAAGTTGAGCAATTTCTATTTTTGGTTTCCAGGGAATTATTATTAGGTGGATATTGAGTTCTATAAAATGTGTTTTGCTTTTTTTTTTTTTTTTTTTACCAAGTCTGACAATCTTTCCTTTTAATTGGATTTGTTTACCATTAGTGTAAGTGTAGATACTATGTGTCTTAAATCTACTATCTTACGATTTGTGCTCTATTTCTCTCATCTGTTCTTTGATTCTTCTCTTTCTTCTTCTTTGATTTGAATTAACTGAATATTATTTAGGATTTCATTTTATTTCTACTTTTGGTTTATTATTATTATTTTTAAGGATTTTATTTATTGATTTATGAGAGAGAGAAAGAAAGAGAGCACATGCGCACACACACAAGCCAGAGGAACAGCAGGCAGAGGGAGAAGCAGACTCCCTGTTGAGCAGGGAGTCTGATGTGGGACTTGATCCCAGGACTCTGGGATCATGACCTGAGCCAAAGGCTGATGCTTAACTGACTGAGCCACTTAGCCATCCCTATTATTATTATTTTTAAAGATTTTATTTACTTATTTGAGAGAGAGAGTGTGCACAAGCTGGGGAGAGGGGCAGAAGGAGAGAGAGAAGCAAGGATCATGACCTGAGCCAGAGACAGACACTTAACAACTGAGTCACTTGGGTGTACCTGGTTTATTATTTTTTTGACATTTACTTATTATCTACCAGCAAATGATACTGTATTGTAAGCACCTTTCCACATAATCCTGTAATTCTTTCTCCTATTCTTTATTTTGTTAGTATGTTTTACTTTTTCTTGTACTGTAGTTCCTGTGATACATTTTTTTTGGTTCATTGACTTTCATTTTATATTTTAAAGACATTAGAAGTGATCAAGGTCATGTTTTTTGTATTTACCCCTGTATTTACCGTCTCTAGGGCACTTCACTTTGTGTAGATTCATGTTTCTATCTCATAACGTGTTTTTCCAATTTGGATAATATTTCTTTTTTTAAAAAATCTATTAATTTTTATTTAAATTCAACTAACATAATGTATTATTAGTTTCAAAGGTAGAGGTCAGTGATTCATCAGTCTTACATAATACCCAGTGCTCTTTACATCATGTGCTCTCCTTAATGCCCATCACCCAGTTACCCCATCCCCCCACTCCTCTCCCCTCCAGTAACTTTTGTTTTGTTTCCTATGGTAAAGAGTCTCTTATCGTCTCTGACTTCATCTTGTTTTATTTATCCCTCCCTTTCCCTATGATCTCTGTTTTGTTTCTTGAATTCCACATATGAGTGAGATCTTACAGTAATTGTCTTATATGGATACCTTTTATTTCTTTGCCTAATAGTGCTGGCTAGAACCTATACTATAGAGCCTCTTGAGGATTTTATGCTGTGTGAAATATACCAATTATAGAAAGACCAATACTGTATGATTCCATTCATATGAGAGATCTAAAATAGGAAACCCATAGAAACAATGAATGGAATGGTGGCTGCCAAGGGCTGGGGGAGAGAGAAAAGGAGAATTTCAGTAGGTATAAAATTACAGTTATGCAAGATGAATATGTTCTAGAGACCTGCTGTACAACAGTGTACCTTTAGGTAACAATACTGTATTGTATACTTAGTGTATGTTAAGAGGATAGCTCTCCTGTTAAAGGTTTTTGCCACAATCCAATTGAAAAAGAAAAACAGGAAAAAATGTTGAAAGCAGACATCCCTGTATTTTTACTGATCTTAGGAGAAAAAGCATTCCGTTTTTTACCATCAGTGTGGTATTTGCTATTATTTGGTATTTGGTATTTGTTAATTTACTTCTATTCCTGGTTTGTTGGCTGTTTTCATCATGAAGAGTTACTGGATTTTATCATATGCTCTTTGTGCTTCTTTTGGGATGATCGTGATTCTTGGCCTTTAAATTGATTGTTCAAAAGTTGTTAAGTCAGCCTTGTGTTCTGAGATAATCACACTTGGTCATAGTTTGTATTCTTATCCATGAAATATACTGAGGTCCAGAGAGGCGCCTTATTGGTAAATGTGTAGAAATAACTGCTGAAGGGCGCCTGAGTTACTCCGTCAGCTAAGCGTCTGTCTTTGGCTCAGGTCAATAGAGCCTCACATTGGGTTCACTGCTCAGTGGGGAGTCTGCTTCTCTTTCTTCCTGCCTGTGTTTGTGCTCTCTCTCTGTCAAATAAATAAATACATAAAATACATAATACATAAAACACATAAAATCTTTAATAAAAAAAGAAATAACTGCTCATATTAGTACTAGTTTGAAAAATCTTACTGGTAGTTCTCTCTGTTATATGAATGGGTAGTCTTTTCCTTATTTGTATGGTCAGATAGTGATAAAACTGTACTAAAAATCATCCGAGGTGAGGACATGGGTGGCTTAATCAGTTAAACATCTGCCTTTAGCTCAGGTCATGATCCCAGAATCCTGAGATGGAGCCCTGCCTCATCTGGCTCTCTGCTCAGCAAGAAGTCTGCTTCTCCCTCTCTCTCTCAAATAAATAAATAAATTATTAAAAATAATGTGAGGTGAGAAATTGATAATCATAGAATCACTTCTTTATTACCGTTGAAATCTGTTGTGTAATATAATCCAATAAATCCAATTTTAGAGAATTCCTCAAAGTTAACATAGCAGGAATCTGGAAAACCAGCAATCTCAGAGTGACCTTATAAACAGGGCAATTAAGTACTTTAAGGATTAAAAAATATATATTTCAAAAGAAATGAAGGGTTAAAGGCTTCTTTCGTATGTTTAGTGTTTGATGAAGCACCATGTTGCCTTAAGTATTTTGAAAGGATATTGTTTTTATCTTAATTAATTGTATCAAACAATATTTACACAAGAATATTATTTCAATAAAGTTAGCAACAATTCCTGAAAAGTGTCAGATTCTTAGTTTTTGTTTTGTTTCGATTTAGTTTAGTTTAGATTTGTTAGTGGGGGTGATTTATTTCTAAATTCCACTCAAAATAGCAAAAATGTTTGTTTTGCTATTTCTTTTCAAAAATGTACTTGCTAATATTGAGGTACTATACTTTGAATAGTAGCAGAAACTATTTTTTTTTTCAGTTGAACTAGTTTCTGATCTTTACCCTGCTACAAATTACCTTTGTGGACTCAAAGAAGTCAGTTAATTTCTTTGGACTTTCTCGCTTTCTGCCTTTGGAAAATGGATTATATAATCTCAGAGATCATATAACTATATATATTTATATATTTTTCCCCAAAATATGTTTATTTTATTTTTTCAGTGTTACAAGATTTATTGTTCATGCACCACACCCAGTGCTCCATGCAATATGTGCCCTCCTGAATACCCACCACCAGGCTCGCCCAACCCCCCTCCCCTCCAAAACCCTCAGGTTGTTGCTCAGAGTCCACAGTCTCTCATGGTTCATCTCCCCCTCTGATTTCCCCCCATTCCCCCTTCCCTTACTTCTCACAATATTAAGTTGGTAAATAGGTTAGCTGTTGTAGGTTGCCCAAATGTCATTTCCCCTCAAAAGCATTTATTGACTTGTTTAAAAGTATTTATTTCAGGGGGCGCCTCAGTAGCTCAGTGGGTTAAAGCCTCTGCCTTCTGCTCATGATCTCAGGGTCCTGGGATCTAGCCCCTGCATCGGGCTCTCTGCTCAGCAGGGAGCCTGCTTCCCCCCTCTCTCTGCCTGCCTCTCTGCCTTCTTGTGATCTCTCTCTATCAAATAAATAAATAAAATCTTTAAAAAATAAAAAAATAAAAGTATTTATTTCAGTTAGGCTAACATTCCTATTATGATTAGCTTTTGTGAAATTAAAAAAATTAAATCAATGCTTACAAATTTATTAACGATTTATATAGGCAGAAGTTTAGAAGAAATATATATTTAATTAAAGCTTTTTAAGTGTTTGATGTAGAAGTCAGAAAAGTAAAGACAGTCTTACCCTGTTTTACATTTTATTTTTTTATAGTATTGAAGCAGAATTCACAAGTTGACCTGGGATAAGGTAGCCTAATTGTCCATGGACAAATGAATAGATAAAATGTGGTATATATGTATACTGGATTACTATTCACTTTAAAAAGAAGGAATTTATGACATGCTGCAACATGGTAAATCTTGAGGACATTATGTTAAATGGAATCATTAAATAAATACGCTAGGATTCCAGTTACATGAATTATAAAAATAGTCACACAGAATCAGAAAGTAGAATTATATAGTTGCCAAGGGATGGGGAGAGGTAGAAATGAGATGTTGTTCAATAAATATTGAGTCTCAGTTTTGCATGATGTACAAGTTCTAGAGATTTGTTGTATAATAATATTCATATAGTTAATACTACTGTGCTATAAATGTTTAAGATGGTAAATTTTATGTAACATGTTAAGCACAATTAAAAAAAATCCAGAAAGACAAAATACAATGAAAAAAAAAAGATACAGTACCTGCTGTAGGGCACTAAGTTTTACATTGTTTTAATGTAAGATTTTAATACCAAGTTGAGGTCATTTCCATTGTATCTTTAAAGTGAACACAGTACACTTTAGAAGTAATTAACAAACAGGGCTCTTCTTATTTGATATTAGGAAAATGATCAAAGGTATGTTCCTTAAATTTTTATATCTGTGGTGATGTGTATCTAGATTTTCTTTTTGTGGTATACTATCTTAACCATTCTACTTTTTATTCGTAGGGTACATTTAAATTCAAAGCAGAAAGTGATCTATTTCTTGCTGAGCATCACAAACTTTTATTGTATGATGGCAAACTCTCTAGTGCCATTGCATTCACATACAATCCACGTGCTACAGATGCCCAGCTCTGCCTTGAATCATCCCCTAAGGACAATCCTTCAATTTTTGTTCATTCACCGCATGCACTTATGCTCCAGGTACTAGCTGTAATCTTTTTTTGTTTTTTTTTTTTTAGTTATAATCTTTTAAGAATAATTTTCATGGTGAATTTTGGTGTATTATTGAGGTAGTATATTAGGTAGCTTCTATTAAATATATGCAATGTAACATATTTTGTTCTTATGCTTTTTTTTATTAATTTGAAATATCATTAGAATCTTTACTGTATCTTCTGTTTTATAAGGATGTGAAAGCAGTTTTAACACATTCCATTCAAAGTGCTATGCATTCAATTGGAGGAGTTCAAGTGCTGTTTCCACTTTTTGCACAGTTGGATTATAGGCAATATTTATCTGATGAGGTTGACTTGACTATATGGTGAGTGCCTTTATTTTTTTCTTTAATTTGATGTGAAAGTTATTTTCATTACTCTTAAGCTACACAGTATTTTTTCTGCCTTTTAAATTTGTTGTAGGGTTAAAAGAGAATATAACTTAAAGAAATTTGTGAACTATAAATGTTACTACAAATTCCTATCAATAATAGTAGTATCAATCTAAATTCTTTATCAATAGGAAATATGAAAGCTGTAAAAAACATAAGTTGTTTTTGAATAAATTTGGAAATGATAATGATTTAGCAAATATGAATATATTTTTATCTGTCATTATAATTTAAAAAGGTAAGTTATTTTAGATTATTACATGACAGTGATTTACTTGCGGGGATTTAGCTTTTCATTTTTAATTACTGTGTATAACTAACTGAGCTTTGGTATTTTTTTTTTTTAATTGTACCTTGGACACATTTGCCTCCTCTCAGATAGTATGGATTCTGAAAAAGGTAGAGACATAAGAGGACACAATATAAAATATTGAGGGGGTGTCTAAATGAATTTTTCATGGCTGTGTATTCTGTGAGACTATTAATTATGTTTAATGTATTATTTGAGTAAATGAGTTTTCCATTTTTTCTTTTTAGAATTCTCTCATTTCTGCTTTTATACATAAATTATATCTACTATCAATGTATATATTTAATGATGTAATAATTCTTTTAGAATTATTCTTAGGCAACAGAATGACTTTTTTAACTGTATTTTTTAAAAATTTTAAAGTAATTTCTACACCCAACCTGGGCTCAAATTCACCCCCAAGATCAAGAGTCACACACTCCAGTGGCTGAGCCAGCCAGGCACCCCAACTTTTTTTTTTTCCTAAGGAATGGGCTATCAAATAAAGTACTTAGGACTTTTAAAAAAAATGAAATTATCAGTGATATATTGCTACTTCATAAATTTTTTGTGTGTTCTGGTTTGAAGTCTTTGTAACAGAGCTCAGTTATTTTTTCTTGGTTATCTTTTTTTTAAACTTTTCAAAATCTTTATTGGAATTGCTGACATTTTAAAGCACTTTTGTGGAGGAGAGGTTGGCTGCCAGTCAGGCTCTTTCTTTGTGGAGATATCTCAGAGTCTTTGAGAAGGAGGTAACAGCTGACCTTATTCCATTCCATTTTTGGTATCTCTAAAAGTTGTGATGATGGGAGCATGACTATAGCCCCTTTTCAGTATTAAAAGTTTTCTCAATTGACTACTGAGTTATGATTTTCCTGTTTGTATAAGGTACAAAATTCTTAAATTAGTGTTTGAGGACTTCAGTTTAGTACAGTTTTACTTTCTTATTTTCCCCTTCATGAACTTCATTCAAACTAGGCCAGTCTGGAGCCCTAACACATTCTGAGTGTTTCTACCCTAGTGTGTTTGCTCTATGTATCTTCCCCTCTGTTTGGCCTCTAACTTTCTAAAATTGATTATACTTGCTAATCTAAATTATATATATTCTTTAAGGATTGCATATACTTATGTTAGCTGTTTTTTTTACTTGTTTTTGAACACTGCTAATTTTTCTCTTGTTCATGCATGTTTCCTCATGTTGTTTCTAAGTAATTCATTTACTGATAGTAAAGTAATACTGAATTACTAAGTAATTCATTTACCGGTGATAAAGTATATGGAATAAATAATTGAGTAAGTCCTAATCCTACATTCAAATTTTAGTCCTGAGATAATATTGGAGGTAATTTTATTACAACTTCAATTTCCTTGAAATAGAGAACTTTTTTTTTTTTTTTTAAGATAAAAGAAAGGTTGTGTCTAATAACCTCCCACCTTAGGAAAAAAAAAGTATTTTTTTGGACTATCACCTGTTTTCTTATTTTAGTTCAACTTTGCTGGCTTTTATCATGGAGTTGTTGAAGAACTCAATTGCTATGCAGGAGCAGATGCTTGCCTGCAAGGGCTTCTTGGTAATAGGATACAGTCTTGAAAAGGTAAAGTATGAAATGCTTTATATTTTTTGTTCTTAATTTTGTGGCTGTGAGATTTGGTCTCCTAAGTGGTTGAAAAATTCTTTCTGCAAGTATGTCTCCTTGGTTACATAAAATTACCAAAATTAAAATAACTTTTTGTTGTTTTACTTTGCCTCTATTGCTTTATGTCTCATAGCGTCTTTAACTTTGAGCATAGTTTGTGCGCCAGCTTTTTTCTGATATTGAACAGCTTTTAATTTACTTGCCTTGCCTTGTATTGGGAGTGACTTTTTTTTTTTTTTAATAAGGAGGGTGTGGGGGTGCAGGAGCAGAGAGAGAGAGAGAGAGAGAGAGAGAGAGAGAGAGAGAGAATTTCAGGTGGGCTCCACACCCAGTGCAGAGCTGGACATGGGGCTCAATCTCAAAACCTTGAGATTATGACCTGCATGGAAATAAAAAAAGAGTCAGATGCTTAACTGACTGAGCCACCCAGGGGCCCTGGTAGTGATCTTTGATCTACTTTTTTTTTTTTTTTTTACAGTCTTCCAAATCCCATGTCAGCAGAGCAGTACTTGAACTTTGTCTTGCATTTTCAAAATATCTGAGTAATCTGCAGAATGGGATGCCCCTACTCAAACAATTGTGTGATCACATTCTTCTTAACCCAGCTATATGGATTCATGCCCCAGCCAAGGTAATACATATATATATATATATACATATATATATAGATTTTGTTTTACTATTTTCACCAAGTTTTTGTAGTTGAAAAGAGTGATAACTATGAGGGTTTCCTTTTATCCTTTCACATGCTATCATGTAAAATTTCAATGGATTGTGTTTTTTGATAATCATACTTTTTTTCTTTTTAGGTATATTTGCACATCAGTTTATCTTTTCTTTTTTTGTAGAGCAGTGTTTTTTTTTTTTTTTTATTCCAGTATGGTCAAAAAAAGTGTTATATTAGTTTCAGGTGTACAGTATAGTGATTAAACAATTCTATACATTACCCAGTGCTCATGACAAGTGCACTTCTCAATCCCTACCACCTATTTCATGCATCCCCTCACCCACCTCCCCTCTGGTAACCATCAGTTTGTTCTCTAGTTAAGATCTGTTGTTTGGTTTCTCTTTTTTCTCTTTTGTTGTTTGTTTCTTAAATTCCATATTAGTGAAATCATATGGTCTTTGTCTTTCTCTGACTGACTTATTACACTTAGCATTATACGCTCTACCTCCATCCATGTCATTGCAAATGGCAAGATTTCATTCTTTTTTATGACTGAATAATATTCCATTATAGAGATACATCACATCTTCTTTATTCATTCATCTGTCAGTGGACATTTAGGCTGCTTCCATAATTTGACTATTGTAAATAATGCTTCTATAAACATAGGAGTGCATAAAGCCCTTTGAATTAGAGTTTTTGCAGTTTTTGGGTAAATATTCAGTAGTGTGATTACTGATTTTTAATTTTTTGAGGTACCACTGCAGTGTTTTCCACAATAGCTGCACTTATTCTCACTAAGAGGGCAAGAGATTTCTTGTTTTTCCACATCCTTGCCAATACTTGCTTCTTGTGTTGTTGATTTTAGCCATTTTGACAGGTGTGAGGTGATAACTCACTGAGTTTTGATTTGTAGTTCCCTTATGATGAGTGATGTTGGGCATCTTTTCATGTGTCTTTTGGGCATTTGGATATCTTCTTTGGAGAACTGTCTTTTTATTTCTTCTGCCCAATTTTAATCGGATTGTTTGTTTTTTGGGGTGTTGTATAAATTCTTTATATGTTTTGGATACTAACCTTTATCAGGTAGGTCATTTGCAAATATCTTTTCCTATTCATTAGGTTGGCTTTAGTTTTGTTGATTATTTCCTTTGCTGTGCAGAAGCTTTTTATTTTGATGTAGTCCCAGTAGTTTAGTTTCTCTTTGTTTCCCTTACCTCAGGAAACATATCTAGAAAAATGTTGCTATGGCCAAGTCAGAGAAATTATTGCCTGTGCTCTCTTTTAGAATTTTTATGATCTCAGGTCTCACAGTTAGGTCTTTAATCCATTTTGAGTTTATTTTTGTGTGTGATGTAAGAAAGTGGTCCAGTTTCATTCTTTTGCATGCTGCTGTCCAGTTTCCCCAGCACCATTTGTTGAAGAGACTGTTTCCACTGGATATTCTTTCCAAGCCATTTCAGTATTTTTAAAAGACAGAGCTGTAGTCTTTTTCTTCTGTTAAATCAGAATTTTATTTGAGAGAGACTTTGATTTACTAAGCATAAATCAAAATTGGACAGCTCCAATGTAAATAAAATGTTTCCTATCAACTGTAGTTCTGTTCTATTGCCAGTAGGCATACATATCAATGGGTACACATGTATGTATACATATGCATGAGTTTAATGCTGCAGGAACAGTTGGAATGTTATCTGGCTTTAAGGCTTCCATGATATACTGGTCTCCTTTAATCATTTTAATTCACACAAATTTTTGAATTATTAAATACAATTATATTTGTACACAACTTATTTAATACTATAACAATAAACCAATTACTTCTAAGTGAATATAAGTGAATATTGTTTTTTTTTTTTTTTTTTTTTTTTAAAGATTTTATTTATTTGACAGAGAGAAACACAGCGAGAGAGGGAACACAAGCAGAGGGAATGGTAGTGGGAGAAGCAGGCTTCCCGCAGAGCAGAGAGCCCGATGCGGGGCTCGATCCCAGGACCCCGGGATCATGACCTGAGCCGAAGGCAGACGCTTAACGACTGAGCCACCCAGGCGCCCCGAATATTGTTTTTTTAAGGATTTTATTTATTTACTTGACAGAGAGAGAGATCACAAGTAGGCAGAGAGGCAGGCAGAGGGAGAGGGGGAAGCAGGCTCCCTGCTGAGCAGAGAGCCTGATGTGGGGCTCAATCCCAGGACCCTGAGATCATGACCTGAGCCGAAGGCAAAGGCTTTAACTCACTGAGCCACCCAGGCACCCCTATAAGTGCATTTGTGATAAAGTATATAAATAAAACTTTTGCTAAGTCCTAATGTTGTGTTAAATTGTCCTAAGAATATTAATTGTGGTAGTGTTTAGGAGAACTTGAAACAGAAATTTTTGTTAAATTGCATAATTGTATCTGCCTTATCTGCAGTTTTTGTTAGAAGTTGTATTATTTCATGCCTATTAATTTCCTCTCTCCCCTTCTCCCTTTTGATCCACTTAGAGTGTTTATCATTGTTTAGGTTGGAATAACACATACTTATTTTAGTTGTCAGAAAAAAATGCAGACTTCTTTGCTTTTCTAGAGTCATAGTTATTTTCAGTTGGTCTTTTAAAACGTTAAAGAGAAAAACAGCTGCTGACTCTGATTGCCATTTGGAAATAATCAAAGGAGGCAGCTGGAGGTTATACCTTTTTATCTTTGGGTTCAAATTTGACCTCTTTTTCTTCTATGACCCTCAGTCTTATTTCTTTTCAAGGATTGTTTCAAGTTACTTTTTAAACCTTTTACTTGACACTTTTTTTTGTCTTACTAAGCAGTGTATTTGTAAGGCTTTGGATCTCTTTTGATGTGGTCAAAAAGCCTCTTATTAGATACTTAGTTGTAGAGGAATATTTTCAAAATTCATTATATCATTTTCTTAGGTTCCCAATATAACTACACTCTATTTCTTACCATTTCCTTGTTAATAATTTTCTTTAATTTTGTTTTTAAAATTTATAATTGTTAATTATAAATTAATATAATTATATAATTAATTATAATTTTAATTATAAAATTGCCTTGTTTTAAAAACACTGTTTTGTGTATCCATAAAGGGTTTTATCTACTTTAATTGTATTATATGGAAGGTTTTTTTTTTTTTTTTTTAAGGTTTTATTTATTTAGTTGACAGAGATGGTGAGAAAGGGAACACAAGCAGGGGGAGAAGGAGAGGGAAAAGCAGGCTTCTTGCTGATTGGGGAACCCAATTGCAGGGCTCGATCCCAGGACCCCTAGGATCATGACCTGAGCCGAAGGCAGACGCTTAATGACTGAGCCACCCAGGCGCCCCTACTTTAATTGTTTATAAAGATAGTCCTAAGGTGGTTTGTTTTCTGAAGTTTGTTTGATCTGAGTGTTACACAGTTACAGGGAGGAAGGTAATTTTTAAGAAAAAAAAATACAACATGATGCATACAAAATGAGAGTTAGGGTTTTGTAGAGAACCTGTATGGATGAGTGAGCATAAAGTTTAAGCTTCATTAGCTTCATGGTAATTCCACCTGTGATTATCAAAGTTGAAGGTATGTATGTGTGAATCAGTCTTCTATTTTGGAAAAGGGTGTTTACTCTGCTAGTATAATATCCATTCATCTTCTCAGAGACCCTCTTTTTAATGACCTAAAAGGAGAGGTGAAATTTCTTGTATAAAATAGTCCTTCATTTGTTGATTAACGGCTTTATGTTGGGCACTGTGGATGCTATAGTGAACAAGACTGATCTAATTCTTGCTCTTATAGAATGTCTAATAGAAAGATGGATGTTAACACATAAAATTTATATGGTTGTTAGATTATATAATGAGTAAATGAATAAATGTGTATTCATTGTTAGCATAAGAATAATCTTGAGGTCACCATTCTTAGTCATCTCAATATGTTGATATTAAAGACTTTTCATTTTTGTTTTACTGCAGTATCATTCTCAGTAGACCGACTTTTTTCAGTTTTTCATTTTTTATCACTATCACTTTTTGGCCAGAGTTCTGTATTTAACATATCACTCTTGTCAGATTATTTCTTAGCCTCAAACTGTGCAGTAATTTCCCATTGTTTTCCCAATAAAGTAGTCCCTTTTCTAGCATTAAGTTTTCATGTCAATCATGTCCTTTCTAAGTTTTCTAGCTTAAAAACTCTCAGTTCTCCTCAGTGGCTAGGCACGTACTAAAATGTAAACCCAGAGCAGAGGTTCTCAATCTTGGCTATCAGTAGAACCTGTTGGGAGAGGTTTTTTTTTAAATAAAAATAGGATTCCATGCCCTCTACTCCACATTGTGTTTTATTTGATCTGGGGTAGGGCCTAGGCATCACCATTTTTAAAACATGTTTTTCAGGTATTCTGTTGCATAATCAGGATTGTGGACTATTTTACAAGATCTTGGGAAGCCTATTGTGTGATCTGCCATTTTACCTGTTTGAATTTCTACTTTTGTTCTACCTATCTTACTGCTAATCTTCAAAGCCTACCTTAATACCTATTTTATTAGGCTTTTTTGAGTATTTTAGCTTATCCTATAATAATTTCTCTGACCTCCAAATTGATAGATTCTAATAACTCTTTGCTACTTATTTTGCAGCTAATTACGTATTTTGCAGTTAGCTACATGAGATTAATTACATACATGTTTCTTTTTCTTTTTTTTTTTAAAGATTATTTTTAAGTGATCTCTACACCCAGTGTGGGGCTAGAACTTACAACCATGAGATCAAGAGTTGTATGCTCTACCAACTGAGGTAGCCAGATACCCCTTTATAAATGTATTAAATCTAGATCTTTTTTTAAAAAAAGATTTTATCTGCTTATGAGAGAGAGAGAGAGCACAAGTGGTAGGGGGACTGGGGGAGGAGAGAGAGAGAAGGAGAAGCAGTCTCCTTGCTGAGCAGGGAGCCTGATGAGGCAAGGCTCAATCCCAGGACCCTGGTATCATGACCTAAGCTGAAGGGAGATGTTTGACTGACTAAGTCACCCAGGCGCCCCAGTTCTAGACACTTTTTAAAAGGAATTTCCTTAAGTAATCTTTGTGTTTCAATAGACATCTTTATTACATTGGTTTTTTTACTTAAATTTATGGTTTTTTTTTTTGTATCTTTTCAACTGGATTTCACCTATTGAGGGATAATGTATATGTCATTGTATTTCTATATCACTATGTATAGGTGGATGTAAATATTTTCTAAATGACTGAAATAGCATGGTTAAGGATTTGAATCATGAAAAAAGTGATATATAGCCTCAATGACAAGTAAACTGGGCCTATGCATTTGAATAACACTGGCTGCATCAACATAGTATTATTTTTCAGCAAGATAATGGGATATTCCACATATATATAGTTTTCTAAACTGTAAGCACCAGGAAATTAAACCTCAGTTTTAAGTGATTCAGACTCTGCCACTCTTTACCATATATGGTTACCAGTTGACTCCCTGATTCGTTTAACCTTGATTGTTTATTTATAGGGCATCTGGAAGATAGGTACCTAATTTTTGCTCTCTAACGAAATTACTAGGTAACACTACATATCTTGCAGGGTTGAAAGTGAAAATGCCTGGGAAATATCTGGGAAGATAGCAGAAATGTTCCTTTTTAAATGATTGAGAATATTTGGTCTTCAGTTAGCGGGCGAGTATGTATGTCCTACTTAAAATTTTTCCGCTTACAAAGTATATCTACTAGCAATGAATTGAAAAATTTTTGATTTTGACAATAGAACAAAAGCAATCCTTATTTTGTGCTGTTGGAAGTACTAGATTGGAGCAGTTGGTGAGTTTTAGAGCTGTAATTTCACTGAAATTTTGTACTAATATGAAATGTGTGGTAGTAGAGTAGTACCTATAATCTTTTGTTTCTTTTAAGAGTTTATATTTTGAAGTTATTAAGCTCTGATGTGTTTATTGAAATAATTTATTTGGAAATAAGACTAGTAGAATCTTTTTTTTTTTTTTTTTTTTAAAGATTTTATTTATTTATTTGTCAGAGAGATAGAGCACAAGCAGGGAGAGTGGCAGACAGAGGGAGAAGTAGGCTCCCTGCCAAGCAAGGACCCCGGTGAGGGATTGGATCCCAGAACCCTGGGATCATGACCTAAGCTGAAGGCAGAAAGACCCTTAACCAACTGAGTAACCCAGGCATCCCAGTAGAATCCTTTTCTAATTAGAGGATAATACTGATAAACATGTTGAGAGATTGTAATCTTATGATCTTTCTATCAATGAGCTATTTTAACAGAATTCTGTTTTTCTAACATTTCTTAAGGTAGGCCTTACACTTTTTTTTCCTTTTGACTTCTACTTTTATTCTTTCTGAGTTATTCCTACTTTTGCTTTCTTTTTTCTTTTTTTTGTTATTGTAGCTTCTACTTTTCTTCAAAATGAAGAAAATTTCCAGATTTTTTGACTTTTTTTAATTTCCATTTTCATTTCCAATTTAAAGCAACTATGCATAGTATGATTAGTCAGCTTACTGTGAAGAAGTTATATATACTCTCATAAATAATGGCTGATTGCTTAATAGGAATTAAGCAGCTATTTCCATGGAACAGTGCTGTAAAAATTTGGTATATTAGGGAATGTTTCCTTTATAATGTTATTGTAAAAGTAGCATTTACGTGGTTTAGCTTTACAAGGAATATGTGTGCTTTTATATGTGTGTGTGTGTGTGTGTCTGTGTGTGTGCGCACGTGCGCATGTGCCAGTGAGTATGTGTTATCTGTTAGCATGGGTGTTACCATCAAGCTCAGCATCTTACTTTTTGGAACAAGTGTGATCCAAGTAAAGCAGCCTGAGAGTAGTATTGGAACCAGGGGTAAAATGCTAGGCTGCTTATTTGATGTAAGTTCTTTATTTGATTCTCTAGGTTCAGTTGACACTGTATACTTACCTATCCACGGAATTCATTGGTACAGTCAACATATATAATGCCATTCGGAGAGTTGGAACAGTGCTTCTTATCATGCATACACTGAAGTACTACTACTGGGCAGTGAATCCTCAGGATCGAAGTGGTATCACCCCTAAAGGATTAGGTATATCAACCCTGTTTATATATTTTGTCATAGATTTTTTTCTTTCCTTTGTTTTAATATATTAAATTAACATAATTAATTTATTATTTTACAATGTTATATGTTATTCTTGTGGTTTTTCTGAATATCATCATGGCAAAATTTTATTTTAATCTTATTGATAATTTTAATAGTTTGTACTGAATTAAGGTTGCCAGAGGTTAGTAACGTGCTACTTTTATGGAAGAATGCTACTTCTGCTGGTATAAGTTGTTTGCAGAGCAAATATGCGTAGGATGATATTATTAAGCACAGAAAATGAGAAGTTCTATATTAGCATATGGTGTTGATGCTGAAGCTAATTATACTGAGAATGAAAACCCATGGATTTGGGAGATGGAGATTTCTTGCGGAAGTAGGGGGTGTATCTACTTCTAATAAATAATATAATGAAGTTAAAAAATTTCCATAACTATTTCCCTGTGTAATCAGGAAATTACTGGGGAGATAATATTTATTCATCATGTCAGAAATTTATAGAAGGTATCAAAATAAAAATTTTGACAAATGGTGGGTCTTGTGGTTGTAAGTGCAACCTGCTTTTGATCGGCTATTGTTCTACATGGGAGTTAATCACCTCATATAAACTGGCATTTCCAGTTGAACTTAGTGCAAGGGTTCAGAATATGCCCCTTGAACTCAGTTTGTCTCTCTCCATTTCCCAGTTCTTCTGTGTTGGCTCTTGTCATGTGTTCTCTCCATTATGATACCAAGCAGCCACTGTACTGTCACATCCTTAAAACTATAAGTCTCGCAAAAGAGTGTCTGCCGGCACTGAACATTTCCAGCTGAATTCTCTTTGTTGCTCATTGGCTCTGCTTGCATCATGTGCACAGTCTTATGTGGCAGCTATCTTTCTGATTGCCCATACACGAGGATGGAAGCCCTTCATACTTTTGAAATACGTGATCTCCGAGTGAGAATGGGTTGAGTACCTTGATATAAAAATGGAAGGCTGCTGTTTGAAATCAGGAATTAGATGCTGAAAGTCATTGTACTTACATCCTTTGGCTGTTCAGTGATTTATAAACACAGGTTTCATATTAATACAAGGTTTCTTTATCCTTTTCAAAATCTGCTTCTTCTCAGAGAATATGCTATGTGTAATTTAGAAAGATATGAGCATACACAGAAGTTGTATGATCTGTTTAAGGTGGTAGTGTTGTGGTGGAGAACTAGGTCATCATTTCCTGATGACTGTTTGATGGTACTGTAGGTGTATCAGTACATGACATGACATGACATGACAATACATGGTTTTGTATTCTGGCATTGATTTTATAACTGATTGGTGACCTTGGGAAAGTCTCATACTTTAAGTGAGAAAACTGAACAAAATTTGTGGTTCTGTTGTAGCTCTGTAACTGATTCTTTGTCTGGGAATTATCATGTGGAAGAAATTTTAAGCAATTTTCTTCCTATTTTAATTGATCTATTTGAGGTCTTGTTGGTCTTGTGCTTTGGTGGTCTAAGAACTAGCTGTAAATAGTGATTAGTGGAAGGAAAATTGCAGAAAATATGAAGCAAACAGGTAACCTAACTTTAGGATCTTACAACAATGGGTGTTTGGTTTCAAAAGCTTTCTACTTGGGGATTATTTGTTTGAGACATGAAAATTGTTTTTAATGTGATCCATGTGTGACCAGGGACTTTTTTAAGAAGGGGAGGAGATGTCAGAGGTAGTCAGCATAATGTTTCCTTTCTAAATGAACCAAACTGTGTTGAGCTGTACTTTTTAAAATTTTTATATTAGCTTATACAAGAGACAGAAGTTTTTTTTTTTTTTTTTAACTAAATTCACATATAAGTTTGGATTTTCCTTTGTAAGCTTATGTTACTTATGTAACATCCTCAGAGTCTATGTAACATCCTCAGAGTCTTTTAAAACAAAATATAAGTGCGTATTATTATTGAATACAAATTTTATTACCTCATTTTCATGTTTTGGAATTCATCTAACCATAATCAAAAATAAACTCCCTTCATTGTAATTTCGAAGTAACCAACTTTGTGCATTTAGAGCACTGTATATACTATTGTATGTGAGATTGAATGTCTTTCTAGAGGCATAAGACTCTTTAAATTGAAGAATAATTGACAATATTATTAGTATCAACATAGTGATTTAATATTTATATACATTCTGAAATGGTCATCTCAGTAAGTCTGTTTACCATCTGTCAACATGCAAAGTTGTTACAATGTTATTGAGACTGTACATTAAATCCCTGTGACTTATTATTTTATAATGGGAAAATTGTACCTCTTGACCTCTTTACCTATTTTGTCCATCCTCCCATCTTCTTCCTTTCTCCCCTCTGGCAACTGGCAGTTTGTTTTCTGTATCCGTGAACCTGTTTCTGTTTTGCTTTGTTTGTTTTGTTTTTCAGATTCTACAAACAAGTGAAATCAGACACTATTTGTCTTTCTCTGTCTGACTTACTTCACTTACCATAATACTTTTTAGGCCCATCCATGTTGTCACAGTGAGAAGTTTTCACTCTTTTTTTATGGCTGAATAATATTCCTGTGTGTGTGTGTGTGTGTGTGTGTACACGTGTGTGTATATACATATGTATACACACCACATCTTTATCCATGTATCTGTTGATGGATATTTAGGTTACTTCCATATCCTCACTATGGTAAATAATGCTGTGCTTAACATAGGGATTCATATATGCTTTGAATTAATGTTTTTGTTTTCTTTGGATAAATACTTAGAAGTGGAATTGCTGAAATATATGGCAAGTTTATTTTTAATTTTTTGAGGAATCTACATACTGTTTTCTATAGTGACTACACCATTTTACATTCCCACCAACAGTACATGAACATTTCTTTTCTCCACATTCACACTAATGCTAAATACTTCTTGTCTTTTTTATTTTAGCCATTCTGGCAAGTGTGAGGTGAAATCTCATTATGGCTTTGATTTGCATTTCACAGATGGTTAGTGATGTTGGGCATCTTTTGATGTACCTATTGGCCATCTGTATGTCTTCTTAGAGATTTTTCTTGTTTCTTGAGGTGGGCCTGTTTTGATGTAAACTTCCCTGTTGGATCTGCTTCTGCTGCATTTCATAGATTTTGGAACATTGTGTTTTCATTTTCATTTGTCTCAAGGTATTTTTTAATATCCTCTTTTATTTATTATTCCATTGGTTTTTTAGTAACATGTTTTTTAGTCTCTGCATGTTTGTTTTTTTCCAGTTTTATTCTTATAGTTGATTTCTAGTTTGATATGGATGGAAAAGACATCTGTCTATGTCTTGATAGGTGATTTCAGTCTTCTTAAATTTATTGAGACTTATTTTGTGGTCTCTCATGCTATTATCGTAGAGGAATGTTTCATGTGCTTGAGAAGAATATATCTTCTGTTTTTCGGTGGACTATTCTGTATATATCTGTTTGGTATATTGGTTATTTAAGGCCAGTGTTTTCTATTCATTTTCTGTCTGGATGATCTATCTATTGATGTAAGGAGTGTGTTAAAATCCCCTACTATTACTGTATTATCGTTAGATTCTTGTTTTTATCTGGTAATATTTGTTTTATGTATTTAGGTGCTCTAGTATTTATAAGTGTTATATCTTCTTGTTGGTTTAATCCCTTTATTGTTATGTAATGCATTTTGTCTCTTACAGCTTTTTAAAAAGTCTACTTTGTCTGATAAAAGTATTGCTGGACCAATTTTCTTTTTATTTCCTTTTGCATGTGTATCTTTTCCTATCACTTCACTGTCTTTGTGTGTCTTAAGAGAGTGAGTCTCCTGTTGGCAGCATATAGAGGATTTTTATTTTTTAACTCGTTTACATTCAAAATTGTTACTGACAGGTACATATTTATTACTATTTTATTAATTATCTTCTATTGTTTTTAAAGTTCTTCTCTATTCCTTTCTTCTTTCCTTATGATTTGATGATTTTGTGTAGTGTTCTGTTTGGATTCCTTTTTATTTTTTGTGTGCCTATTAGAGGTTTTTTTTTGTGCTTACCATGAGTTTCATATCTAACAACTTATATATATAGATGCCCATTTTAAGTTGGTGATTCCTTAAGTTCAAATGTATTCTGAAAATATTACATTTTTATCTCCCAGTGTTTTATATTTTTTATATCATATTTTAAAGTTTTTAGTGTATTTCTTAACTAATTATTATAGATATAGTTGATTTTATTACTTTTGTTTTTCAGTCTTTATACTAGCTTTTGAAGTGAGTGATCCCCTACCTTTACTATATGTTTGCCTTTGCCAGTGTGATTTTTTCTTTCCTGTATTCTTATTTCTAGTTATAGCCTTTTCTTCTGCCTAAAGAATTCCCTTTAATATTTCTTGTAAAGCATGTTTAGTAGTAATGAATTCATTTAGTTTTTGTTCATCTGGGAAACTATCTTCCTTTCAATTCTAAATGATAATGTTGAGGCATATGTCTCTTTAGGTGACTCACTTTTATGTTTCTCATAAATATATGGAAAAAAACTATTAGGAGAGACAGCTTTATACTTTGCTTTGAGGTCTTTGAAACACTAAGTATGTGTGTATATTATTTTTTCAAAGATGGACCACGACCTAATCAAAAAGAAATACTTTCTCTGCGAGCATTCTTGTTGATGTTCATTAAGCAGTTAGTGATGAAGGTGAGTTTATACTACTTTTTTAGCATGTTCTGTATTTTAACTTATAATTTCACATAAGTTTTTGTTTTTAAGTTTTTGTTTACTCTTTGTCGGGTTGTTTTAGGGTTACACATTGGAAAATACTCTGATAGATACTTGATTTCTATGTTTTTTGTTCTTGAGCACGTATGGATGTATATCATGGTAGATTTGGAGATTGATAATTGTAATATATGTTATATGAATTTCTCTAGGAGTTCAAGTAGATTCATTCTTTCATTCAGTAAATATTTACTGAGTTTCTGTAAAGTACTAGGTATTATTCTTGGCAGTGGCGATATAGTAGTCAACAAGACTCTTCAAGGAGGTTTCATTTTTAGTGGGCCTCTTGTACTTGACATTCAGATTTTGAGAAAAAAATTACATGTATAAAGGTACCAGAAAGATGTATCAGCCTTTAGAAATTATCACATTTGTCTCATTCTTATTGTGTTGTAGGTAAAGTAAAATTTATTATTTTTAAGGAAAGTATTTTGGTTTTATAAGAGAGCAATATATAAATGTATTTTTTATCTCTATTTTATTATTTTCCTGTGTAATTTTCTTATTTTTTAGAATTTAATATTATGTTAAGTGGGTCAAACTTGGTATATCTTTTAGACTCAAATTCTTTATTTCTGTTTACAAAAAACTTACCACTTGATTTTTGTGTTTAACTTTTTTCTGTGTTTTTGTTTCCTAATTATCTTTTTTATTGCTCTTTTTTCATTGCAGCTATGTTTTATCATTAATAAATTGATAGGATAGGTTGAAAATTTACATACTGAGTTCATATTTAAAAGTGCAGTATTTTCCTCAAGGAACAAAACTACTCAGTTTTTAGTACCTGACCTTTTAACTGGTAATTTTAGAAGCTATTCATTTACTCTCCAAATTTAACAGAAAAAAGAAATAGAAAAGTTGTCTTCTGTATTTAGTAGAGTGATAGGTGTGAATAGTACTCCTTCATAATGAATTATTGGTTTTCTTACTTCAGGATTCAATAGCTTTATTAGATAGTGTGTCATATGTGATTCTGAAAACAGAATACTTGATATTTCTTTGACTACTTCTACACAGTCTTGATTATTGCAGACCTTTAGTGTTTCCCCTAATTCCTGTTTTAAATTTAGATTCTATATTATAGTATCTTTGTATATTTATAGCAATTGACCAGATTGACAAATGTTAGGTGTATTATATATCTTTAAAAAAATTTTTTTTAAATGCATGTATAAGATACTTTAAGACACCTTTATGTTTTTAAAGGATTCTGGAGTAAAGGAAGATGAACTGCAGGCCATTCTTAATTACCTACTGACTATGCATGAGGTAACATTTGAAATTTATATTTCGGGAATTTATTTTTTGAAGCTGCATTATGGTCTTTGTTTTTAAAGTAAAAAAGTTTAAGTGATCTTTCATTAATGTAACTATAATGGAAAGTAAATATACTTAGGAATTAAATCTTAGCAAATGTCATTTAAATTCCCTTTATTACCACAAAATGGCTCTGAGAATAATCATGAAAATCTTTAAAAAGTTTTGAAATTAGATCTCATTGAATTAAGAAAGTATGCCAAAGAATACCTTCATCGTATCTCTAAAAACCAGTGTAACATATGGAAAAATAGGTTATGAAAATGACTAAAAATGATTGGATTTTTAAATTCATAACATAATTTTCCAACTGATTTTGCGTCTTTAAATACTGGTAAGTCAAAGAACTTATTTATAATGGGATTTGTAATTATGTGGTTGAAAAGGAGGTGGAAAAATAAGTTTTTTCCTTTATTATTTTGCCCTGGGAAAATGTAATATACTCCAATGTAATGTAATTAAATAATTGGATTAAGTATTTGTTAAATAAGTAAATTAGAAATGATGTAATTTCATGTAAAGCACAGTATCTCAAATGATAATTTCATTTCTATTTTATAGTTCATGTCTTGTGTTTTAATAAATATATGTTATAGTGTGAAATAATGCCTTTAAATCATCAATAAATGGGAGATACTCTTTTGACCTGTTGCTCTTGAGGTAGAAAAGTGGATTAAATTTATTGACTGGATCATATTTGACTCAAACATTAATGATTGTGCTTTCTTTTTCCTCTTGATTAGGGTATTTTATTTGTTGATTTCTTTACTCAATGTAATAGTCGAAGATTTTTCAACTAAACTTCCTAGTAATGTTATTGTGTATGATTTTGTTTTTTATTAACTCTAACTCCCTAAGGGACTGAAGTATTTTATAAAGGAGAAACTGGAAATCATGGTGATCTTCTCTGTTCTCTTAATCTGTTCATTCAGAAATCTTTTAGGTCTTTCAAATAACACTTTTCCCAAGCCTTAGTGCCTTAGCTCTAGATTATCTGCTTAGCTTACTGAAAATTAGATGTTCAAATAGCTGCAGTTCCAAAGCAGTGAACAAAAACTTAAACACAGGGCAACAGAGATAACTAGCTTTTGATAGCTGCTTCCCTTGTCCTTTTTTGGGTCAGTATTGCCACATTGGTTCTAAATTTGCATATATACTGGAATATTCAACCAAGGCTGTGTAGGATTGTCTTGGAATTGTTTTGGATTTCAGAACTCAAGTGTGCTTCTGTGCTGTTCTGTCAGAATTTTCAAGTTAGACTACATACAGTAGTATGTTGCCTCAATAAACAGTTACTGATCATCTATATCTTGAATACTGTCAGTAGATATATGAGAACTATTCCATTATTTCCTCAAAAGCTTACTGTTGTAACAAGTTTCTTGAGAGGGTCAGTGAATAAAGCAGTTCAGGTAAAATAAATTGGGAGATGATACATGTGTTGTCTCCAACACTGCCATCAGATTGCCAACATTGATTACCTTATTAGAGGCTCTGATATGTTTTGCTATAAAAAAAGAAAACAACTTAGTTTCCCCTTTCCTCAGTTTCTTAATGTATAAACTTTGTCTAAAAAAACCTGTTAAGTTAGGTGTAGTATATCTATAGAATATGTCTCAGGAAATCTTGATACTGTATGAGGTTTGGGTTTCTTTGATTATGGCATTTGACACATTTGGTGATGTGTATTTTGAGTTAAACAGATAAATATATATGTATAAAGAATGAGCTTGTTAAAAACAAGTGTATATTGCTCATATGTCTATTAAGTTACAATTTTTTTTCATTTTGGAAGTATTCAGTGTTCAAGAAGTTTTTTCCATATTTAAAAAAATTTCTGTTTTGATTTTAGGATGACAATCTAATGGATGTCCTACAACTGCTTGTTGCATTAATGTCAGAACATCCTAACTCTATGATTCCTGCTTTTGACCAAAGGAATGGATTACGGTAAGAGTTGTAAATCAGAGATTTTAATATATTTAATATAAGAGTTTAATTTGGAAACAATAGAAGATTCTTAAATATGGGAAGTACTACTGGATCATATAAATGAATTAAAGTATAAGATCCATTTATTTCATGTGTTATGTTTTTTCCCCCCCAAATGTTTATTTTATTTTTTCTTTGTTACGAGATTAACTGTTCATGCACCACACCCAGTGCTCCATGCAGTATGTGCCCTTCTCCATACCCACCACCAGGCTCGCCCAACCCCTCCACCCCTCCCCTCCAAAACACTCAGTTTGTTTCTCAGAGTCCACAGTCTCTCATGGTTCATTGTGCTGTCTGATTTTTTGAAGAAATCTTAAATTATAGAGGATGTGTTACTGTTTAATTAGTGAAGGCAGATCAGGCAAATTAGCTTAGTATTTTGTATGGTTAGTGCTGTTATATAACTATCATAGAACTGAATTCTTTAGAAGTGTTATCTTTAGGTCCTTGAACAGTAGTAACTCATTTGCACTGCAAGAAAAGATCTCTCTGCTCCCTTTTAAATATTGCTACCTTAATCCCTAATCCCAAATCATCATTGTATTAGTCTACTTGGGCTTCCATAACAAAATGTCATAGACTGGGTTGCTTAAACAAAAGAAATTTGTTTTCTTACAGTTTTATTTTTTTTTGAAATTTACTCTGAGAAACTAAGTCTTCTCATTGTGTTTAGACTATTTACTTTTAATGTAACTACTGATAAGACTTTATTTTCACCTAGCATTTTTTTATTTATTTGTCTCAGTGTAATTTTTTCCCCTATTTCTCTTTTCCTGTGTTCCTTGTATTTGAATGCCTTTAGGATTTTTTTTTTTTTTTTAAAGATTTTATTTATTTATTTGACAAAGAGATCACAAGCAGGCAGAGAGGCAGGCAGAGATAGAAGAGGAAGCAGGCTCCCCGCTGAGCAGAGAGCCCGATGTGGGGCTCGATCCCAGGACCCTGAGATCATGACCTGAGCTGAAGGCAGAGGCTTTAACCCACTGAGCCACCCAGGCGCCCCAGAATGCCTTTAGTATTCTTTAAATTAATCTGTTTGGTTATATATCTATCTCTGCCTTATTTTTTTAGTAGTTGCACAGATTTCACAGTCCACTATATTATTTTACCTCTTCAAATATAGAACCATTTCAACTATTTATCTCTTTAAGCACCATTTTTTGTTACTACATCTAATGTATCACAAGTCTCTCTAGACAATGATACAGTTTTTAGTTTCACTTGTTATATGTATTTTAAGAATTTAAGGGAAGAAAAATTCCTGTTTACATTTTTCCAGATAGTTAGAATTTCTTTTATTCTTTTTTTCCATTCTGGAAGAACTCTATTCACATTTCTTGTTGAGCGGTTTTCTTGGAAACAAATTTTTAAATTATTATTCCTGAATATAATTCTTAAAAAGATTTATTTATTTATTTTAGAGACTGCAAGTGGGGGGAAGGGCAAAGACAGAGGGAGAGAGAGAATCTCAAGCATACTCCCCGCTGAGTGCAGAGCCTGAATCAGGGCTCCATCTCATGATCCTGAGATCAAGGCCTGAGCTGAAACCAAGACACTCAACTAATTGGACCCCCTGGGCTCCCCTCTGAATATAATTTTATCTTACCTTCATCATACAAGGGTATTTTTGCTGCATATAGAATTCTGTGTAGAATTTTCCTTTTTTCTTTTAGTACTTTAAAATATTTTTCCATTGTTCGCTGGTACCCATGGTTTCTAATGAGAAATATATGGTTATTTAAATCTTTATTTGCTAAATAAAATGTATTACATTTTTGTACTTGCTTTCAAGACATATTCTTTAGCCCCCCCTATACTTTCATTGTACTTTTCTTTGTGATTATCACCAATTTTGAGAAGTTTTGGGCCCTTATTTTCCTATTTTTTGCTTCAGTTATGTCTTTTCTCCCTTTATTTTAGGTCTCTGGTGATATGAACGTTAGGGCTTTTGATGTACACATCCCTGAGCCTCTCTTTGGCTTATTTCCATCTTTTTCCTTTGTTCTTAGGTTTGATACTATCTATTGATATAGAAGCTTGCTGTATGTGATAAAGTTGATCTTCAACTTTATAGACTTTTTGTTTGCTTCTTTCTTTTTGGTATTAAGCTCATCTCATAAATACTTTAGGTTTGTACTTTTCAGTTGTGTAATTTTAATATGGTTAATTTTATACATTTTTTTGTTGAGAACCCTGTTTTCTGGTTCTGTTAGACTGTGTTTACTTTTACCTTCCAGAGCATATTTATGATAGCTCCTGTAATACCTGTGTGAGAATTACAACAATTTACCCATTTCATCAGCATTTTTTCAGTGTCTCTTACCGTGAGAACTGGTTATATTTTCCTGCTTCTATGTATGTTGAGTAATTTTTTAATGTATCCTAGACATTGTGAATATTATCTTTTATAAACTATGTGTTTTGTTAAAATCCTCTAACGTTGTTTTATTTTAGTAAGAAGGGTCACACTACAAATTCTACCTATCCTTTGTGGGGAGTGGTTCTAAATATCATCTATTGTAAAAATCACTCTTGTCCTACTTTGTGTCTTTCTTATATGTCATGCACTCAGGGATTAGGTAAAGAATTGGATGATAATTCAAATATATTTCAATTTAGAAAGATTTGTATGTTCTGAGGTCTGTGTCTGTCCCACACAAGCGCATCTCTTGGGTCAGTTTTGGACTCTTGTGGGTTTTTACAAAGATTTTGAGGAATTTTTTCTCCTATTTGCTCCTATTCAGGACCACTCTTCCCTCTTGCCACCCCCCCCCCCAAAACCTCGCCACCTGTATGAACCCATTTTCTTAGTTTCTCTAACCAAAGGACAGTTTTTGTCAGAGTATTAGCCATCTGAGCTTCTAACATCCACCTCTGAGTTAAAGGCTCGCTTTTGGGTCAGATTTACAAGGGAAAATAAAAACTGAGACTCTTCACTCTATAATGGACAATTCTCAAATTTTATCTCCTTTACACGAATGCATCTGCTTTTGTTTGGTCTTCAGAGTACCTAACAAAATTACTTTTTGAATTTTCCCCATTGTTTAAATTCTAATATGTAAGACAGAGAGGCTGTTACTAGCTTTACGACATCTTGGTTGAACCAGAACTCCCTGCTGATTGTTTAGTTTCTTTCTTTTTCTCCCTTCCTCTTTTTTTTTTTTAAGAGATTTATATATTTATTTAAAAGAGAGAGCGTAAGAGAGTGAGTGAGCATGTGTGCATGAGCAGGGCGGGGGAGGGTAGAAGAAAGAGAGAGAGAGAGAGAGAGAGAGAGAGAATCCTTAAGTAGACTCCCTGCTGAGCAGGGAGCCTGATGTGGGGTTCAGTAGCAGGACCCTGAGATCATGACCTGAGCTGAAATCAAGAGTTGGTTGCTTAACTGACTGAGCCACCCAGGCTCCCCTAGTTTTCTTTTCTAAAAAATATTTCTGTTTAATGGTTTTATAATACTATATTTCCTTTCTTCTTAGTGGACTTTATTATATCTTATAAGACATGTATGTTAGCAATGAATTTTCCCAGTATGTTCATCTGAGAATACTTTTATTTCTCTTCATTTTTGGATAATAATTATGACGGATATAAAATTTTAAGTTTTCTTTCTGTTGCACTTTGTGGTTTAATTGACTTTTGGCCTCTACTCTTTGTGCTGAGATGTCAGCCTTGTATTACTGTTGTTTTCTATATGTTGAGTCATATTTCTCTTGATGCTTTTAACTTTTTTTTTGTCTTTGAATTTTGGCTGTATTTTGTTTAGTTGTGATTCTCTTTGTTTTTATCCTTTTGTGGTTTATTGAGTTCTTGGATCTGCAAGTTAATTTTTTTTTTTAATGTTTTTTTTTTTCATTAAATTTTGGAAGATTTCCCCCCATAGTTTCTTCAGAAAGTTTTTCTGCTGCATTCCTGTTTTTTTTTTTTTGGTTTTTTTTTTTGACTATTGCATTATACTTATGATGGAATACTACATTGTCTCACAGGTTTCTAAAGGTCTGTTAGTTTGCCTTCCATCATTTTCTCTCTGTTCTTCAGACTGGATAATTTCTGTTGATCTGTTGAAGTTCACAGACTCTGTCTTTTGCCATCTGAATTTGCTGTTGAGTACCTCTTGAGAATTTTTCATTTTTAGTGTTTACTTTTCAACTTTAGAATCTTCATGTGGTCCGTTTTTATCTTTATTGTTTACTTACTATTAATCTGTTTTCTTTTACTTATTTGAACATACCATTTTAAAATTAATTGAATGTATTTATTGCATGTCTTTGAAGTGTTTGCAAAATCTGACATTTGGAACTTGAGTCATTTTGTTGATTGATTGCTTTTTTTTTAAATTATGGGTCACACTTTTTAATTTCCTTGCATGCATAGTAGTTTTGGCTGAAAGCAGAGTATTTCAGATAAATATTATAGCAAGTCTGACTTCCGTTTTGTTTATCCATGGGTTGTTGGTTTTTTTTTAAAGATTTATTTATTTGAGAGAGCAAGCAAGAGAAAGAGCAAGTGGGCACATGAGCTGGAGGGGCAGATTGGAGAGAATCTTGAGCAGACTCTGTGCTGAGTGCACAGCCTGATGTGGGGCGTGATCTCACGACCCTGAGGTCACCACCTGAGCTAAAACCGAGTCTGATGCTTAATGAACTGCACCATCTAAGTGCCATATTGGTTTTCTTTTTAAAAAAGATTTCATTTTTAAGTAATCTCTATCCCCAACATAGGATTTGAATTCACAACCCTAAGATCAAGAGTTGCATGATATACTGACTGAGCCAGCCAGGTGTTCCATGGGTTATTGGTTTTTCGTTTGTTTTAATAATTTGCCATGTCTAATCTCCATCATATTTTGTTAACTCCATGGTGTGCAGCATCTGGTTTCTCAGTTTGTTATTTATTTATTTTTATATTTTTGTTTGTTTTCTCTCCCTCTCCCTCTCTGCTGAGACGGTTGTTTGGGCATTAGCCCCATCAACAAGGCAATGGACTCTTGATCTTCTTATGTGTAATAATGTCTCAATAATAAATACCTCTTAATTTTTTGTTTAGCTGGTTAAAAGGTTACATGTGAAAATTTTGTTTAATTTTATTTCTGTCTTTTTTTTGTGGAGGGAAATGCTGACTTCCACATTGGCATTAGTCGAAGTCATTCTTGCTGTTCTTTTTTTTTTTTTATAGTGTGCTTTAAATTTTGGTACCTTTTCAGTTTTTTACTTATGGTGAATAAATGAAAAATCTGTAATTTGGATGACTATATGGAAATGTGAATAATTAGTACCATCTAAATACACATGGTTCAGTCACTTTTAAAAAAAACACTGAATAAAGAGATTTATTGAATATTTATATTATATAGAATAAAAATAACGTGGGAATAATGGGTAGGTAGTTCTTTTAAATCTAATTGGAGTTCTGTGGAAATATTTTTTGTCTCCAAAAATTCAGTATGAAATTTTCTGAATTGTCAATTTTCTTTCTGTCTTTCCCTTTTTCTGCCTGTTTGTCTGCTTATCTGTCTTTCTGTCACGCTTTCCAGTTGTTTTTCTTCCTTCTTGATTTCTTTCTTGATTTCTTTCATGAGTTAGACAGAGAATCCAAATGGAGCATTGATAGATAATTTCATTATCTGTTTATGGTTACATTGCTACCTAAAATACATTACCATAATTTTTAAAGGCCAACATGAAAAGAGCACAGGTATATATATTTAGTGAAACTTTCATACTAACTGAAAGTCAAATGGAGTGTAACATAGGCTCAATTTGAAAAACATGGAGAAATTTTGAGTGGGGGATAGTCTTTCCTGGTGCCAGGAAATAGGAATGCCAAACTGCATCATAGAAGTCAGTAACTTTTACAAATGTTAAGTGGCGGTTTAATTTCCATTAAATGACAGAAATTTTCTCATGTACTTGTTAAATATAAATTCTTTTTTACCATATCATTTAGACATTATCTCCGATACCTTGGGGGCACTTATTTTTCCTTAGAGTGGACTATGTTTCCTTTGGCAGTATCAGTCACATCCTAGACCATGCTTAAATTTTAAGTATTAAATTTTTAATTTGTGGAGTCTAATGAGCTTTTTTAATATATTTTCATGTCTGTGAACATATTGAAATAATCTGTTACTTTTCAAATGATTCTTTCTGGTATTTCTATTATCTGAATATTTTCTTCATTGAAAATGCTGTAATATACATGCCACAGTATTTTTCATTTCAGGAAAATAGATATATATTAGAATGTCCATAAAATTTTCTTTATATGTATAGTCATAGTAAAATAGATTATATGAAAACATACCTCAATTTTAAATAGTGCTTCTTATGGATTACTCTTAATATCTTTTGGATACTTTTTTCTATTCTCAATAGAGAAATGTATATATACATATAGATATTTATAAATTTTTTATAGTTAGAAAAATATATAAATCTCATTGAAGCAGTGCAGGATTTTCCTGCTCTAAGAGGTGCGAAATGTTTTTTGTGTTAAATAGGGACTCAACTTTGATCAAAAAGCAGAATATGCTCACTTGGTTTTACAGAATTTAGTGGTTATGTTTAGTAGATCAAATAAATTAATTGGATTCAGCTTTCGTGAGAAATATTCAACACTTAAAAATTATTATAGGATAAATATGGGGTGTATATATCCAATTGTAGTAATTTCGGTCTTTTCATGTTATTAATGCTAATAAAACATTTTTTGAAAGTAATTAGTTCTATCTGGAGTTCATCTTTTGGTGAAATCATTGTGATTTCAACCAAAGATTATTTGTTAAGTTAAACTACAGCAAGCATAGATGAATTCATTCTATGTTAAAATGTCTTGGATTGTTGTGGCTTTTTTTTTTTGAGTGTTGTGGTTTTTAAACCAGTATTAAACTTTTGTTAATATTTCTTTTACAGACAGTTTAATCTTTATTTTACTAAATTAAATCATAGATTGAAAAAATTATAAATATATAAAATGTTTAATCTTAAACATATTTCACATATGTATATGTGAAATATACATATTTTATACATATTTTATAAGATTACAATGTATTATAGACCTAGATATTTTAATTAATATTTTAACAGGAATCAGAGTTCTTTTTATATATTTCCTTTTCTGTCAGCCACTAGAGGATCAAGGCCTTTAGTTTTTGTTCATAATTATTTTTTTAAGACTTAGTTATTAAGCATTAAGATTTTTATCTAGGAGGGTACTTGAAAATCTTAGTGTTTTTAAAATATTATAAAAGTTTCTGATTTTTTTCTAAATATGAGGAAAGAAATGATATAATGAAATAAATTGAACATTGCTTATGTAATTGTGTATGATACTCAAATTTTGCTATACTTTTTTATACTCAAATCAATGGTCTCTGGCTGAATGCTCTTGGAGATCATTTTAAAACTTAAAATAGATTACTATGTAAATTTTGAGAATTGAATGTGAAATTTATATTTAGATATCATTTATGTTTCAACCTTTTGCTTTTTAATTATTTTTTGATTATCATTCATTATCTGTGGTCATTATTATTTTTATCCTGTCCTCTTGCTTTTTATGATAAGAATTATTCACAGATTCCGGTCCCGTCCATGTTGATAGAAAAGTTGGCTATTCGTCCTTTCTTCTGGAGGCATAATATTCCATTGTATATATGGACCGTATCTTCTTTATCCATTTATCTGTTGAAGGGCATTTTGGTTCTTTCCACGGTTTGGCGCTTGTGGCCATTGCTGCTATGAACATTGGGTACATGTGGCCCTTCTTTGTACTGCATCTGCTTCTTTGGGGTAAATACCCAGTAGTGCAATGGCAGGGTCATAGGGTAGCTCTATTTTTAATTTCTTGAGGAATCTCCACACTGTTTTCCAAAGTGGCTGCACCAGCTTGCAATCCCACCAAGAGAGATTAGGCAGAGTGAAATAAGTCAAGTGGAGAGAGCCAATTATCTTATGGTCTCACTCACGTGTGGAACATAAGGAAAAACATGGAGAGCATTGTGAGAAGGAAGGGAAAGGGGAATAAGGGGAAATCAGAGGGGGAGATGAACCATGAGAGACTGTGGACTCTGAGCAACAAACTGAGGGTTTTGGAGGGAGGCGTGGGGGGTTGGGCGAGCCTGGTGGTGGGTATTGAGGAGGGCACATATTGCATGGAGCCCTGGGTGTGTGCATGAACAATTAATCTTGTAACACTAAAAAAATAAACATATTTGGGAGAAAAAAATTAAAAAAAATGGGTCATAAAAAAAGAAGATATGGTCCATATATACAAAGGAATATTATGCCTCCATCAGAAAGGATGAATATCCAACTTTCGTATCAACATGGACGGGACTGGAAGAGATTATGCAGAGTGACATAAGTCAAGCAGAGAGAGTCAATTATCTTATGGTCTCACGTGTGGAGCATAAGGAAAACATGGAAGGCATTGTGAAAAGGAAGGGAAGGGTGAATGGGGGGAATCAGAGGGGGCGATGAACCTTGAGAGACTGTGGACTCTGAGAAACTGAGGGTTTTGTGGGGGGAAGTGGGAGGTTGGGTGAGCTGGGCGGTTGGTGTTGAGGAGGGCACGTATTGCATGGAGCACTGGGTGTGGTGCATGAACAATTAATCTTGTAACAAAGAAAAAATAAAATGAACATATTTGGGGAAAAAAGAAAAAAATTTATTCACAGATTTAAATATGTGTTAGTATTAAACAATGGTTTTTTTGTATCGATTTTAAAATAAATATGGTAGCTTTCAAAGGGCATTGTTAAGCCTGTAGTAGAAGAACAAAATAGTGACTCAGTTCCAGTTTTATGTCATACAGTTTGCGTAAATACATTTGAGTATAGTGTAAACCACCATTATTTTTTTTTTTAATTTTTATTTATTTTTACTTTTTATTAACATATAATGTATTATTTGCCCCAGGGTACATGTCTGTGAATCGTCAGGCTTACACATTTCACAGCACTTAACGTAGCACATACCCTTCCCAATGTCCACAACCCAGCCACCCTATCCCTACACCCACCTCCCCCCCCACTGGCCACCCTTAGTTGTTCGTTTCTTGAGTCTAGGAGTCTCTTATGGTTTGTCTCCCTCCCCATCCCTTCCTGTTTCATTTCTCTCCCCCACCTCCCCCAAACTCC
>CM053604.1:107970139-107986785 GCA_028646535.1 Procyon lotor | reverse complement strand
ATTGCTGAGGCTAGGACTTCTAGCACTATGTTGAATAGCAGTGGAGATAGTGGGCATCCCTGCCGTGTTCCTGATCTCAGGGGAAATGCTGAGAGCTTTTCCCCATTGAGAATAATATTCGCTGTGGGTTTTTCATAGATGGCCTTGATGATGTTGAGGAATGTGCCCTCTATGCCTACGCTGTGAAGAGTTTTGATCAGGAAGGGATGCTGTACTTTGTCAAATGCTTTTTCAGCATCTATTGAGAGTATCATATGGTTCTTGTTCTTTCTTTTATTAATGTATTGAATAACATTGATTGATTTGCGGATGTTGAACTAACTTTGCATCCCAGGAATAAATCCCACTTGATCGTGATACCACCATTATTTTCTAAGTATTTTAATTTGTTGTCATTTTTTGGTCTTCATTAAAAGGAACAATAACTAGTGAAAGATAAGCAAAATTTCTGAAGGTTTTAAAAAAATTTAAAATTTTAAAATTTTACATGTTATTTATTAAAATTAAAATTAAATTAAATTTAAAAATTAGATTTAAAACATTAAATTTAAATATCACAAACTTTAGAGGGAGGAATAGACATTTTACTCACCTGTCCCCAGACATGTATACCCTCTTTATCAGCATACTCACCAGAATGGTAGAATTGATGAACCTATATTTACACATTATAATCATCCAGAGTCCATAGTTCACATTATAGTTCACTCTTGGTGTTGTACATTCTGTGGATTTGGATAACTGAATGATGGCATGTATCCATCATCAGGTTGTTATACAGAGTACTTTCATTGCTCTAAAAATCCTCTGTGCTCTGCCTGTTTATCCCTTTTCCACCCACCCCCAAACTCTGGTCCCTACTGATCTTTTTACTATTTCTATAGTTTTCCCTTTTCCAGAATGTCATATGTTTGGAATCATGCAGTATATAGCCGTTTCACATTGGCTTCTTTCACTTTGTAATATGCATTTAAGATTCCTCCATGTCTTTTCATGACTTGGTAGCTCATTTTTTTAGTGCTGAATAATATTCCATTGTTTAGATGTTCATAGTTTATCCATGCACTTACCAAAGGACATCTTGGTTGCTTGCAAGTTTTGGCAATCATTAATAAAGGTACTGTGAACATGCATGTGCAGGTTTTTGTGTAGACATGTTTTCAACTTTTTTGAGTAAGTAACAAGGAGCACAGTTGCTGGATCCTATGGTAAAAGTATGTTTAGTTTTATAAGAAACTCTCAAACTCTCTTTCAAAGTGACTGTACCATTTTGCATCCCCACCAGTAATGAGTGAGAGTTCTTTTTGCTCTACATCCCCGTGAGCATTTGGTGTTGGTGTTCTAGGTTTTGTCCATTGTCATAGGTGTGTAGTGGTATCTTTCTTGTTTTAATTTGTATTTCTCTGATGACATATGATGTGGAGCATCTTTTCATATGCTTATTTTCCATTTTTCCATCCATGTATCTTCTTTGGTGAGGGTCTATTAAGTTCTTTGGCCCATTTTTAATAGGTTTTTTTTTTTTTTATTGTTTTCAGAGTTTTTTGTATTTTTTGGATAATAGTTCTTTTTTTTTTTAAGATTTTATTTATTTTTTTGACCTAGAGAGAGAGAGAGAGAGAGAGAGAGAGAGAGAGCGTGTGCACAAACAGGGGCAGCAGCAGGCAAAAGGAGAGGGAAAAGCAGGCACTCCACTGAGCAGGGAGCCTGATGTGGGGCTCCATCCGAGGACCCTGGGATCATGACCTTAACCGACTGAGCCACCCAGGCACCTCATGGTTAACAGTTATTTATCAGATGTGTATTCTGCAAATATTTTCTCCCAGTCTGTCTTGTCTTCTAATTGTCTTGATACAGTTTTTTGCAGAGCAGAAGTTTTTAATTTTAATGAAGTCCAACTTATCAATTATTTTTTTGTGGATTGTGTGTTTGGTTTTGTATCTTGTATCACCATACCCAAGGTCACTTATGTTTTCTCTTGTCTCCTTGGAATTTTATAGTTTTGCATTTTACATTTTGGTCCATGTTGAATTAATTTTTATGTCTAGATTCATTTATTTGAATGTGCGTATCTGCTTGTTCCAGCATCATTTGTTGAAAGAGTATCTTTGGTCCATTGTACTGCCTTTGCCCCTCCTTGGTCAATGAGAAGTTGACTACATTTATGTTGGTCTATTTTTAGGCTCTTTATTCTGTTCCATTGATTTTTTTTGTGTATCCTTTTTTTTTTTTTTAAAGATTTTATTTATTTGACAGAGAGAAACACAGCAAGAGAGGGAACACAAGCAGAGGGAATGGTAGCGGGAGAAGCAGGCTTCCTGCCGAGCAGGGAGCCCGATGTGGGGCTCGACCCCAGGACCCTGGGATCATGACCTGAGCCGAAGGCAGATGCTTAATGACTGAGCCACCCAGGCGCCCCTTTTTTGTGTATTCTTTTGCCAATACCATACTGTTTTGATTTCTATACCTTCATAGTACATCTTGAAATTAGGTAGCATTGATTTCCCAGCTTTGTTCCTCTCCATCAGTAATTGTGTTGGCTCTCCTGGGCTTTTCCTCCCAATATAAACTTTAGAATAGTTTCTTGATAGCTATAAAATATCTTTTTGGGATTTTGATTGGAATTGTATTCAATCTATAGATGAAGTTGGGACGAACTGAGATCTTGAGAATATTGAGTCTTCCTATTTATGAATATGGATTTCCTCTCCATTTACTTAGCTCTTTTTTGGTTTTATGTATCAGTTTTATAGTTTTCCTTATGTAGATCTTATACATATTTTTGGGGGTACTACTGTAAATGGCATTGTGTTTTTAATGTCCTATTCCACTTGGTCATTATTGGTGTATAGGAAAGGAGTTGACTTTTGTATATTAACTCTGTATTCTCCATCCTTGGAATAATTGCTTATTAGTTCCAGGATTTTTTTGGTTGGTTCTAAATTTTCTTCATTGTTGATCATGTCACCTGTGAACAAAGACAGTTTTATGTGTTCCTTCACTATCTGTATACCATTTATTTCCTTTTCTTGCCTCACTGCATTAGCAAGAACTTCTACTGCAATGCTGAAAAGGAGTGGTAGAGGGGACATCCTTGCCTTGTACCTGAACTTAGTGGGAATCCTTGGACTTCTCCCTATTAAATATGTTAGCTGTAGGATTTTTGTGGGTAGTCCTTATGAGCTTGAGAAAAATTTCCCTTTATTTCTAGTTTATTTAGAGTTTTTAACATGAGTGGATGTTGGATTTTGTCAAATGTTTTTTCTGCATCTACTGATACCAGTAATTTTTTTATCTATAGGATACTTTAATTGATTTTATGTTAGATTATATTGATTAATTAGCAAATGGTGAACCAGCTTTGCATCCCTGGGATAAATTTCATTTAGTCATGGTATATAATTCTATGTATGTATGTATGTATTTATTGCATTGAATTAGTTAATATTTTCTTGAGGATTTTTTTCATTTTTGTTAATAAGATGTGGTCTGTAGTTTTCTTGTAACGTCTTTTATTTTTTTATTTTTGTGTTGGATAATGTTGGCTCACAGAATGAGTTACAATGTATTTCTTCTGCTTCTATCTTCTGAAGGAATTGTAGAGAACTGATAGAGTTTTTCCTTACATTTTTCGTAGAATTCACCAATAAACCTGTCTGGGTCTGACAGTTTCTGTTTTGATAGGTTATTATTTATAGATTCATTATCTTTAGTAGTTATAAAACGTTTTTAGATCATCAGTTATTCTTTTGTGAGTTTTGGCAGATTGTCTCTTTTAATGAATTGGTCCATTTCATGTAGGTTATATAATTTGTGGACATAGTTATTCATAGTATTCCTTTATTATCCTTTTTATGTCCATGGGATCTATAGTGATGTTCCCTCTTTCATTTCTGAAGGTAGTAAGTTGTGTTCTCTATTTATGTTATTAGTTAGAAGCTTATCTATTTTATGGATCTTTTCAAAACAGCTTTTGGTTATGTTAATTTTCTCTGTTGATTTTCTATTTTCATTTTTGTTGTTTTCCACTCTAATACTTATTTATATTCCTCTGCTTACTTTGGATTGAATATTCTCTTCTTTTTTTAGTTTCCTAGGAAGCTTGATTGGTGATTTAAGTTCTTTTCTATTATATGCATTCAGTGCTATAAATTTCATTGTAAGCATGGCTTTTGCTGGATTTCACAAATTTTTATAAGTTGGATTTCCATTTTCATTTAGTTTCAAATATATTTATGTTTTCTTAAGGTTTCTTCTTTGACCTGCATGTTATTTTTAGTGTTGTATTATTGTGTGGTGGTGTTGTTTTTTTTTTAGTGTGTTGTTTAAAATCCAAATATTTTGGAACTTTTCAGCTACTTTTTATTATTTATTTCTAGTTTAATCCCATTGTTGTCTGGGAGCAAACAATGTAAGATTTCTAATCTTTACATTTGTTTAGGTATGTTTTATAGCCTTGAATGTGGTCTACTTGTGAATGTTACGTGTTAGCTTAAGAAAAATGTGTATTGCACTTTTACTGAATGATATAGTCAATAGATGTCAATTAAGGAAAGTCAATTGATGGTATTGTTTGAGTTCAGTTATGTCCTTACTGATTTTCTGCCTAGTGGATCTGTTTCTGAAAGGAATTTTAAAGTCTCCAACTAGAATAGTGTATTCATCTATTATTTCTCCTTGTAGGTCTATCAATTTTTATACCATATTGTTTTATACTCTTGTTAGGCACATACGTGTTACAGACTCTTATGTCTTAATGGAGAATTGACCCCCTTTATCATTAAGCAGTGCCCTTATCTCTGATAACTTACCTTACTTTAAAGTCTGCTTTCTCTGAAATTAATGTAACGTTTCTTTTGATTAGTATTAGCATGTTATATTTTTCTCCATTTATTTACTTTTAATCTGTATGTGTCTTTATATATAAGGTGGGTTTTTTGAAGACAGCATATAGTTGATAAGCAAGTTTTTATATGTCAGGGATATATATTAAATTCACCCATATATTACTTGAAACTAGGTTTATAATCATGAATATACTAAAATGCACATATATACCTATGTATTTTAAATCTTTATTTTTAGCAAATATACTTAGCAATTTGTTTTTAAATTTAATTCCTTCAGTGTCATCTATAAACTTATGGCATCAACAAGTGAAGGAATCAGAGTACAAGCTCTCAAGGCAATGGGCTATTTTTTAAAACACCTGGCACCAAAGTGAGTATAGTATACATGAAATCTAAAATGGGCTGTGGTATATTACTTTTTTTTTTTTTTTTTAATAAATCTTTGGAATAGTATCTGTGTTCTGTGATTTCTCTAGTTCCTCTTTTATTTTTATTTATAAAATCTATATAAATGTAATCTCATTTCTTTATATTAAAAATAAAGTGGAAACGAGTATATACTTTGTTTTATATAAAATTTAAATTTTCCATTTGTTCCTTGTTCATTATAAAAATACGTTGGTATAAGTGGAATTTTAGAAATGATGGAGACTTCATTTTATGTGGGTTGACTATCATTTGCTTTATCTGTATTATAAAGCTGACATTTTAACCTCAATGTTTGTCATAATATTTCTGCTATACAGGTAATTCAAAACTATAACTTCTTTGTTTTTTTTCCTAGCTCAATATAGATATTTGTATCCTACTTATTATTCCTTATCCAAGGGTTGATTTATTATAAAAATTAACAGTGTGGCAGTAGAGAAGTGTTGGCAAAGTGTGGTCTTTATGTGGATTCTAGTTGGCTTCCTGTAAATAAAGTTTTGTTGGAACACAGCCACAATCATTTATTTGCTTATTATCTGTGGCTGTTTTGAGATTACAATAGCAGTGTTGAGTTGTTGCTACAGAGACCATATGGTCCACAAAGCCTACATTATTTACTGTCCAATCACTTGCAGAAAAAATTTGATGAATCCTAAAGTAAAGTTAAAGTTTATGATACTTTAGTTTGTAAATTTTTGCTTGGAAGTTTGATTTTGGTGTATTTATTTTCACAGTATTCATTTTCTTAATTCTCTTTGATTTGTTCTACCTTTTCCTCCACGTGTTTTTCTTCTTAATGACCTTCTGGGTTTTAGATTATCATCCATAGAAGAGCTTAGCTTAGTGCTGATGGAGAGTAGAAACTAGTTAATAAATAATTGCTCTGGAGATTTTTATCGAGATTTTTGCTGTGCTGTGACATTGCCAGTCTTGTATTTTTTTTTTTTTTTTTAAAGTGTGGCTGTGCTTACCCTGTAGTTTATATTTCTCTCCTTAAAGATTTTGTGACCTTATGAATTCTAGGTTGAAGAAAATTTGGTTATTGAGTTGGAATTTGTTGATGATGTGAAAACATTTTTGTGTCTTCTTCATCCAACTTGCATTCTAAATAATGGATAATAATACTCTGCATTTGATTATTTCTTTTTATGAAATCACAGAAGAAAAGCTGAAGTCATGCTTGGACATGGATTATTTTCATTGCTAGCAGAAAGACTCATGCTTCAGACAAATTTAATCACAATGACCACATACAATGTTTTGTTTGAGGTAGGAATATATTTAATCTTACTAATTTCTTGTTTTGAGAGTGCCTGTGTAATTTAGTTGATAGTATCTAGATGAAATAAGATAATTTAGGTTTGATACACAATTTTGAAATTAGGTATAGAAAGGAGATGTGGCTGCATCTTAAATCTATTAATCTGTGAATTATTAAACAGTATGAACATCTCTGTTAAGTATTTCCTCCATTGTATTGACTATTTGATGTCTCATTTTGTAAGTAAAAATAGAGTTATAATGTTGAAATTATTTATTTTATATAATGTAGAAGATATTTACTATGATAGCATTGTATTGTGTATTTAATACTGATTAGTGCTGTATTTAGAGTTCATTAATAGCCATGGTAAAATAGTGATTATACTAATATCTATTGTTTTACTTCTATAGATTCTTATAGAGCATATTTGTACTCAAGTGATACACAAACAGCATCCAGATCCTGATTCTACAGTAAAGATACAAAATCCTCGTATGTATTATATACTTTTGTTTTTGTTTTCTCCAACTTTATGGAGTATAATTGACACATAATACTGTATAAGTTTAAGCTGTACAACTTCATGATCTGCTTTATCAATATGTTGTAAAATGTTTACACAGTAAGGTTAGTTAACACATCCATCACTGCAAATGTAGAATTTTTTGTGTGTATGTGTGCTGAGGACTTTTAAGATCTGTTCTCTTAGTAATTTTCCATTTTACAATACAGTATTGTTAAGTGTCCCAAAGGTGTTATTGTTGAAAACATACTGTTCAAAGGATATTTCATTATAGGCAATGATATAATACTAGTATTATTTTTGGTTATTGTTGAATATAACTCCAAATTGACCTTAGGTTATATGGAAATTTTCATATAGAGGTTTTGAAGAATTGTATGTGTAAGATATTGATTTAATGTATGTTCAGATTTTCAGTAAAGTTTTGATTGCACTATTTAGTGATGTCAGGCCAAATTACATGAACCATGGACGTAGCTTTCATCTTAAATTATTGTTAAGAATACCACATTTGTTATTGAAAAATATCTGCTTTCTTTATTGTTTATGAACTTAGTCTTGTTTAACAGTCTTTTCTTTGATATTTAGATTTCTTAAGCACTTGTACAAAGTGTACATTTTTCATCTTGCTTTTTAAGACTATTGACATTAGAATAACTGGTTTGTAGAGTTTTGAAATTTAATTACCTTTTGGATGGTGAATTGTGTTTGTGGTACTCTCTTTCAGTACTAGTTTTAAAAACACATTTCTGAAGCCTAATTTTCTTCAGCCTTCAGGCAGACTTGGTTATTATTTTAGAGTTAAAAAAAAATCTTGACTGTATGTATATAAATATAAAATATATTTTATGTGATTATGGGGAAGATGGCTTATTGAAGTAAGAATTTTAGAATATATTATCCAATACATAGAATTAGAATATATTATTAAAGAAATTTAGAATATGTTTAGAATATATATATTTAATAGTGTATTTAGAAGTTATATTTAGAATATATAAAAATTTTAGAATATATTAGAATATATTATATAGAATATATTATATGTAAATAAATATAAAATATATGTGATTGGAGGAAGATGGCTTATTAAAGTAAGAATTTTAGAATATATTTAATATATATTCAGAATATATATATCTCAAAGAATATTTAGAATAATTTTAGAGTATATTTTATTAGACTATATCATCTAAATATTTAGAATATACTTAGAATATTTAGAATACATAATATTCTAATAATATATATTTAGAATATTAATATATTTAGACTATATTTAATTTAGAATACATACTATATAGAATATAGTAGAATATAATTATAGAATATACATATAGAATAATATATGTAACATACTGTTTCAGAAAAGACACACCATATAGTATGGTGTTTAAAAACATAAACTGCCTGGCTTTTTATCTTGTCTGTGACTTTTGGGTAAATTATTTAATTTCTGTGTGCCTCACTTTTCTTATCTCTAAAATGGGGATAATAACAGTATTTAGCCATCATTGTATATAGGTTAGTACCTGTATTTTCTAAAACGGTGCCTCATAATAGCATATTTCTTAAAATTAGTGGCTATTCTTATCATCATTATTGTTATTATGATCATCATCATCATTGTTTTCGTTGTTCAGGTAGATAAATTTTCAGTTTGTCATTAGAAGAATTCAGAAATTACTACCCAAATGTCGTACATTATATTTAGCAATAAAGTAGTTTCAAAATCAGCAAAAACCTTGGCAAAAGGCTAGTTTAGAAGTTCTAAATTATAATTGGATAAAAACATATATTATTTAACTTTAGATCAGGGTTATAGCTGTTTTTGTTTCTTTAAAGTTCAAGTGGATTTTAGTACATATTTTAAAGAATTTTTTTCCCCTTATATCTAAGTATTAGAAATTTAGACAGTGTTCTATTTAAGACCATTTCAGTAGCAGTTTCATTTATATTTATTTGGGGTGCTGAATAGGTTTTAATTTCCTTTGAGTTTATTTTTTAAATTTTTTTATAAAAGATTTTATTTATTTATTTGACAGAAAGAGAGAGAGAGAGATCACAAGTAGGTAGAGAGGCAGGCAGAGAGAGAGGAGGAAACAAGCTCCCTGCTGAGCAGAGAGCCCAATGCGGGGGCTCAATCCCAGGACCCAGAGATCATGACCTGAGCCGAAGGTGGAGGCTTTGACCCACTGAAGGGTTTAACCCACTATTCAGGCGCCCCTCCTTTGAGTTTTTAATCTAATTTTAATTTTGAAATCCTGGGCAAAAATCTTGATAGCTTTTAAATTTCATGATAAAGGAAAGGCTATATGCATACCAGGAATTTTGTTGAAGAAGCTGGGAGTTTTTTTTGTTTTTCTGAGATTCTGATTATAGCTATTTTTTTTTTTTTAAGATTTTATTTATTTATTTGACAGAGGGAGAGAGATCACAAGTAGGCAGAGAGGCAGGCAGAGAGAGAGGGGGAAGCAGGCTCCCCGCTGAGCAGAGAGCCTGATGTGGGGCTCGATCCCAGGACCCTGAGATCATGACCTGAGCTGAAGGCAGAGGCTTTAACCCACTGAGCCACCCAGGCAACCCTAGCTATTTTTTTTTTAAGATCAGCTTTCCTATTTGGCAGATACTGTGAGAGTTGTCAGTTTTGCTATTATTTAATTCATTTATAATTTAATTTGATTTAATGTAAAATTCAACTTTTAAAATTTTAAAAATTGAAGTTTTATGCGTTTGTAATGACAAAATAAAAAATCCCTTATGGATGCTTTCTAATGAATGTATTGTTATTTTCTATAGATGATTTTTTTTTAATAACAAAAATGGGTGTTTTCAGTAGATGTATATGTCAGGGAAACTAGAGAAGTATATTAATGATATTCCATCAGGAATTTTTTGTGATGTTTTGGTTTTTATTAATTTATGAATTGTCTTACAGAGATACTAAAAGTAATTGCAACCCTACTTCGAAATTCTCCCCAGTGCCCGGAGAGCATGGAAGTTCGCAGAGCCTTTCTTTCTGACATGATTAAACTTTTTAATAACAGTAGAGAAAACAGAAGGTAAGTGGGATCAGAAAGCAATTATTTGCGCTATTCAAGTCCAGGTTTTAGTGAACCCATTTTTTTCTGATAAGAATTGTTTTAAAAAATATTGTGAAATGAATTTTCCATTTCCTTTTTTAATTAGAGGTATATAGATAATGTACCATACATTTAAATTCAGTTTTCAGTACCCCTGTCTTTAATTGTTTTAATACATACAAAAAGGTGCCTTTTTTTGGTTTATTTTGTTTTAAACTTTTACTTTTTAGATTTCTTAGAATGAGTTTTTTTTTTTTTTTCCCCAGTAATTCACTATTCTTTTATAATTTGCAGGAGCTTGCTACAGTGTTCTGTATGGCAAGAGTGGATGCTTTCTCTTTGCTATTTCAATCCTAAGAATTCTGATGAGCAAAAGATAACAGAAATGGTATATGCCATCTTCAGAATCCTGCTTTACCATGCAGTCAAATATGAGTGGGGTGGCTGGCGTGTGTGGGTAGACACCTTATCAATCACACATTCAAAGGTAAGTTTTTTTTATGAAAATATATTTTAGTGTTTTAAATGTCTGAACTTTTGATTTTACTCATTATTCTCTGGACGCATAGGGAAAGGAACAACTAAAAAAGGGAATCTCTAAACACAGAGTTTTTTCAGTGTCTTCAGAATCAAAGTGTATTTTTCAAATGTTATTTTTATGTATACTTCAAGTGAACCCTCACGCCACAACATAAAGGAACTTCTATTTTTTTGCAGATAGGACCTTCTAAATTTTAGGGTAGTTTGAAGCTTTTGAACACAAGGTGGCGCAGTTTATTCAAAGATGAGATGTTATTCTAATAATAAGGTGGTTGAGTAAATAGAAAAGCTCAGGCTAATGTTTGCCCTTTGCTCACATTACAGTCAGTTAAAAAATTGATTTGAAAGAATCTGCTAGTCTTTTTTTTTTTTAACCTAAGCCAGTGTAAGTTAGTTAGTTATGTATGGCTTTTGTTTGAAATTGTTTATCAAATATTCTAGACACACCAAAAGGTATAAAGAATAATATATCTATTGGTATTTATGATACTGGGTTCTCCATCCCAGTTGCTTTGTCTGTCATTGTTAGCCCCTCTCTCCTTCCCCGCTAACCTTAATTTGGATGTTTCATTATTTCTGTTTCTTATGTATATTTTTAACAGCACACACATGTTTAAACACTAAAGAATTTTATTTTTTATGTTTATACTTAATATAAATGGTACCTATTAAATATATTTTCTGTAGCTTGCTTGTTTTTACTTGTCATTGTTTGAGATTCATCCACATTGATCTATCTAGTTGTCTTCATTTTCTCAGTTGTGTTGTATTCCATGGCATGGCTTTATCCATTTAGCAGTCAATGAGCATTTTTGATACATTTTGTATATATTTGGAAGTTTCTCTATATTCCTAGAAGTGGACTGACTTGCAGACTTGTAAGATGCAGGTGTTGAACATTAGATAATAATGCAGATTGTTTTCCAAAGTGGTATATCCATTTCCATGCTTGCTGGTGATGTGTGAGTTCTCATTACTTCACATTACCTTATCACTTGGTATGGCTGAAGTTTTAAAGTTGGCAAATTTGAGAAATTTTAAATGCTGTGTTGCCATAATTTTAACTTATATTATTGTCTCACGGGAGCTTTACAGATACATTCTTGTCTTAATCTCTTGCTTGCTCTGTTATTTATGAATATCTTCTGCCAATTTGTGGCTTAATGACTCAATTTTTAGGGTTTTATATTTGTATTTTCTGAGGAAATTTTACATTTCAAATAGTGCAGTAAAATTTGTTAGTTTCTTTTATGGTTTATGCACTTTATATCTTGTTCAACAACTCTTCCTCTATTCAGAAGGAATATATTGTATAATTATATAGATTATAAATGAACTAAAATGAATAAAGAATCAAAATGATAAATTTGATAGATCTTTAAATGTTTTATTGACTACCGTAGTTATTTCTCTGGAATAATTTGCCATTCTTTTGGAGTATATCATTTCCTAAATATGTATTTTTAGGTGTTTAAATAACTTTTAGTTATTTGAAAGTATTTGAGTTATTTATTCTGCTTTCTCCTTAATGAGAGAAATGTACATTACTATCATAAGGGTTTACAAACATAGCTTAGATTGGAAGATAACATTCTACTAATTTATGTTGGTAAAAGCCATTTTATAAAATCAGGTCTTTCCAGTGCTAAATAAAAAAAAGACTTGCTTTTATAAAATGGCTTTTAATCACTCCATTTTTGAGCTTACCAGTTTAGTCTAAGGCTGGGTTCATTCAAATGTGGCCTGAGAGTCAAATCTAGCCTGATGTGTTTTTATAAATAAAGTTTTATTGAAACATACCACTTCCATTTATTTATATATTTTTCTGTGGCTGCTTTCATGCTACAAGTATTCAGTATTTGCAACAGAGACTATATGGCTCCCAAACCAAAGATATTTACTATTTGGCACTATACAGAGACTGTTTGCGAACTTGTCTAACTTAATTTAGGTTATGCTGGTGCCCAGATCTTTTGGTTTTTATTTTAGAAGGCTGCTGCAATCTTTTTTTTTTTTTTTTAATTAACATATAATGTATTATTTGCCCCAGGGGTACAGGTCTGTGAATCATTAGGCTTACACATTTCATAGCACTCAGCATAGCACGTACCCTCCCCAATGTCCATAACTTCACTTTTTGCTAGTATTGTTTTCCTCTTTACAAAAGATCATGAGAAAAACAGGATTGAGTTTGGTTTTTATATACATTTGGATTGGATTTCAAATTTCTGTGGGGGAATTCTAGGTTAACCGAGTGCCAGTATAAATTAGATTTTTCAGATTTTCAAAATAGTGTAAGTTCAGTGTTTTTTGTGTGCACTTCTGTTTGTTCAAGTCCTTAAGCAGAATGGCTAGAAGAATATAACCTTTAGAGCAGTAATATTATAAAAGCATAGCCTGAAGACATCAGGAGCCTGGGAAACCTTTTTAGGATGGTATGAGGTCCTCTTTCCTGGTCACGTGTCTATTTGAAAGTGGCTTTTTTTCATATACATAGACCAAAACAGTATATAATTCAACAGATTGAATATAAAAGCAGATATTAGAATGCAACCATCCTCTATTAAGCTAGAATTTCGAGATTTGCAAAAATGTGAAATCCTAGCACTCTTCTCATTATTTTTTGTTTTGAAGAAGTCATTTTTAAAAAACTTGTATAAACTCAGGCAAGTTTCTAAAATTTTCTTAATCATCAGTGTCTAATATAGAAATGATCAATGAGAATATATATGTGAAGTTAATGAAAGAAGTAACAGAAAATAGAATTAACTGTTCAGTGACTATTTTCCTTTGTTAAAGCTCTACCATTCTTTCTAGTCATGTTTTCATTCTCACTGTCAACATATTAGTTCAGGCCCCAAGTCACTTCATGTTTGATATAAATCTAACTTTTAAAATGAGGAATTACTTATATCCCCAATAATTTGTGTAGCATATATGCTGTCAACTGTTACAATGGAAGAATTGTGACTATCTAGATTAACATACTGTGTGGTTCTCTGTATCCAATCCCCAACCCAAATCTAATCACCATTTTGAATTTTGTGTTTATCATTTCCTTCTTAAAATCGGTAAAAAAATGTATTCCTAAATGATATATTGTCTGATTTTCACTATTTTTATATTTTATGAAAATGACATCATACCGTGTGGATTCTTCCGTTACTTTTATTTTTAAGATTTTTTTTTTTATTGTTACATATATCTTTGGTTCATTCATGCACAGTGCTGTGAATAACTGAGGTGTTCAAAGGCAGTGGTTTGGGGTGTGGACATTGGGGAGGGTATGTGCTGTTAAGTGCTGTGAAATGTGTAAGCCTGACGATTCACAGACATGTACCCTGGGGCAAATAATACATTATATGTTAATAAAAATTAAAAAAAAAACAAAGGCAATGGTTTTACTAGAGTTGTCAGTTTCATACTTCTTATAACTGTGGCTCACAGTAAGAAGTTTATAGTAACCACATATGTATGTAGATGCACGCACAGAAACATAGGTTTCTGCACACACCTGAAACATAGGTTTCAGGAGACAGTATTTGCCCTTATTAAACTTTGGTTTATAGGGATGCATTCTTATGTCTTCCTTTTTGTTTAAAAATACTAGATGATGCCCCAGCAAGTTGATTCTGTGATCTGCCAGCTGAATTATCTTCAATTTGAAAAGAGCACTGCTCTAGAAAATATAAGTAGAATTGCTAGATCCTAAGTAATATTCTACCCTCTAATCTATGACACTTCAGATTTCTTATTTTTGCAAGGTCTGGTCTTCTGCCTACATTAAAGGTTTTTTCCCCCTCAGTGATTTCGTATGTAGTTTTGTACATGTTTAGATCACTTTGACTCTGCATATTTCTAATGGTCAATAGCCTTAGGTATTATTTTCCTCTAGATTTATTAAAAATAACTTAATGTTACTTCCTTCATGAACACTTTGTCCTAATTTTCATAAAAAGGGAAATAAGGCGAGTTTTTTTTTTTAACAAAATAGTTTTTTCTACCTAATCTTTCATTTTCCCTTGAAAAAAGGATTTCCTACCTTACCTTCCACTGTTTCACTTGGGAAAAATCTTTGCTCTGTGTTGGTCTAGTCCTTTTAAAGTATATCAGTCTTTGTTAAATCTTCATTTTTGTTTATTCATGGCATGGGTTTTGTGTTCCTTTGTACTTAACCAAATCTTTTATATTTTTCAAGTATTTAGCTAGCTAAATCATTTATATGACAGTTTTTCGTACAGGATGTATGAATGAATTACATTCTGTATGAATTCACAGCACTTAATTTTTCTGTTGGTATCTTAAGTGACCCTCTGTCTACCTCCTCTCACTTCCTAGTCTTCAACTAATCAGTTTTCTCTACCCTCTAACTCTTAACTATTGCTTTGACTGTGGATACCTAGTGCAATCTGTGCTTCCCTCTGTCACTGGCAGTTAACTCTCCCTCATTTGCTTGTCTCTTCTTTTAGCCACGCTCTGTCTCTTTCCTATCCCTCTCTCTGTTCTTCCCTTCAGCATTCCTCCATCCATTCTGTACCCCTGCATTCTCCCTTCCCCCACCTATGTTTCTTTTTTTCCGTTTTATCCTTAGTGGATCTGTGTTTGTTTTGTCCCTGCTTCTCTCTTCCCCACCCTCTCTCTTGGGTGGTTAGGTGCTCTTGGTCTCTCTCCTTCATTTTCAGTTACCTCTGTCTACATCTTATTCCAGTTGCACACCAGTTTTCTTCCTCTTCTTTTCCTTTCCACTACTCCCTTCTCTTCTTCTACCTTCTTCTGTTTGAGTACTTTCTAGCTACTATTTAAGATAGAAAGATGAATCAGGAACACGTCTTATCCTGAAAGAAGTTACTGTCTAATATGGGAGATACTGTAAGTACAAAAAGACTAAAAAACTAAGGCAGGAAGGAATAAGTGCCGTAGAAGAGATACAGTGAAAGGATAGCCTCACATGAGGACATCTGAGAGGTTTGTAAAAAAAGGTCATTTGACAACAGCATTGAAGGGCAAGTAGAATTTGGGCATGTAGAATTTGGGGTGGTGAGACTCACTGGTGGAGGAATAGACAAAGATAAAAGGTGGTGTTACTGAGGAAAAAGCATGGTGAATTGTTGGTTTGCTTGGGTGTTAGTAAAAGAAGAGTGGTAATTAGTAATAGGGCAAATGTAGATTACTATTTAATTAGTAGTCTAATTAGATGATCCTATAATCTCTCATATTACATTACCAGTTAAAAGTGAGTTCTCATGTTTTATTTTGGATATTCATTGTGAAGTCTCATCAGCAGGGACAAAAGGTTTTATATATCTTTGTATTTCCCGTAGAACTGTGAATAGAGCTAAATACTTGGCTGTTGCACATTAAATATTTGTTGTGGGAAGGAGAAGAAAGATTATTATTGATTATTATTAATATTATAATTATTATTGGGACTATTATTAATTGTTAGTTATTAGCCATTAATAATAATAATTATTATTATTACTATTATTTGGGACTATTCAGCTGTCACATGGTACCATGCCACTCAGTGTGTGCCTTAGTGTCTCAGTCTTCTCTTATCAGTGATGGATAAAATAGCTTTAGCAGCTTTTAAAGCACCTGTGTTGTCACCACACACAGTAGGGTTTGGGAGTCACTCATCAGAGTAACGTGGGGTGTGTATTTTATTATAGTCTCTTGGACTTCGCCTCACAATCTTAATCTCAATCTCATGGGATGTGCCCAGAAATTTGTGTTTTGAAGTCATCTTTTCTTAGGCACCCTAATTTTTTTTTTTATTAACATATAATGTATTATTTGCCCCAGGGTACACGTCTGTGAATCGTCAGGCTTACACATTTCACAGCGCTCACCATAGCACATACCCTCCCCAATGTCCACAACCCAGCCAGCCTATCCCTACCCCCCCACCTCCCAGCCACCCTTAGTTTGTTTCGTGAGTCTAGGAGTCTCTTATG
>CM053604.1:107932150-107970039 GCA_028646535.1 Procyon lotor | reverse complement strand
ATCTGTTGATGGACATCTAGGTTCTTTCCAAGTTTGGCTGTTGATGCACCCTAATTTTGAGTGCCCCTTTGAGTGTACCGGGAATTAGTTTTACTAATGTCCCTTCCTGCCTTTACACTAAGCTGCTGCTATAATAAGCTATTTAGAAAGTGTCACAGATACAAAGGAATTCTACATCAATTGAATATGGTCCCCATTTAAGACCCCTTAATCCCTTTTTTAAAAGTATTATTAAAGAAAACCCTTCTTGTCATTCTGGAAATGTTATGGTGCAGAGAATGTTGAAGGAATAATATAAACTATTCTTATGTAGTTCTGATATCAGTATTTTTTAGACTCAATTTATACACAGAGTACCCAGAGTATGCTTTCTATGTCTTATATGTATATATTTATAGTTTATGTATTTATTATATATGGCTTATATGTATTTATAGCTTGCTTAAAACTCTTATGTAAAACTTATCATTTATATATATATTTATAGTTTGCATATTATACATAGTTTATATATATAGTTTTAATTAGTTTACATATTTTTTTTTACGCCAGTGACTTATGGCTTTAAGAAGATATCAAAACTTTTACACAAAAAATAGTTACTTTGTGGAGAGGCCTCTTTTGCCTGTTTTGGTTCAAGAACCACTCTTTGATTCAAGTTTTAGGAATACAATTATAAAATGGAATAAATGCTGATTAAGTAAATTGTAGAAAATTTTTATCTGAATAAAACTGGACTTACAACTTTTTTGCTGTTCAAGTATACTTTTAAATATAAATGCTAAATCTTTTCTTAACCCTGGGAGGGGGAAGAGAAAATTTAGATTCACAAATTGGTTCTTGTGATTTTTATCTTTGAAGTTTAATAAGTGTCTTTTAGTTTTATTTGCGTGAAATTTTTTCATTGATGAAAAGCTTTTCTCATAAGGTTTATACAGAACAATTTATTTGAATATTCTATGTTAATTATTTTTGGAATTTTAATGTCTTGACATCCATTTTTAAAATAAAATGGACGACTGACATCCTTAGGTACTTCAAATCAATATTTTCTAAAGTTTAAGATGGAGCTTAAGTGATTCAGTAAGTAGGTGAACAATTTGTAGCATGCTGTTAAAAATCTGCCAGAAGTATTGGAACCACATTTTTTTCCTCTGGAAATATTCATTCTAAAGCTTTATATTTTTATATATGTGATACTGAAATGATGCTTATTTTTTCTTTCTGCAGCCATTTAAAAATCTCAATATCATAAATTTATAACATGGTTCTTGATAAAGTACTGGTGTGTAAAAAACTAATATAGCAGAATTGTATGGCTTTTGCGGAGTTACATCAGGATACATTCAGCTGCTATAAAAAGCCAAAGAAACTCAATTGCAATTTTATTGTCCAGTTTGATAGATTTCCTGCCACCGTTGTAGCAGGGAAGCTGTTTGTCACTGTATCTCTCTCTCCTCCAACAGCTGAACTAGATTTTATAAGCAGTGATAGGGTCTTTCAGTTTAACTGCCCTGTGTTATTTACTTTAGTCTTAAGGTTTCAAATATCTACCTGTTAAGAGTAACCTTTGTAATTTCATTATTTTATTATGTGTTCTCTAGGTTGTTGTTGCTTATCTTTTCCTTTTCTTCTTTTTTTCTTTTTTAAATTAAGTAACCTCTACGCCCATCATGGGGCCTGAACTCCTGACCCTGAGATCAAGAGTCCTATGCTCTATCGACTAAGCCAGCCAGGCACCCCTTCTCCTTTTTAAAAATGCTTTAAATGAAACACTGTCTTGAGTAATTAATTAATACTATTTTCACCTTGTATGCTAGATTGCTTCTACTCTTTAATTAAAATTTAAGGCATTTAGAATATCCTGAATTATGAGAACTATTCAAAAACATTTTTTTCTAAACAAATGAAACTCAAAACTTTAGATACTGTATTTTGTCTAGGCCTATATTGCCACAAAATAGAATGGGTCTATGACTCCCAAATAATAAGTAAATAAAAGTTATTCATACTTAAATGAATTTCAGTGGTTGCATATTATTAGGTATATATAATACATCATGTTATGGAGAAGCAAAGTTAAGAGCAAAAGCTGAGCTTGATGTAATATCTGAATGCTATCAGGCTACTTGTAATTATAGGAAGGACTGATTGAGTAAATAAGTTTACTTTTCATCTTGTGGCATTCTCCAAAATTTTATTTGGGAAAATTTGTGGAAGTGATATTTTAAAAATCTGTTGATTTATATTACAACGTACTGCATAAGCACCATAGTTTAGCTTTTATTTATCCTTGAGGAGTGTTGGGTTTGTTTTTATATAAATATCTCCTATTTTGTAGGACAGATTCCTATAATTCCAGGAGTCTGCTCATGAATTAAAAGGTTCTAATAGGAGCTCCTGAATGGCTTAGTTGGTTAAGCATCCTACTCTTGATTTCGGCTCAGGTCATGATCTCAGGGTCGTGGGATAGAGTCTAACTTGAGATTCTCTCTCTCCCTCTCCTTTCACCTTCCACCCTGTTCCACGTGAGTGCTCTCTCTCCCAATAAATAAAATAAAATAAAATAAAATAAAATAAAATAAAATAAAATAAAATAAAATATTACAATAGGTATTGCTAAATTACCATCTAAAAATTTGTATGAATTTACACTGTAGGTTTTCATGAGAGCACCTGTCTAGACAGTTCTTAAAATTGGTTAAGATGGCTTTTTAAAAAAAATAATTAGTAAGTTATTAACTGATACTTTATGTCACTGTGCTTCCTATCTTTATCTGTATAAATGAGGGTAATTCTACCCACTTTTACGATTGCTCTGAAGATTATACGTGTGCTCTGAACAATATATGTCAAATGCTTAAAACAACATATAGTAAGTGTTCTGTACATCTCCACTGCTGCTACAAGCATTTATTTATTTATTTATATTTATATTTATTTGACAGAGAGAGAGATCACAAGTAGGCAGAGGGGAAGGCAGAGAGAGAGAGGGGAAGCAGGCTCCCTGCTGAGCAGAGAGCCCCAATGCGGGGCTTGATCCCAGGACCCTGAGACCATAACCTGAGCTGAAGCAGAGGCTTTCACTCACTGAGCTACCCAGGTGCCCCTGCTACAAGTATTTAAAAATATATTTGATATTGCCTACCAAAGTGAACCTAACTTGGTATTTATTACATGTGTATTTTTAAGCATGTTGTGGAACTGGGGAGCTATTGATTTACATAGAAATTCTCATACTCTAAGGAATTTTGAGGGTAGAATATATTCTTTTAAATAAATTTATTTTAAATTGTACAGTGTTTTCATATGTTAATATGATATTTACAGAGATTAAGGAAGTACTAAGTGATTAGAAAGCTTCTGTTTATTTTATTTTATTTATTTTTTTTAAGATTTTATTTATTTGACAGAGAGAAACACAGCTGGAGAGGGAACACAAGCAGAAGGAATGGCAGCGGGAGAAGCAGGCTTCCTGCCCAGCAAGGAGCCCGATGTGGGGCTCGATCCCATGACCCTAGGATCATGACCTGAGCCGAAGGCAGACACTCAACAACTGAGCCACCCAGGCGCCCCTGTTTATTTTTTTTAAAAATATTTTATTTATTTATATGACAGAGACAGTGAGAGAGGGAATACAAGCAGGAAGAGAGGGAGAAGCAGGTTTCCTGCTGCGCAGGGAGCCCAATGCAGGGCTCAGTCTCAGCACCCTGGGATCATGACCTGAGCCGAAGACAGACGCTTAATGTTTAAATTGCATCTTTACTTGGTGTTAATAAGGAAGTGTTGCTCAGAAATCATATTATGAAAGAATAAAGTTTGTTTTTATATTTATTACAGATGCTTCCTAAAAAAAAGATAAATTTTAGACCAAAAATTGATAGAACTTTGGTGTAACATCTGTATATTAGACCACTTAAAATTCTAGAATGAAATAATTGAGTGAATTAGTTTACTTTTCATATTCTGGATTTCTCCAAAACTGTATTCAGAAAAACTGGTGGAGATAAGTTTTAAGAATATATTGAAAAATAATTTGAAGCCTTTGAGAATGAATAGCATTATTTAATATAGCATGTGTGTAAGATTATACACACACACACAGATATGTGTGTGTGTGTGTGTGTGTGTGTGTGTGTGTATGATACTGTTAAAAGAGAACCAGTGTCATCAGTTAAAGCACTAAAATAAGATTTTATTTGGGAACTGTTGCAACAAAGGTAAAGAGCCCTGAGTGTATAACTGGGCTCAATTCTGAATACAATGATGAAGATTGGGGATTTATAGCTAAGGAGCAAGGTAGGAGTCAGGAAGAGGCTCAGTGGGTGGAAAATTACTAAGGAAACATCTGGGGCAGGGGAGATGATGGTTAAACAGACTTCTTTCTGAAAGCAGGCCAAGTTGATCAGGTGTCACTTGGGAGATAATGGGGTTGAGAAATTTGATAAGGTTTCAGGGTGACCAGATATTGGGGGGGGGGATTCTCTCTAACCTGACTTAGCAGGATTCTTGCTGAAACTCAGAGATGCAAGTCTGGCAAGAACAGGGCCTGGTTGAGGAGAGGGTTCTGAGGAACCTGATTCAAGTTTGGTTAAGGAGAGAGTCTTTTTTTTTCCACTTTAAAATCTCCTTTTTGTCTTTCCTTGGGAGATTGTCTATAGCTATGTTCCATTTTTTTTTTAATTCTTTTTTTTTTTATTTGTTTTTTTTTGTAGGAGGTTTATTTGAAGCTGCATATGAATAGAATAGTAGGGTATACAAGTAGAATTCATTTGAAAATAATTTCTTAATTTCTCTAGTAAATCATAGTTGCCTTCTCAAGTCGTGGATAAATAAAGTGTGCCTTTACCTATATGATAAAGTTTTGTCTCCTCATGGTTTGCAAAGCTTTTAATAGTCTAACACCTGCTTACCATTTACTTGCTTATTTATTGTTTTTATTGCTCACCACTCCTAGAAATGCTTTAATTTTATTGCTTTACTGAATAATTCAGTGTCTTACATGAACCATGTTCTTTAACCATCCATTCTTAGACACATCTTTTAAACTTTTTCTGCATGTCATTAATCCTTTTTTGCAAATAAGTATTTATTACTGAAGTCCAAACTTGAATGTCAGCATCATCCTGCTACTTCCCGGTGCTTCCGGGTATTTCTAGGCAAATTATGTAATTTCTGTTTATTTCCAGTAATATATTGTATATATCTCTAAGCTACACTTCAAATTATTTGAAAAACTTAAACTATTTATAAGATTTATGATTTTTTTAAATAAAAATTTTATTTATTTGACAAAGAGATCACAGGTAGGCAGAGAGGCAGGCAGAGGGGGAAGCAGGCTCCTCGCTGAGCAGAGAGCCCGATGTGGGGCTTGATTCCAGGACCTTGAGATCATGACCTGAGCCGAAGGCAGAGGCTTAACCCACTGAGCCACCCAGGTGCCCCTAAAATTTATAAATTATTAAAAAAAGATTTTATTTATTTGAGATCAAGAGAGAGAAAGCAAGAGGGGAGGAGGATCAAATGGAGAAGCCGACTTCCTGCTGAGCAGGGAGCCTGATGCCGGACTTGATCTTGGGACTCCAGGATCATGACCCGGGTCAAAGGCAATTGTTTAACCAACTGAGCCACCCAGACACCCCAAATTTAGAAAATTTTTAATAAAAATTTTAAAATAAAATTTATAAATTTATAAAATTTATAAAAATATAAAAAATACTTAAAATATTCCCAAAGGGTATCCAAAAAGTGTGAGCAAATGGAAAAACATATTTCCTAGAATAGGAAGACTCAACATCATAAAGTTATAATAACAACATTTCTTTTGGATGTTTTATAAATTTAGTGAAATATCAAGAAAATACTAACATTTTAGTATTTACTAACATAATACTAATCATTTTTCCTTTGGTGGGGAGAAAACAAGGTAATTAATTGTCAAAGCTAATTATTAAGGAAAAGTACAGTAAAATATATAAAAATATCCAGGAAAACTCTGTAACAAGCAATGAGAAGGGATTGACTGTACCAAATACTTAAACATATTACCAAATATCAGTAATTTAAAAAATGTGGTATTGATACGTGACAAGGTGGGCTGACCAGGGGAACGGAAAAGAAAGTCCAAAAATGCATGAAATTTATAAAGACTTTAGTGTATTATAACTGATGCATCTCAACTCAGCAGGGAAAAGATAGTCTATTCAATAAATGGTGTTGGGACAATAGAAGATTGACCTGGGGAAAAGAAATTGGAACATCAGGAAATTTAAAGTATGGGTTAATTAATGGAGGGCAGAAAAGCCATAAATGCTAAAAGAAAGTACAGATTGTTCTTCTGTAATCTTATATTGTATAAGAATTTTCTACAATTTAAAATCTAGAACCAGTAATGAGAAAAGAAAGACTAATAGTTTTTACTGCATTAAAACAAAAATCTGTGTGATCAAAAATCAAACTGAATACCATAAGTCAAAAGCATATGACAAATTGGAAAAAAATTATTTAGAACCAGAGCAAAGATAACATTGCTAACATATAAAATCATCCTAGAAAAAGATAGAAAAAGCCCAATAGAAGGAATGGACTAAAGACATGATCAAAGAAGTCACAGAAAACTAAGTTAAAAATTACTATAGTACACCTGGATGGCTCAGTTGGTTAAGTGTCCAACTCTTGATTTCAGCTTAGGTCATGATCTCAGGGTCAGGAGCTTGAGCGTCAGAGTCTGAGCTGGGTGTGGAGCCTGCTTAGGATTCTCCCTCTCAACCTGCCCTCCTCCCCCCACCAAAAAAAAATTACTTTAGATATATTAAAAGAGCCTCAATTCATTCATTTGTAAGGGACTGCAAATTAGAACTATCCGGAAATAGTTCACTAAGATACGAGTGACAAAAAGTATGGAACAGAATATATAGCGCATATTAGTAAAACAAGTAGGAATGAGAATTTATGTTTGTGTGTATATGCGTGAAAATACCCTGGTAAGATACATAATAAATGAATAATTGATCTCTTGATTGTTGGGAATTATGCAGGTGAGGACCAGTGATAGGAGGGAAACATACTGCATGCTGTTTTTTGGTTTTCGTTATTTATTTATTTTTTATTTAAAAGATTTATTTATTTATTTATTTTAGAGCATGAGTGGGAGGGCAGAGGGAAAGGGAGAGAGAATCTGAAGCCGACTCTGGGCTAAGTGTAGTGTCTGACACGGGACTTGTTCTCATGAACCTGAGATCACAACCTGAGTTGAAACCAAGAGTCAAAGACTCAATTGACTACCCCACCCAGGCAGGTGTCTCTACTTTTTTATATTTGAATCATGTGAATTGTAGGGGAGGAAAAACTCTTTCTTCACCCTCTTAGAATCCCTGGCTGGGTCTGAAAATTAAACTGACAAATATAGATTAATAGACAAAAAGCACATGTATTTACTTAATATGTTTTAGTTATTACATGGGAGCCTTTTATGTTATTACATGGGGGCCTTTCTAAAGGAAGGGTTAAGCCTGAGTGTTTTTATACTAGGTCTGATGAAGAGTGGAAAATCATGGAAAAACACAACAGGATGGAGGGTATGAGTTTAGGGTAGTAAACTGGGAGAAAATTAGCAAGACTTGTTTATTTGGATTCTTTTTGGCATAAGGAATGCTCCTTTCCTCTGGGGTTTAGGGAGGGCATATCTTACCTGAGAGTCTTTGGAGAGCAAGAAAGATCAGAGAGGTCAGATAGTTCCTTCCATAGATCCTTTTTCTCAAATTTCCTTCATCTCAAAATATTCAGTATGCTGATATGCCATATTTTGTGGTAGTGTGTTCTGAGCCCTGTCAAAATATATTACCCTGTTCAGACAGTGCTTTTAAGTTTATTATGTGGTGAAGGTATAGTGCATATTATGTATAGGATTTATTTTCCTCACAGGATTGTTTCTCTTTGTTATTGAACTTAAAAAAATTTTTTTATGGGATGCCTGGGTGGCTCAGTCAGGTAGGTGTCTGACTTAATTTCAGCTCAGGTCTCAACCTCAGGGTCATGAGTTCAAGCCCTGCGTTGGGCTCCATTCTGGACATGAAACTTACTTTAAAAAACGGAACAAAACAAACCCTCTTTTTAAAAAATATAGCTAATTTTTTTGTTTTATAACTAATGCTCTTAGTTTTCTTAGGATAGCCTAGGCCTTATACTTGATACCCCTCTGATAAGGTTGTATTAAGGTAGCATTTAAGAACTTAAGTTTAACCAGAATATTTGGATTTGTAACCAGGATGCTTTGTATAAAATAGATCAGTAAGTGTTTTAACCTTATAAATATTAATAACTTGACTTTATTATATCTGTTACCTTACACCATTGTTGTTGTGGGATTAGAGCCTCTATAAGAGATCTGTTGTGTGCTAGTGATCGTTTTGAGCTTTTCTGATTGATATTCCATATAGGAAGATTCAGCTGTTTTTTTTTTTTTTTTTTTTTTTTAGATTCAGCTGTTTTTAAAGATACCTTATTAATCAGCTGTGAAATGTTGGCAGCCTAAGAATTAGAAGTTAGTGTGTCATATTCAGCTGATATTTCCATAGGAAAATAACATTCCAACATTTGCTTGAAAAGGAAGGCCAATACCTAAACTTTGCCTAACATTTAAAAGTCTCAATTTTTATAGATTAAAATCTTTTAAATATATGGATGAATAATGTTAATCTTTTGATGTATTATATTCATCTTTTATTTTTATGTCCTAATTAGTAAATTTGAGTACCAATTAAGCTGAAAATAATGACGAAATAAATGTAATTATTAGTTGGTGAGTATCTTTAACTCTAGTAGTTTATAGAAGTGCTTTCCAAACATTACAAATAGCTATAGATTAGCTATCAAATGATCATGAAGATTAATGACTAGTCTTTTAGCTAGGTAATTTAGAACAATATCTGGTAATTAATTAGGAATTATCAGTCACAAATACCTTTAGGAATACCAGTATCAAAAAAGATAACAACAGTGATAATTGCTCAGTTGCCATTTAGCTTTTAGAGTATTAAAGAGATATTTCAAAATCAGTTCAGAATTTTTGAATTTCTAGGATTTCCATTTATAGAAGAAAGAATAAAAAAGTTGGTTTGCTTAGGAAATACAAAGCACTATTTAGAACAGAGTTGACTGCAAATCTGTATAATACAGAAAGAAAGATACTCCCTGTGGCACCTTCAGGATATACTTTATGAAAGCGTACATTGCTTTGAATTGAAATGTGTATTATTATTATTATTAATATTAAAGTAGTCTCCACACTGGATGTGAAGTCCAATGTGGGGCTTATACTGGTGACCCTTAGATCAAGCTGTGAGCTGTGATCAAGAATCCAACACTTAGAGGTTCATGGGTGGCTCAGTGGGTTAAAGCCTCTGCCTTTGGCTCAGGTCATGATCTCAGGGTTCTGGGATCGAGCCCCGCATCGGGCTCTCTGCTCAGCGGGGAGCCTGCTTCCCCCTCTCTCTCTGCCTGCCTCTTTGCCTGCTTATGATCTCTCTTTCTCTGTCAAATAAATAAATAAATAAATCTTTAAAAGCAAAAAAAAAAAAAAAAGAATCCAACACTTAACTTACTGAGCCACCCATGTGCTCCTGAAATACGTATCATATAAATCATCTTTTGCTCTTGAAATTTTAACATTTAATGATATTTTTTAACTTTTTTATTAGTTATATACTTATTTTTTAAAAAATTTATTTTGAGCGCCAGACTGGTTCAGGTGGTTAAGTGTCTTCCTTCAGCTTGGGTCATGATCCTGGAGTCCTGGGATTGAGCCCTATGTCAGGCTCCCTGCTTGGTGGGGAGTCTGCTTCTCTTTCTCCTTCTGCCCTTCCCCCCAGCTTGTTCTCCATCTCTCTCTCTCTCTCTCTCAAATAAATAAATAAAATCTTAAAAAAAAAGTTAATTTAAATAATCTCTGTACCAAATGTGGGGCTCAAACTCACAACCCTAAGATGAAGAGTTCCATACTCTTCTGACTGAGCCAGCCAGGTGCTCCTAACCTGTCTTTTTATATGACCAGTTGAAAGTTTGTCTGCTGGTCATGAATATAGATAGAAGGTGACAAAGAAATATATTACACAAAATTACACTTTATCTTTAGAATGAAGTGTCTCATCAAATGGTTGAAAAGACTATGTTGATGGACAACATAAGTTGACTTAAGTGGTAACTTAAGTGAATACTAGCAAGAAAGTCACAAAAACAGATTTGTATGAGATAATTTGGTATAGCAAAAATATATATCTTCTGTTGGCTCTGAAGAGGGTAGTGGAAATACAAGAGAAATTCCTTAAATTGAGCATAACCAGTAGAGAAGGTCAGTTTTATGTAACACACTACATTAGTTCCCCCTTACTCGCAGGGAATGTGTTTGTTTCAAGACCCCCAGTGGATTCCTGAAACAATGGATAGTACTGAACCCTGTATATATACTATGTTTTTTCCTATACATACATACCTATGATAAAGTTTTATTTGTAAATTAGGCACAGTAAGAGATTAACAACAATGACTATAAAATAGAACACATATAACAATATACCATAATAAGTTATGTGAATGTGGTCTTTGTCTCTCAAAATATCTTATTGTACTCATCTTTCTTCTTCCTGTGATGATGAACGATGATAAAATTCCTATGTGATGAGATAAGGTGAGGTGTATAGATGTAGGCATTGTGATATTGCATTAGGGGTATTGTTGACCTTGTGACAGTACATCAGAAGGAGGGTAATCTGCTTCAGGTGATCCTAGATCATTGAGCCACAGCCATATTGGTGGTTGGATGTCAGGAGCATGTGATGTCAATGGCTGGGGATCCTGAATAGTTGGAAGGTTGTTTTGCAAAAGCTTTTTGCAAGAGCATTGTAATAGGAAGTCGTTGACTTTATTTTTAATGCATCTAAGTGTTGCTGCAGAATGATCAGATGTGTGACTTTAATGTTCTTTTCATTCTAAGGATCATATTCCATAATTTTGTCCTTCAGTGTTGTGCCATTTGAAATACTTAGGCAAATTTCTGTATGTACATTGCTGGTTCTGCTTCCATTTCTTCTTCTTCCTCTGTAGACGAATCAACAAGTTTTTTCAGTTCCTCATTTGTTAATACTTTCCAGTGGCTTTCAATATATTCTTCCTCTTCATCTTTAAGCGTTTCAGCAAATCCTCTCCACTAACTTGTCTTGCTGAGTGATTTTCCTAACTTCTCCGTCAGCCCTGGGAAGCCTTTAAAATCATCATAACTTCATAAATTCTTCCAGCAGGCATTTACAGTTTCTGGTTTTAATTCATACATTGAAGCTTTGATGAATGTTATTGCATCAGCCATAATAAATGATTTCCAGCATTGAATTATGTCCAGATTAGGGTCTTCATCAGTTGCTGATCAAATATAATCAGATGCCAGATGGATGGATGTGGCCCCGACAAACCAAATAATATCCTGGTCAAGGGACTGAAGCAGTGAGGTTATATTTGGAGGTAAAAATACAACCTTAACATTTTCATTTCCATACCAAGATTCAGGTTTCAAGGTCACCAGGTGTATTATCTATAATAGGACTATAAGTTCTAACCCTTCCTCTTCCAAGTATTTTTTTCACTTCTGGGGTGAAGCATTGGTGGAACCATTTCATTAACAAAATGGTAGACACTCATACTTTCTGATTATGTTGCCAGAACATGGGCATATAATTTTTGTTTTTGTTTTTGAGAGCATGTGAGTTCTTTGCTATGTACACTATGCCTGGCTTTATTACATGCTCTGTAGTGTTGCCACATAGTACCAGAGTTAATCTGTGCTTCCATATTTTATGCCCTGGTGCCGCCTTTGCATTTTTATGAATGTAGGTTCTATTGGACATCTCTGGAAGAGCCCAGTTTCATTGTAGTTGAAGACTTACTTTGGATGGTGTCCTTTCCCTTTTTTTTTTTTTTAAGTTCCTTAAAATATCTATTTATTTATTTTTGAATTTTCAGCCACTCTATTTGATTTTATTTTTTAATCTCTGCATCCAACATGGGGCTTAAACTCATGACCTCAAGATCAAGAGTCACATGCTCTACTGACTGAGTCAGCCCGGTGGCTTGGTGTCTTTCTCTTTAATCAACTTCTTCAACTCTGCCACAACTGTGGCAGCAGCTACTACATCAGCAGATATAGCCTTTCTAGTATTTTTTTATATTTTTCGGTCCAAATCGATTCCTGAATTTGTGTAACTATCTCTTGCATTAAATGGCTTCGTGTCACTCTTCAGGGGATCTCTTCCTGAAGTCTTTGTTGAGGCTCAATGCTCTCTGGCACAACATGATACTGTCAGTTGAAACACATTTACCATTCATGTGTTCCACTCACAAATTTAATGCCTTTTCCATCTCAGCTAAGCACTTATCACAGTATGGCCATAACTTTTGTAGCCTGAGGTATGACAGCAAAACTGGTAGTTTTTTTTTTCCTCTTCACAATTTTATGGATAGAAGATTCTTTCTTACTGTAGATCTTAGCAACCACAGCATAAGAGTTTTTTCTTTTCCTTTTATTAAGTTGAAAATTTCCACCTTTTCACTTAAAAGAAGGACCTTATGGCTTCTCTTTGGCATATATGAATTGCCAGCATCAGAACTCTTGTACTTTGGCACCATTATTAAATGAAATAAGTGTCACTTGAACACATGTACTGTGATACTGTGACAGTCGATCTGATAATTGAGATGGCTACTAGTGACTAATGAGCAGCGTATGCAACATGGACGTGCTGGACAAAGGGGTGATTCACGTCTTGGATTGGATGGAGTGGGATGGTGCATTATGCTACTCAGAATGGCACATAGCATGAATTTCATGAATTGTTTATTTCTGAAATATCTCATGTAATACTTTTAGACTGCAGTTGACGAGGTAACTGAAACTGGCTAGTGAAACCACTGGTAAGGGCAGGTGGACTCCTGTAAACTATGAATACAGTAAAGTATTATCAAAGTTTTGTTTAGCTGAGACAACTATGTTAGTAATTTCAATAAAAGCATTAATATAAAACTGTGAATGCTTTTGTTCAGGACTGTTTTCATTTTACAGATTTTTCCCCAAGTTTATACCTATTACCAAATAACTCAAAATACATAATTACTTATAGTATTTGGATATAATCATGTAGCTCAGATATTAAGGTTTCAAGATGTCCATTAAATTCCTGTTGTTGTATGCCATTTTAAGATGACAGTTGGCATTCATCTTAAAAATTATGTTGGGCAAAGATAGTAATAGGATTTTGATATTTTTACTCTACTGTTTTAATACACTGAATGAATTTCGTAGTGGCAGTAATGTAGGTTCTAACTTTTCAGTCCCAAGTCTGTTTCCTTTATTCTTTAAAACAGTGCTCAGTACAGGAACACAGTTGGTTTTGGGATGGATTACAATATTTTTGCTGTAACTTTCTTTTGTGATATGTATGTTAGTTGAACCAGCGTAAGTAGCACTACACCCCTTCCCTCCTGCCTCCTCCAATTAGGGAATATCATGTTCCTCATAGGATGAACATTTATCTTTACTCTACCAATTATCCAGTGTTTCAGCTTATTTTTTATTTGGATTTATTTTTAATTTTAAAAAAAGATTTCTTTATTTGAGAGAAAGAGCACACGCAAGTAAGGGAGGGACAGAGGAAGAAGGAGGGAGAATCCAAGCAAACTGCTTGCTGAGCTTAGAGCTTGACTTAGGGCTTCATCCCAGGTCCCTGAGATCATGGCCTGAGCCAATCAAGAGTTGGATGCTTAACCAACTGAGCCACCCAGGCATCCCTAGATTTATTTTTAGTTTTAATCACTAAAAGTTTAATTGTTTATTTACATTCTGACACCTCACCCTTTGTTGATTTTTGCATGTTTTTCCAAAACCATGTTTTCAGTGGTTCTGTTAGTCTGTATAACTTGGTACTTTGGAATACTAACTCATAATACATTCAACACTAGTAAAACACTTATGATTATTTTCACTTAATGCATGTCTTCTATCTTTTGTTTTTTATATTCAATTGATTCAAACTTATATGTCTGTGATCATCTTGACATATTCTGACTAATTTTTTTTGGTGTTCATTTGTCTTGAGTTATGATTTATACTTCATGAGAATAGAAAACTCTTCTGTTTTTAGGTAGTGCATCTTGTGACTGCCACTAACCTGTAATATTGTAATAAATTTTGACTGAAAGAACATGACTTTGTTATATAGAGCTATTTGCTAGGTGCACATCTGTCTCAACAGCATGATTGCTGGTAGATCTTTTTATGCCTTGGTGACCAGTAATGCCGTGGAAATAGCATACATTTAGAATAGTATATCAGTGAACATTTAAGCCTGCTGTTTGACTGTAGTGAGACCAGCCTTTGGGTCTGTTTCCAAACTTACTGCCAAAACTTTGTTTTTTCCAGCTACTTAGTCTGAGAATGGGCTTTAGAAAATTTCTTAGACTATTACTGTCCATTTAGCTTTGGTGATTCATGCATGTATACTACCTTTCTCCCCAGGATATACCCCTTTTATTTTCTACAAAGTTGATGCTTACATTTAAAAAATCTTTTGGCATTTTGTATATATAAAATTCTATTATTTTGAATTTATTTTTATTTTTTCTTTATTGAGGGCAAAAAAGGGCCAAAAAAGATATTAATATCTTTTATTTGAGAGCTACAGATCTTATTTATTTTTAAGTCTGTGGTCCTGAAACCTCCATTTGTTTTTTTTTTTTTTTTTTTTTAAGTTTTTATTTAAATTCTAGTTAGTTAATATACAGTGTAATATTAGTTTCAGGTGTATAATGCAGTGATTCAGCACTTCCAAACATCATCTGGTGCTTATTCCAACAAGTGCACTCCTTAATCCCCATCACCTATTTAACCTATCCTCTCCACCCACTTCCCCTTTGGTAACCATCAGTTTGTTTTCTGTAGTTAAGAGTCTGTTTCTTGGTTTACCCCTCTCTCCCTCCCTCCCTCCCTCCCTCTTTTTCTCTTTGCACAATTTTTTCCCTTAAATTCCACATATGACTGAAATCATATGGTATTTGTCTTTCTCTGACTGACTTATTTTTCTTAGCATAATTGTCTCTAGCCTCACCAACTGATGTAATTGGCCAGATTTTATGGCAGAGTAATATACCAATGTAATATGTACCACATCAGTTGATGGACATTAGGGCTCTTTCCATAGTTTAGCTATTCTAGATAATGTTACTGTAAACATCAGGGTGCATGTCTCCCTTTGAATTTGTAATTTTGTATTCTTTTTTTTTTTTTTTTAAAGATTTTATTCATTTATTTGACAGAGTGAGAGATCAGAGGCAGGCAGAGAGAGAGGGAGAAGCAGGCTCCCTGCTGAGCAGAGAGCCCAATGGGGAGTTTGATCCCAGGACCCTGAGATCATGACCTGAGCCGAAGGCAGAGGCTTTAACACACTGAGCCACCCAGGCACTCCTGTAATTTTGTATTCTTTAGGTAAATACCTAGTAGTGCAATTGCTGGATCATAGGGTAGTTCTATTTTTAATATTTGAGGAACCTCCATACTGTTTTCCACAGTAGCTGTACTAGTGTGTATTGCCACGAACAGTGCAGGAGGGTTCCCCCTTTGTTCACATTCTTACCAATAGGTGTTGTTTCTTGTATTGTTAAGTTAGCCATTCTGACAGGTGTGAGGTGATACCTCATTGTAGTTTTGATATGTTTTTCCCTGATGATGAGATGTTGAGCATCTTTTCATGTCTGTTAGCCATTTGTACATCTTTGGAGAAATGTCTATTCATGTCTTCTGTCTGCTTTTTAATTGGATTATTTGTGTTTTTGGGTGTTGAGTTGTAAAAGTTCTTTATATATTTTGATACTAAGCCCTTTTCAGATACGTCATTTGTAAACATCTCCTATTCTTAATGTTGCCTTTTAGTTCTGTTGATTGTTTCCTTTCCTGTGTCCCAACAGTTTAGTTTTGCTTTTAATTCTCTGGCCTCATGAGACATATCTAGAAAGAAGTTGCTACAGTCAGTGTGAAAGAACTTACTGCCTAGGATTTTTATGGTTTTCGGTCTCACAGTAAGGTCTTTAATCCATTTTGAATTTATTTTTGTGTTTGGTATCAGAAAGTGGTCCAGTTTCATTCTTTTGCTTATTGCTGTTCAGTTTCCCTAATATCATTTTTGAAGAGACTACCTTTTTCCCACTGAATATTCTTTCCTGGTTTCTCACAGATTAATTGACCATATAGTTGTGGGTTCCTCTCTTGGTTTTCTATTCTGTTCCATTGATCTCTGTGTTGGTTTTTGTGCCAGTACCATACTATTTTGATCACTGCAGCTTTGTAATTTAACTTGAAGTCTGGGATTTTGATACCCTTATATTACCCATTTTAGAGAGGAAAAATACAAGCAGCAAAAAGTTAAGTCACAAAACCTTAGTTTATATATACTTTTTATATATGCCCTATCTATACCCTTCATTTATATATACCCTCAAGAAGGTACTGGAGGATATACAGCACCAAAAGGAGAGAATGAAACAAACAGAAAGTTGGGACATAGGAAACAGGAGAGGTGACATAGAAGAGAGGTAAGAAGGGATCTCCAGGACAGTGGTGAAGGGAGATCCTGTGATAACAGCTGTGTAGTAGATATATGACAGTCCTTCTAAATTGGAACAGTTTGACTTAGCAGATAGATGTAAGGGTAAGCTATTGTCAGTGAAATGCCATTTGCCTTTATAACAGTTTTTTTTTTTTTTTAAGAACCTGAGAACAAATGACTTACATGTAATGGGCCCATATTCTTAGGACTACTTAGCTTGTCTTGACCACATACTGATTGAGTTCTTGCATCCTCTTCTAGTCCTCCTGCCTAGATCATTTGAACATTCTCACTTCTCTCCTTGAAAAAGTGGTCTGCTTTGATTTACTTCTGAGAGTAGAGGTAGACCGTGGTGAGAATTGTAAAATATAAAGTAGTTTACGTCTTATACCTTATTCATGCCAGGTATCTTATTACCTGAACCATACTTATAGATGCTTTGATTCTCCTGACCTTTGTATTTCTCAGTATTTCCTAATGGCCTTGCCAACAGATTTCCCAGGAATAGCCTTATGTATCCTCGTAGAGAAATTGAAGCCCTGTTCCAATTCATAGATTCTCTGTAGCTTGTCTTCTGGTAGCCTTTAGTTAATTATGGTAATATTGCCCTTTCCTCACAAAACTGGCTAGATTTGTGCTGTACTTAGCTTCTCAAACAAAATATAATAAGTATGTTTACTATATGGGTAGTAGAATTTTTTGTTTTGTTTTGGTAGTAGAACTGTTAAAGAGCAGGTAGGAAACAATGGAGATGTCAGGGTAGTGATTTCCTCTTGCTAGGGATGGAGAGGTTGAGGATGGGCACATGGAAGAATTGTGAGGTAGTAGTGTTCCATTTCTTTTTTTTTTTTTTTAATTTTATTTGTTTATTTGACAGAGAGAGAGAGATCACAAGTAGGTAGAGAGGCAGGCAGAGAGAGAGGGGGAAGCAGGTTCCCTGCTGAGCAGAGAGCCCGATGCAGGGCTCAATCCCAGGACCCTGAAATCATGACCTGAGCTGAAGGCAGAGACTTTAACCCACTGAGCCCCTCAGGCACCCCTAGTGTTCCATTTATTGATGTGGCTAGCAGGTATATGGGATTTAAAAAGATTAATTTTTGGGGCGCCTAGGTGGCTCAGTTGGTTAAGCCGCTGCCTTCGGCTCAGGTCATGATCCCAGGGTCCTGGGATCGAGCCCCATATCGGGCGCTCTGCTCAGCAGGGAGCCTGCTTCCCCCTCTCTTCCTGCTTGCCTCTCTGCCTACTTGTGATCTCTCTGTCAAATAAATAAATAAAATCTTTAAAAAAAAAAGATTATTTTTAATCTGAATGTATAAATTGTATATATTCATGTTTATTGATATATTTTATAATGAAATTTAAAAAATTCTTAATTTGAATACAATCAAAGCAAATGATTATTGAAAACTAATCTTATACACTGTTGTTGAAATAGAGGATCTATTTTCAAAATCACTGTGAGGTTGGTAGTATGAAACTTGCCTTCCTTAGACAATGATAATTGTCATATCAGTGTAGAAATGATCTTTCTTAAGTCAGTTTTCCAAATAGACTAAATGATACTTTAAGAAATCAGATGTTTTCCTCTTAGAATTTTTTGATGGCTCTCTCACACTCAGAATAAAATTCAAAGTTTTTAATATAGTCTGTTATTCTCTAACCATGATCTAGTCAATGCCTACCTCTGTGACCTTATCATCTACAGTTCTTTCAACTGGTTTATTGTTCTTCAAACATACCAAGCTCATTTTGGTGACAAGAGATTTTGCATTTGTTTTTCCTCCTGCCTGAAACTTTTCCTATTGATATTTTGATAATTTTGAATATTAAACACACCCTCCCACCTAGTATGTCATCTTCAGTTATTTTTTTCCCCCCTTCAAAGCTCTTACTATTACTTGACATTATCTTATATTTTAGTATGCTTATGTTGTCAGTTTCTTTCATTAGAATATAAGTTCCAGGAAGGCACAGACATTGTGTTGTTCATCACACAGTGCCTGGCATGCTTTGGATGTTCAGTAAATTTTGCTGAATAAATAAAGAGGGATTGGTCAATTAAAATAACTTAGTTCAGGGAACTTGACTTAGTTGGTAGAGCATGAGACTCTTAGGCTTGTGAGTTCAAGCCCCATGTTGGGTGTAGAGCCTACTTAAAAACAACAATAATAATAACAACAACAAAAAACCTGCAACTTAGTTCAAGAAAATATTTGCTTTCTGCTTGTAAAAGAAATTGATATTTTGTTAATGTTTACTGTGCTGTTTTACTCGTTAGTATGGAATATATGCATTTCATTTTGAAATATTATAAAAATTTCCCAAATATTTACAATTAGGAACCTGAACATTTCTATTTTGAGCTGTATCCCATTATGGCATGAGTATAATGTATATATCCCAAGTAAAGGCTAGTAAATTGCTATAGAAAAAATGTGTACATAATGCATGATTTATACATTTGTTTACCTTTTACCCTTGTGTATACTTGCCTATGATTCAAAAAGACCTATGGATCTTTGTGCACAAAAATCATCTTTTGTCATTTACTATCATCCTCCCATACTAGGGCTTAGTAAAGGTTTGTTACATAATAGTGTCACATAATAGTGGCTATAATCTTCCATAAGAAAACTATCAAGGTATCTGTTTTTGTGCCTGTACTATGCTGTCTTGGTGATCACAGCTTTGTCGTAAAGCTTGAAATCAGGCAACATGATGCCCCAGTTTTGTTTTTATTTTTCAACATTTCCTTAGGAGTTTGGGGGTCTTTTCTGGTTCCATATACCTTTTAGGATTGTTTGTTCCAGCACTTTGAAAAATGCCGGTGGAATTTTAATCGGGATGGCATTGAAAGTATAGATTGCTCTGGGCACTCTATAGACATTTTAAAAATGTTTATTCTTCTGATCTATGAGCATGGGATGCTTTTCCATCTTTTTGTGTCTTCTTCAATTTCTTTCATGAGTGTTCTGTAGTTCCTTGAGTACAGATCCTTTACCTCTTTGGTTAGGTTTATTCCAGGGTATCTTGTGGTTCTTGGTGCTATAGTAAATGGAGTCGAGTCTTTAATTTCCCTTTCTATATTTTCATTGTTAATGTATAAGAAAGCAATTGATTTCTGTGCATTGATTTTGTTTCCTGTGCCATTACTGAATTGCTGTATGAGTTCTACTAGTTTGGGGGTGGAATCTTTTGGGTTTTCCATATAATGTATCATGTCATCTGTAGAGAGAGAATTTGGCTTCTTTACCAATTTGAATATCTTTTATTTCTTTTTGTTGTCTGATTGCTGTTGCTAGGACTTCTAGTACTATGTTGAACAACAGTGGTGAGAGTAGGCATCCTGCCGTGTTCCTTATCTCAAAGGGAAGGCTGTCAGCTTTTCCCCATTGAGAATGATAATTCGCTGTGGGTTTTTCATAGTTAGATTTTATGAAGTTGAGGAATGTTCCCTCTATCCCTCTATTTTGAAGAGTTTTAATCAGGAATGGATGCTGTATTTTGTTAAATGCTTTTTCTGTATCAATTGAGAGGACCTAAAGCTAACCATTATATGGGGGTGTTCACAGGGCCAGTTACGTAGTAGTCACTCACATGGAAGTAGAAAGGCTGGATGGATGGATGGTTGGATGACGTGGAACTTTCAGGTTATTTTGACCAATTTAGACTTTGAAAATTGTGGTTTACCTTTGGGGAAGGGTTGGATTCTTTTTCATTGCTGAAAGAATTTGTATTAGTTTAGTAAGAAAATGTTTTACTAACAATAAGTATATGGGGAGCTGCTGTAATAGTGGGCATAATTAATATTTTTTAACTCTGTTGAGACAAATCATGAGGGAATGGGTTTTCATTGCAGTTGAAACAATGTATTATTTAGTGTACAAAGCCCTTAACAATGGTATGTATATATTTAGATCCTGGTACAAGTTATAGAAGTCAGTAGAGTAGTATATTCTTTTCATATACATGTTTAAAAATAGACTAAGGATGTTCTTATTGTGGTTTAATGTCATACTACCTGTCAGCATTAGGTCTAGCTATCATTTTTTTAAATTATTTTTTCTGTGATTGACTTATTTTTTATTTTATAAGATAAGGATAGCCTAGGAAAATTACTTTATTGCATTATATAAAACACTTATTTGAAAAATTGTTAAGTATTTTTATTTTATGTTATGTACGCTCTTTTCTTACCCCCCCCCCTTTTTTTTTTTTGCATATTTTGATTGATTTTATGTTTTTCATCTAGGTCACTTTTGAAATACACAAAGAAAATCTTGCCAGTATGTTCAGGGAACACCAGGGAAAAGTTGATGAAGAAATAAGGCAGTGTTCAAGTCCACTTGAAGCAGTCTCTGCCATTAGCAGGGATGTTAATGTTTCAATAGCATCCCAGCAATCAGATATGAAGGCTTGTCCTGTGTCTCCTCATATCACCAGAAATAGTAATGAAAAGTCAACTGTTGAGAAGACAGTTTCAGTGGACTCTGCTTCCAATGCTGAACTACAAACTCCTAACACATCTAATGAAGAAAGGAAAACTGGCCAAGAAAATGAGGAGTTACTAGATGAAATCCCTTCAGAAGAAACATTGATAAATGAAACAATTAATACAGGTGATTTAGAAGTATCCTCTGATATGATAGAAGCTGAAGCTGAGACTGTTTCCTCTAATTCTTTTAAAACAAATGGCAAAGGTATAATGACTGTTAGTGAAGTAACTGCTTCTATAAGTTCTCCTTCAGAAGAGGATGCCTCAGAGGTGCCAGAGTTATTGGATAAGTCTATAGGAGAGGAAGATGATGATGATTATGTAGAACTGAAAGTAGAAAGTATTCCTACTGAGGAAGCTAGTCTACCCACAGAGCTCCAAGAAGGTAGTTTGTCTCCAGCTGCCTCTGAAGCCAGTGAAAGACTGGACATGCTTAGTAATGACAAATTAATATTTCAAGAGCAAGTATCTGAAAGTAAGGAGCAAATTGACAGTGAAACTCAAGATTCCAAAGATTCTGGAATCTTGACTCTGACAGCATCAGGTTCTTCAGCTACCTCACCAGATACTACTGTTTCTCAGACACCTGTACAATCAGACATTGGTGAGATGCTAGAGGAAGGGAAAAAAACAACTAATTTTGCGAGAGAAACCAAATTAATTGGTGATTCTCCTGTCTTTGAGTCTCCTACTACTTCTGAGCAGAAGATTGCTAAACTGGATGTTTCCAGTGTTGCTACAGATACTGAAAGATTGGAATTGAAGGCCAGTACAAACATGGAAGCATCTCAACCACATCAACCTGTGCCTGAGGTGATTATATTTATTGTCTTCCTAAAGTGTATTTGCATTGAATTAAAATAGTGCAAGGGTATATACTTTTATTTTGGAGTATTAATACCCTATTTGCACTTACATAAATGCAATGAATGTAGAGATTATATTTGTTATCTTTAGCACACGATTTTAGTGTGAGTTCATTAAATGGCAGCTTTTATAATATTTTCACCACAGCATCACCAAAAGTTACTACTTTAAAGTTTTAGGGTTCTAGTAATTCTGGTTAATAAAGCAAATATTGGAAATACTTGCCTTTATCCTTTATTTGATAACGCAGTCATAGTTCTCTGACAGAATCTAGGGCTATCTTCCTGCAGAACCACCTGCCAGTATATAATTTTATATATAAAGTATGCAGTTTAAAATTCCTTCCATGAGGAAACAGACCATGAGATCTGTTTGCTTTGGAAGAGGGAAGGAGCCTTTCTGAGAACTAAAGGTACTTCTTTCTCCTTTACTAGTATCTCAGAGTGATTCAGGGGACAGTGGTTGATTGCATGTTGTTATTTCCCACTCTGTTCAACCAACCATTTTGGTTGGTCCTTAATTCTGTTAAGGACAGAATTCTGTTAAGGAATTACAATTCTGTTAAACAGAACAATTCTGTTAAAAAAAATTTTTTTTAAGAGTTTATTTATTTGACAAAGAGGAGAGAGATTACAAGTAGGCAAAGAGGCAGGCGGGGGGGGGGTGGGGAGGAATGCAGGCTCCCTGCTCAGCATAGAGCCCCATGAGGGGCTTGATCCCAGGACCCTGAGATCATGACCTGAGCTCAAGGCAGAGGCTTTAACGCACTGAGCCACCTACGCACCCCAATTCTGTTATCTTCATGTTTGTTTTTAATTCTAACCAACTTATAGTCCAGACACTACCTTCTTTCATGGTAAGATTCAAATCTAAGAATCTTGATTCTTTTGAAAAATGCTACATTTGCTGGTGGTAATACTAACATGGATGTAAGCTAATTACTGTTGAATTATGATAGTTTAGCATTTTTGATAACTTTGCTTTAAATGTGCTAAAGTTTTAATGTTATTACTAATTGATAATTTTTCTCTAATTTGGTTCCTTAGTATCTTAATGTATGATTATTTGTTAGATGAATTTCCTTGAAGCAATTATATTATTAATGCCTTCTTTGAAGTTGAATTTATTTTACCACTCTTTTAAATTTTCTGTATTAGATGTCAAGGCGGCAAGAGGAACCAGGTCAAGGAATAGCACTAGATGGAGTTCGTGGACAAAGGAGAGATTCCAGATCTGCTATGTTTCGTATTCCTGAGTTCAAATGGTCTCAAATGCATCAGCGTTTGCTCACTGATCTATTATTTTCAATAGAAACAGATATACAGATGTGGAGAAGGTTTGTCCATATGTTTGTTATAGATGTGTATAAAGTTTAATCTTTTTTTGTTTTTGCTTTTGGTTTGTTTTTTATTTTTTATGTTTATTTATTTTTAATTACTTAATTTTTTTTTTTTTTTTTTTAGAGAGGGAGAGAGAGAATCTTAGGCAGACTTCATGCCCAGTGTGGAACCTAATGCAGGGCTTGGCCTCACAGCCCTGAGATCATGACCTGAGCCAAAATCTAGAGTCAGATGCTTAACTGACTAAGCCACCTAGGCACGCCTGGTCTTTTCAAAGAAGTTTATATAGTTAACATTTTCCAATTAATTTCATACATTTGATTAAAAAGTAGAATATAAATTATTTCTTTGGTGTAGTTTATTGAATTTACTTTTATTCTCCATTATAGAAATGAGCTACCCTATCTGAAATACAAAAACTTTAAGATCAGAGATTTTTCTTTTAAAAAATTGCTGCAGATTTCTTAAAGCATATTTTATAGCATATAATTCACCTGAAGGTAGATCTACTTAAGTGGCTTATTACTATGAGTACTAAAAAAAAAATTGGACTTTAAATATAGCATCCAATTCTCCAATGTAGATTTGGTATAAAACCTCTGTATATTTCAGATTATCTATTGTATGATTTATGATTTAAAATGCCTTATTGGCTTATTGTAATTTGTATAGTACATTTATACTGTTTGAAAACATTTTATGGGATTATCTAAGAAAATGTTCATAGAAAATTCATTTTTAATAGCACATTTAATGACATTTACCTCTTAAGTTTTGCTATATGACTTCTCAGTTTTGTTCTCAGTTAAGGATAATTCAACTTCTTATATACAAGATGAATAGTATTATATGTTTCAGCACTGAAAGGGGCCATGGATAGTGTCTCCTGATATGGAATGGTCTACATCTTCTGAGGAAGTACATCCCCAACATGCCTCTTGTATCATTATCATTGCTTTAGCTTTCAAGATGAAGTGAAAGCATCTTCTTATCCTCCCTCCCCTGAAGTAGGCAAACTGATTTCTTTTCTTTAGCTTTATCAGTAAACATCATTTATCTCTGGACAGCCATTCGACAAAGACAGTTATGGACTTCGTGAATAGCAGTGATAATGTCATCTTTGTACACAACACAATTCATCTCATCTCTCAAGTGATGGACAATATGGTCATGGCTTGTGGGGGTATACTGCCATTGCTTTCAGCGGCTACATCGGCTACAGTAAGGACTTAACTACCATATAAAATTGGTGTGAAAACATGATTGCTCTGAATCTTTGTTGATTAAAACTTGAATGTGGTGGTTACTAGGTATCATAGGTGTTGTAGGCCAAAAGCAACTGGATCTTTTACAGTTACCTGAAAGGATCTTAGAATCTGTTCTAGGAGTGAAAGGACTAAAAAACTATGTTGATTTCTTAAGGATGAGTCAGCTAGTGAGTAAAATTGATGGTGGTTCACTTGTACGTTTCCATTGCTGCCTTTTAATTTTTTATTTTTATTTTATTTTTTTAAAGATTTTATTTACTTGTTTATTTGACAGAGAGAGAGACACGGTGAGAGAGGGAACACGAGCAGGGGGAGAAGGAGAGGGAGAGGGAGAAGCAGGCTTCCTGTGGAGCAGGGAGCCCAATGTGGGGCTCAATCTTGAGACCCTGGGATCATGACCTAAGTCGAAGGCAGATGTTTAATGACTGAGCCACCCATGCACCACCCTCGTTGCTGCCTTATTAGATGAAAAAGGAAATCATTCTGTTGAACTAGACACCTGAAAGCCTGGCTTTTTATAAAACTGACAAATTTGGGAAATGTATCTAAGAAAACTAGATGTTGATTAGAATATAGATATAAATGTCAAATTTTGTTCCCTACAGCATGAGCTGGAGAATATTGAACCTACTCAAGGCCTTTCAATAGAAGCCTCTGTGACATTTTTGCAGAGGCTAATCAGCCTTGTGGATGTGCTTATATTTGCGAGTTCTCTTGGCTTTACTGAAATTGAAGCTGAAAAAAGTATGTCTTCAGGTGGAATTTTGCGACAGTGTCTCCGACTAGGTGAGATGTTAAAACCCATTAGTTAGGAATTTACTTTAACAGTTTTCAGCAATCTTGGCATATTTAGATTGAAAAGTATCTTTCATCTCTTCGGGGAACAATGTTGCTAGGCAATTTGTCATATGCTTTTTTTTTTAACCTCCAAAGAGTGAAGATTATATATGTATCATGCTGTAGTAGTAGTTACAAAGTTGGCTAGAGGAGGGTCATGTTTTGAAAAATACAAGTTGGTTGTGGTCGCCATTACCACTCTCCTCTGATCTTTTTTTGCTTAAGAATAGTGCTTCTCAAATTTTAAGATGATTCATACACAAGAATCACTAGAAGATCTTGTTAAAATACAGTTAGGTTATTTAGGTCTGAGGTGAGGTCTATAATTGTCTAACAAATCCCAGGTGATGTTGAAACTGCGGTCTTTCAAATGCACTTGAGTGGCAAGGTTCTAAACTAGCATCATTCCAGTACACCCTTTATTAAACTGTGGTAAGTTGTTGAAGCAGTTCCTGACATTATTAAATCTTCGTTCTTCTCCTGGAGGCAGTTCTTGCTTAGGTAAAAGTTAAAATACATGAGAAGAATTTTTATTGTCATCAGGGCTTCTGTTAGGTGAAGCAGAAAAATTTTTCTCTGTGCAGGAGATTTCTTGTATCTAGTTGTAAATACTGAGACTTTGTTAAGGATTTCCTTATTAAATGGAGAAAAGCAACTAGGAAGAGGGGGATGAAAAAATGCAAGCAAAACCATCAGGAACCATGACCACTTAAAGATTGAAATAAGGCATCTGTGGAAATATAACATTAAAAGTGGAAGATCTAATTAGTTAATGAAAGATTTTACCATTTTAGCAGAAATATGTTACCTGAACAGATAGACTTTTTTTGGTGCTATGATTATTTTTACTCAAAATGTTATTCAAAGTACTTTTAAACTTAGGATGCTCTAAAGAACTGGATGTAACAATTTTTAGAGCTTTGTTTTAAAATTTTAATTAGGAGGTTCAAATAGGATAGAAAAACAAAAACCATCATTTATTGACTACTGTCTTTTGTTATTGCATATTTTCAGTGAGTCAGCAATTATTTTCTTTTACTCATGAGGATGTTTGAGATCAGAAAAATTATGAAACTTACTCAAAATCCAAAATCTATAATTGGTGAAGTTAGAATTTGAATATAGTTTTTGTGTTTCTATCCTTTCTGTTTCCTTAAATTTTCTGTTAGTAATATAATTTAAGTATCTTGTCTCCATTAATTTTATATGTGCCATTTTTAAACTGTCACTTTTCTATATAGAGTGTATTTCTGGAATTAAAAGTGCAAGGCTACACTGTTAGTATTTAGCAGTACTCAAGCATTAAGTTCAGAAATTAGGGAAATACTCAGTGTCCCTCATTTTCTTAATTTAATCTACCCCTGCACCATGTCTTCTTATATATGCAAGTAATATTCAGAAAATGACTTGTTCAAGATCTCTTTAATAGAGTATTTATGGTAAGCTTGGTGAGCAATCCTAGTATTTGATCCCTGGTCTCTTGTTTTTTCCTGAGGTTGGAGGTAAGAGGGCAGGATGGCAACAATAGGAGTAACTTGAGAGACTAATGAATGTGGCATAGTTTTTAGTTTTGTAATACCAAACTTGATTTTATATAACCTGGGACAAAAATCGTACGGAAGTTATTTTTCTGGGCCTGATTTTAAATCTGACAGAGTTATATTCCATATTCTCTCTTCCTCCTTCCTTCACTATACTACTTCCTTTTCTTCAGCTTTTGTTGTTCTCTTGCAACTTTCTAGATACTTTTCTGTCTCAATTCTATGTCTGCTAGCCATATGAGAGTCTGGTGGTACTTAGAGTTCACACAGACATTTGCTATTTTGTCCCTGATTTGCTCTCCTACTCTTATACAGTTCAAATACCTGAGTGCTACTGATTTGATTGGGAATTAAGATGATTTACATGATATCAAGCAATTTATAATCACTTTTGCATATCAATTTCTAAATAACCTGAATAATTGCCTGATTGGTGAGACATAGAGAGAGTTAATTGTTCTTTAGAACAGGTGATTCATTTAATTTACTATTTACTTTAATATTGTAAATGTTACAACCAAATTCTGGAATTTATATAATTCTTTCAGTGGTTAGCAAACATTGCTATTGCAGACTCTGTAATAGTTCATAATTACATACAACATGAATGCTATAAGATTTATGCTTAGAAGAGATCACCATTTTAAGAGTACAGTATTTGTGAAAGTGTTCAGTCTGTCAAAAACAACAAAAGTTAATATCTGGTAGTAATATACTGAAACATGAACTCTTGAACAAAGATTTGGGGATTCTTTGGCTTACAAATATACTGGCTTCTATGGGATAAAATTATTATTTTGAGTGTGGTCGACACAATGTTAGGTTAGTTTCAGGTATACAACTTAGTGAGTTGAAAGGTTTGTACATAAGGCTGTGTCTAGTTACATTTCTTTTACAGTATTGACTGTGTTCCTTATGTTCTGCATTTTACTCCTTTGACTTACTCATGCCATAACTGGAGGCCTATATCTCTCTCTTCCCTTCACCCATTTTGCCCACCTCCTACCACCCTCCCCTCTGGTACCCATAAGTTTGTATCTTGTATTTATAGTCTGACTGTACTTGTTTATTTTTTCTAGATTCCACTTATGAGTGGAACTATATGATATTTGTCTTTCTCAGTCTGACTTATTTCATTTAGCATAATGCTAGAGGGATTATTTTGGGCTATATATTAATCACAGCCTCTTTTCTGTCTCCTACCTTTTAAATGGTTTTAATGAAAGCCAGTTAAATGTAAACTCTGTAAATATTTTCTGTAATGCTATACCCTCTATCAGTCTCTATTAATATCATGCTATAATGATACATAATAAGAAAAAATGCGAGTTTTAAGTTTAACTATTTTACTTTGATGAAATTGATGAAAGAAAGGTTGTTATCCTAGACTAGTTCATGGCAATGTGATTTTTTTCTCTTCTTTTCTACCTTTCTCTCAGTTTTTTTCTTCCCTATCTTTTCCTTAATAAAAGATCATTCTAGTGTAGCTTAGGTGAGATCTAAGAAACACTAACCTGTTGATTCCTGAAATGATTCTCTGCACTGGGCTCTAATAGAGTAGCTAACAAAGTCAGAAAACAAACACTAGGTGATAAAGTCCAGGGACATTTAAGGAATTTGCTGAAGAGCTTATATAGGGAATTTTTGTAAGTTCCGAAATCTTAAATAAAATTTTCTTTTCTTGCCCAATCTTCTCTTTAAAATAAATTACAGTGTGTGCGGTGGCAGTAAGGAATTGTTTAGAGTGTCAACAGCATTCACAACTAAAAGCTAGAGGAGAGATAGCCAAAGGCCAGAAAACAATGCACAGTCTGATTCCCATGGGGAAATCTGCAGCAAAGGTAAGCATACAGAATAATTAATTAAATAAAGTGCCTCTTACTTTATGATTAAGATCTTAAATTTATTCATTTCAACATAAAGTTAAATAAATATGACAGTGATTCTAAAATAGTTACTTTAGTCCGTGGACATAACATTCAAATATTTGTGTTTAAATATACAGTAAAGATTTGCTTATACATAATCTTGTCTGCTTTTCCAAATGTTTACTTTTCTTGTGTCTTTGATACCTTTTCCTTTGAATATGTCAATTTGTATTTCATGTACTTGGTAAATTAGTGTGCGGTTTGTTTTTTCCTTTATGGCTCCCTTCTGTAACCCTCATTCTATTCCATTATCCCCCCCAGAAAAAAAGAAGAGAGAAGGAAGTAGGAAAAATAAACTGGAAAAACAGTGTTACACCTTTTTTTCCTGGTATTTGGAGTACTGTGCTAATGTTTCAAAAAATGTCTACATAATACATATATGTATATTTTTTGTCTTAAATAGAGTCCAGTGGACATTGTAACTGGCGGTATATCTCCAGTAAGAGATTTTGACAAGCTCCTACAAGACATGGATATTAATCGGCTTAGGGCAGTTGTCTTCAGAGACATAGTAAGTTACTGTATTTCTTTCACATACTCTTAGCTGATACATCTTTCCTCAGAGGTCAAAGTATTGAGAGTGAGAACTCTCTGTGATATAAAATAGTTAAGTTGATATAAGAAGGGCTAGAAACCAATTCTTTTGAAAGTGATTTTAGAATCTTAGAATATTGGAAAGTATTATTTATGTAAATGGAGTTAATAGATCAGAGTAATAATACTAAAAATAATATATTATTACGTATTAAGCCCTGTAAGTGCTTCACATGTCCTAAGTCCAGTGACTTCTTGAGTTGTATACTTTTGTAATTTCCATTTTATAAATGAGGAATCTGAGGCACAGAGAGCTTGAGTAATTTGTTTGAGCAAAAAGAACTAATAAATGATAGGATTCCAACCCAGCAGTCTTAAACTACAGAATCTATACTCTGAAAGTAATGAAATGTTCAAATTCTGAATGACATATTATTTTTACTGAATACTGGATATTTTTCCCTCAAAGGAACAGAATTATATACAAAGGTATATGATGAAATGGTTTGTGGTGGTTTAAATTAAAAAAAAAAATGTTTGTTTCAGTTGATTTTGATATAATTGCATAGTTTCGTGTACAAATTATAAAATTGTGTAAGAAAGTCTAAAGATGAAAATAAAAATTATTTGTAATCCTACCCATCAGCATTTGTAAAATCATCATTAGTTAATATTTATTGAATACTTACTGCCTCTTAAGCACTGAATGTTCTGCAAGTATTTTTTTTTTTTTAAACTTTATAACTTCAATTTTTAATTTTTCTTCCTCTTTTTGTCGGGTTTTCGTCCTCTCTTGAGTTTTTTTTTTTTTTAAGATTCTATTTATTTATTTGATAGAGAGCACACAAGCAGGCAAAGTGGCAGGCAGGAGAGGGAGAAGCAGGCTCCCCACTGAGCAGGGAGTCCAACATGGGGCTCCATCCCAGGATCCTGGGATCATGCATGACCTGAGCCAAAGGCAGATACTTAACCAACTGAGCCACCCAGGCGCCCCCTCTCTTGAGTTCTTGACTAAGTTTTGTACACATATACAATTTGTTAATAGTATTTGAGTTAATAGTTATTGAACGCTTATTGCATTTTAAGCATACAACTGGATGCTCTGTTTCATTTAATTCATTCAGTAATCCTATGAGAAAGAAAGATTAGGTTAAATCTGTTTAAGATCACACAAGTAGTAAGAATGGAAGTGAGTTAAGGATCTAGGGAATATGAAAAAGTAAAAATTAAAAAGAAAGAAAAAGAATCTAGGTAATATGGTTCTTGAAATTTTCATCTTAACCATTAGGTATACTGCCTCCCTAGATCTCCATTTTTTTTTTTTTTTTTTTTTGCGTTTTGGTAGCTGTATCATTCCTTTAATTAAGAAACCATTAACTTTTATTTATTTTTTTCAGAAGCCACTGACTGTGGCTCATTTTGGGGGCTACCACTACTCTCCCTTTTTTTTTTTTTCTTTGAGTCCATTGCCCCATAGCTTTGTTTTTCTTATAGTGATCTTTAAAAATCTATGATAGGTAATATAACTCTTTTGCTTTAAATGTTCTCTAATGGCTTCCTATAGCATGAAGTAAAATGAAATAAAACTCCTCATCCTGGCTGTTTATGATTTGGCTCTTTGAAACTTTATAACAAATTCTTATATTATGCTGTTTGGATAGAGAATTAGATATGTCCTATGTTTAACATGTAATTTCTAAAGGTAATAAATTAAAATTTTTTTATAATTAAAAAAGTTTTATAATCACCTTGTAGGAGTTTTAGAAAATAGAAAAGACTGTGTTTTTCAGACTATGTCCCAGAGGCTCTTTTAGCATAAGCAAACTTTGATGAAAAAGGAAATGACCTTAGATCAGCAGTATAAAGAAGTTATTACCTTGAGGTTAAGTGCTAAACTTTTTAATCACTCTAATCTGATTTCATGTTTGCTTTTTCACTTACTTTATGTCTTTAGGTAAATTATTTTCTAGGCCTTATCTTGTTCAAAGGGGTTAATGAGTATGTTTGAAGTGTAGTATAGTGCCTGATCCTTTGTAAGTATTCAGTATAGCAGCTACAATTGAAAACAAATTTATTTTCGGATTTAGGACTTAAACATACAGATATCTCGGATATTTCTTATTGGACAGAAATCAGGCTTACACTATAAATTTCATACTGTAATAAGTAAATATTGAACATATTAGTGGGCTAAATAAGTACTTAGATAGGCATAAGTGATTTGTAATAGATTAAGAATACTTAGGATCAAGGGATGCGTAGGTAGCTCAGTCAACTAAGTGTCTGAATCTTGATTTTGGCTCAGGTCATGATTTCAGGGTCATGACATGGAGCATTGCTGTCACGCTCCACACTCAGTGTGGAGTGTGCTTGTTCCTGTCCCTCTGCTCCTACCTCTGCTCATGCGCTCTCTGTCAAATAAATAAGGGCTTAAAAAAGAAGTTAAGATCAAGTAAGTTATTTGCCTACATTTAAATGTTGCCATGATTAGCAGTAGTTTTTATAATAATGTCAAGATCGTGTGGCAGCAGAACACAGGAGTGTCTAGAGAAAAGGAATGGTTAATAAAAAAGGGAAAATGTACATTATCTTTTTCCAAGACTAATAAGATACTGCATTTGAACCTAAAGAGTACCATAGATTCTTGTCAGATTATAAATACTTCTAATAGTTGTATCAAGTGGAAATGTTCAGATGGAGCATGATTGATGGAGCATGATTGAAATTGATTGTGTTGAACACATTTGATACTGGTTAATTAACTTTTAGTTTCATTTGCACCATTGGTTGCCATTTATTCATCTGCTAGGCAACAGTGTTCTTTATTTTCCTAATGCTAAATTTATCTGTTACTCAAGGTACCTTTAGTTTTCAGAATTTGATGGACAAGTTTGAGTTTTTCCTTTAAATTATTTTGAAATGTTACCAGAATAGTGATGTGTGCAGGGTCCCTTTGAGCACACAGGGTCCCTTTGGAGAATTTGACTAGATGAAGAGGTCATCAGTATACAGATCTGTGGGTGACCTGTAGAGTTAAGATGAAGCCTTGGTCTCTTTAGAGGTCAATCTAGTTTGTTCTTTTCTTTCTGGCAGACACTGTATTTTCAATCTTAGACACTTGGTTGTGTCTACTATTTAAAATACTCCTGAGAATTCCTTTGGCATCTTGTTCTGTATCTGATTACCTCACTTTTTTCTTCTTGAATGTTTGTCTTTTAAGAAAATTTTAATTGTGATTTTTTAAAAAAACATTTATTTATTTATTTATTTGACAGAGAGGAGAGAAATAACAAGTAGGCAGAGAGGCAGGCGGGGGGTGGGAAGCAGGCTCCCGACTGAGCAGAGAGCCTGATGCGGGGCTCGATTTCAGGACCCTGAGACCACAACCTGAGCCAAAGGCAGAGACTTTAACCCACTGAGCCACCCAGGCACCCCTAATTGTGATTTTTATTCATATTTTAATTCTTATAATTAGAAGTAAAAAATAATTATATGTAATGATAATTTCTTATTTGATTAATCTCATGAAGTATATTGGGCCTTATATCTTCAGACTGAGTTACTTAATTTTCAAAAACAAGCCAAATTTCCTCTTTCCATGTTTCACAAGTGTAAAATCTCTCATTTACAGGCATTTTTCCAAAACTCTTTACCTAATCTTTGCTAAGGTGAATTTATTATTTTCTGTATATATTGAAGGATTCGTGACCATGTTTTATATTTAAATGTTGTCATGTAAAATAAGTTTGATACATCTTATTTAATAGTGGATGATCAACTACTTTTATTTCTTCCCAGGAGGATAGCAAACAAGCTCAGTTTTTAGCCTTGGCAGTTGTATACTTTATTTCTGTTCTTATGGTCTCAAAGTATAGAGACATTTTGGAACCCCAAAATGAAAGGCGTAACCAGTCATTTAAGGAAACTGGTAGTGAACGTGGGAATTTATCACTTCCTGGTGAGTTTCCATATTGTATTATCTGGCATCCAAAGTTCAAATAAAGCATTACCTAATAGTTAAAATGCTAATTCTGGAATTTAAATCCATTTATGCATAAAGTGAGAGTGTACATTTTTTAATTAACAACTAAATAATTCAACTTATGTTAAGTGCCATGTCGGTAGTTCCAATTGGGAGACAATATCTCTTCTTTAATTAAAACATAAGTGAGAAAAGGTTATTCTTTGCAAATAAAGCATTAGACATTTTTGTTTGCTTTGGCATTTTTGTGAAGAATAAATCATCTTTTATAAGAGACAGATTTGTTAACAAAAAACTGTAATACCTGGAGTTCTAGAAGTAGCTGCAGGTTATAGAAGTATAGTTAGAGAAGCAGCTATTATAGTTGTAGCAGTGGCTACTACTCAGTGGAGGTGACTTGTTTATTTAATAAATATTTAGTACCTTCTAGGTATTTGGGTTTATTCATGAACAAAAGAGGAGAAAGATGTCTGCCCTCTTGGAGCTTATATTCTAGTGAGAGGAGAGAGAAAAGAAGTGCATGTAATAAATAAATTATATAGTATTTTAGAAGGTAAAAAGTACTAAGAAAAGATAAAATTGAATAGAGAAAAATATTAGGAATGACCAGGAGAAATGTAGCGTGTATTTTTACTCTTAAGGAAAATGGAGAATTATTTGAGGTTTTTGAGACAGGAGTTACCATTGACTTGTTTTTAAAAGTAACAGTTGGGTTTCTGTTTGGAGAATACATTTTAGAGAGCAAGGAAAAAAAAACAGTGTTATAGTTATATACTGCTGTGTAACACATTACCTCAAAGCTCAGTAGCTAAAACCATAACTGTTTTAATCTTGTTACCATGATTCTGTGAAATTTGGTTTGGATAGGGCACGGAGGGGCTAATTCTTCCCTGCTCTAAATGATGTTTGCTGGGGTCTGAAATGGCTTTTTTACCCATATACCTACCACCTAGCTAGGGTGGCTCCAAGACTTGAGGCTGACTGACTGGAAGTGGCCGAGCTGGTGTTCTATGTCTGGGGCCTTGATACCTGGTCTCAACTGAAATTCCTTTGTGCTCCTCCATTAGTTTGGAGGGTCTCTGTCTTTTCATGTAGCCTCTGTACATGTTCCCTCCAGTAAGGCAGCCAGCTTTCTTACAGAGGAGTTCAGGGATTCTGAGAAATGCACAGGCTGCCAGACCTTTGTAAAGATTGGGCACAGAACTGGCCCACTGCCACATTCTGTTGGTTAATGTGAGTGTGGCCCAGCCCACATTCAAGGGGGTGAATACCAGAAGGCATGGGCCAACAGGATGATTAATGTAACAGTCTAACAAAACCAGTTGGGAGGATATTAGAACAATCCAGGAAAGAATGGGTTTTGGGATGGACTAAGGCGGTAGCTGGCAGCTATAGAGCTGGTGAGCAGTAGTCAGATTCTGGATCTATTTTGATGGTAGAGAGAACAAGATTTAAAATACTAGTTGTGGTTATGTGAAAGATGGAACGTTATCAAGAATGACTATAAGGTGCAGTTGGATAGACTGATGGTGAAACATTTTTAAGTGAAATAAATTCAGTTTTCAACATGTTTGAGATATATTTAGACATAGAAGATGTAGAATAGGCACTTAAAAATAAGTCTGATTTTTGTTGTTGATAACAGTAGTATTTTTTTTAAAAGATTTTATTTATTTATTTGACAGAGAGAGATCACAAGTAGGCAGAGAGGCAGGCAGAGAGAGGGGGGAAGCAGGCTCCTCGCTGAGCAGAGAGCCCGATGTGGGGCTTGATCCCAGGACCTTGAGATCATGACCTGAGCTGAAGGCAGAGGCTATAGCCCACTGAACCACCCAGGTCCCCTGATATAGTAGTATTTTAAAATTTAATAGTGAATGAGATCACTGAGGGAATAAATGTTGATAGGGAAGGTAAGTGCTAAATCCCTCCAATTTAAGAAATCAGGGAGAAAAAGAAGTGAAGGAAATTAAGAAGGAACAACCAGTGAGGTAATAGATGAAAAACTAGCAATGTGAAAAAAGTTACCAGGTTGGAGGGAATGATCTTTTGTTGCTGCTGTGAGGGAATGATCTTTTGTTGCTGCTGTGTCAAGTGCTACTATGACTGAGAACCAAATGAGCACCAGAGTTAGCAAGATGGAGGGTTTTGGTGACCATTGGATTTAGCAAGATGGAACATTTTTGTTGGAATGCAGCCTCATTAGAGGGAATGAAAGTCAAACAGAAAACAGGCTCCTTGTTGAACTAGATGTTAATGACTGTTGGATTATTCTTACATATGGGAGGGATAACATGTTTTTTAGCAAGTAGAAACGAGTTGAGGTAGAAATCTTAGAATTACTGTCCAAAGAAATGGCAATCTATAAAGGCAAAGAAGCCCAAAACATTGTCCCATGTTCAGCAGATTGCAAGTAATTTAGTGTTGTAGAGTATAAAATGTGATGGCAAGAGTAGCGGAGATAACATTGGAAATGAATAGTCATCTGATAAATAATCGCTGACCACCTACAACTTGCCAGGCATTATTGTGAGCCCATGCATTGTTATAGTTGCTAGACACAAAGTGTTAAAGAAGACAAATTCCCAGCCTTAAGTTTCCATTCTAGCAGACTTCTATTATTGAAGAGTCTTTATTTTATCCTGAGGATTTTGGGTTTTGTCTTATAGGCCAATGGCTTTCAACCTTGTGTTGCTATCCATTGGTATGTTATATTCAGTTTGGTGGGTTTTTCTCAGATAATTTGTTATCATTTATTATTTTTATTCTCATCATTTTATTGAAGTATCTATTTTGATTATATGCATATAACATGGTATATTATATAGATTATGTAATTTATTTTTGCCTTTTAGAACATGCCATATATTTCATAATGGTAGGATGTGTTCAGTAGGTGATAGAGATTATGGAGTACACTTATGATGAGGGCAGGGTCATGTGGGTGATGTATGGGAGTGTTGAATTGTTACATTGTACACCTGAAACTAATACAACACTGTGTGTTAACTAGCTAAAATTAAAATAAAAACTTAAATAAATAAAATAGTAGATGGCTGTTAGGACTGAATATGCCCTTTAAAAATTGATTCTAAATTTTTTTTTGTTCTTAATTTTCTTCTGTTTCTGGGTAAGATGTAGAAAATACACCGTCAGCATTCAGTCCGTTAATACCAGCATCAGTGGAAGAATCTGAAAGCACATCATCTACTCGAAGAAGGGACTCAGGCCTTGGGGAAGAAACAGCTGCTGGCTTAGGAAACAGTGTGGATGTAGCTCCTCCTATAGTACCTCCAAGTGTCAGTGCAGGCCCAGATGCCATCAGTGAGGCACTGTGCACTCTTTCATTAGAAGTCAATAAATCTCAGGAAACCAAAAATGATGGAGGAAATGAGTTGGATAACAAGGCTGCACCATCAGTTCCAGTTTCAAAAAATGTCAATGTAAAGGACATTCTTCGAAGCTTGGTTAATATACCAGCAGATGGAGTCACAGTGGATCCTGCCCTTCTGCCACCAGCCTGCCTTGGAGCTCTCGGTGATCTATCTGTTGAACAACCTGTGCAGTTCAGATCTTTTGATAGGTACTGTAAATAGTCTTTTGTTTTGGTCTGCTTATGTTTATGTATATATATTTATAAGTTACAAATATTTGAAGGGTAAACAGGAATTTAATTTAACTGTTATATTTTGTAGCTTCAGCATTAGAAAGGGATGTTTTGATCTAGTTTATAAAAATTAAAAGGATATTTTTGTTGTATAAAAGGTTTGTAAGTAGGCAACGAAGTATTTAACTTTTTACTAATAAGAATGATTTAAGAATAATTTAAATATTTAATTTTAATATTATATTTGCAAGTTGTTTGGTACATAATTTTGTTTGTTAAAAGTTAGAAATCACCTCTAATTTACGAATGGCAACCTTTTACTCTTGTGCTGCCAGTACGGTTCCAACCTTTGTGGAAAAAAAAAGTGGGCATTTATGGATTCTGGTAGACTTAGAAATTCGACAAGGTGTTCAGATCTTGACAACTTGAGAAAGCAGACAATAGATTTTTGGCTTTACTGGTTCTGCTATCTAATGTGTCTGAAAATTTTTTTTATATGTCATTAAACTTTGTGAAATTCTACCTATGAGAAGTGTATATTGTTATTAAACATATTCTTTTTCAGACATCATTATTTTTATCTGGATATAAGCTCTGACTTATGGAGAAGTTAAAGAATTTCTTAATATGCCAGTTAAAAGAACTTTTGTTTTTCTGAAGTCACTTGAAAGGAAGTTGATGTATTAGTCCATCCCCTTTGAATATTTTATTGTATATTTTCTACATGACCACAATACATTGGTCAAAATAAGGATATTAATACTGATAAAGTACTACCTTCTAATCTTCAAACACCTTTTAAGTTTCACTAATTGTCTTAATAATACCCTTCATAGTAGAAGGATCCACGTTA
>CM053604.1:107904445-107931650 GCA_028646535.1 Procyon lotor | reverse complement strand
AATCGAACCAAAAAATGTGAAAACAAGTGAATAAAAATTAAAAAAAAAAAGTGAATAGAAAAAAAAACTTGTATCTATTAAATATACAGATTTGAGGGTATTATCAAGCACTTAATATATTGATTTCCCCTAATGTTGGGGATTTAAAAGTCTTATGGTGACTGTGGTTATAGTCTTTTTGTTTTTTGGTTTTTTTTTTTTTTTACTTGTCTTCTGGGGGAGGGGCCTGGCCAGTTGTTTTCCAGTCAATCTTGCTTGGATTCAGTCACCCTGCCCCCCAGTCAAGGGGCGGAGCTTTGTGGAACCCAGTTTCTCAGTCTTTAGCTCTCTGAAGGCTTTTGGCCTTTGTAGCTTTTTCTCCTTTTCAGAGAGTCTGAGCGAGGGATCTGCCGGTCGGTACCCAGACCTTCCTGTCACAGAGAAGCCGCAGTCTGCTCCCCTCTGGGTGGTCCAGAACAGACCTTTCCTTCTGCAAATCTCCCAGTGCAGCCTGTCCCAAGTGGCACGCACTCAGCAGTTTGGTGGCTCTGCGCGACTCCGTGCACTCCCCTGCACTAGGGTCTCCAGGCTCTGGTGGGGAATGGCCAGATTCTTGCCAATATTACTGCACCGGCTGCGCACCATCTAGAGAGCGCTGTACACAGAGAAAAGCTGTGGGCTCCTGGACCACAGCAGACTCTCTAAGGTGCTTTCAGGAGCCCGCGCACCCCGCCCACCACTTGTCTCTCTTTGAGGCGAGTGGTGTCCTTCCTGGGAGTGTGGGCCCAGGCTTGTGCCCACCACCACCCCCTTCCACTTGCTGCTCCTCAGAACCTTATGCTCTTTTTAAGTGTTTTTAACCGGGCTCTAAGTTATTGCCGCTCCGCAACCACCTGTCGCTTTCCTTTGGGGTATTACTGTTCTTGCACCGCTTCTGGTGGCTCCCTCCCTCTTTTGTTTATCCTCCGATACCGTTTCGAGTGTTCCCTCTTTGCTTTACCTCTTTTCTGCTGTCTTCTGCTCCCGTAGAGATCCAGAAATGAAAAATCTTGCTCCTCTGGCTGATTTCATGGGTGTTCAGCATGGTCTGGCAGATATCCAGCTCACTTTTGGGGACAGGTTGCGACAGGGTCTCCTGCCTCTCTGCCATCTTGTCCCCCTTCCAGAATTGTCTACTGTTTCTTTAGGATTATACTCAAATTAATATGATTTTGTCAAGAAAATTGCAGAAGTAGCTCTTTTTCTTCTCATTGCATTCCAACATGGTTTATTTTTATTTTGTTACTGTTGATGTTCATTCTAGTCATTTATTAAAGTGGTATTTTCTAGGTTTCTCCACTGTTAAAGTATTTCTTGTAAAGAGATACTGTGAAACTCTGTCATCCTGATCAAATGAATTCAATTCAATTTATGGCTTTATGGTTTCATATTTTATTCAGGAGGTTATAATTGTTGTGATTGTTATGCTTTATGTTGATTAGATTGTTTCTGATTTGGCTAGTAAGATTCCTTCAAGTTGGCTTCTGTTGGCTTTTGATGTAGCCTTATCATAATTTCCTTCTGTCGTTTCTTTGTGTCTCCTCTTTATTTCTCAAATCCTAGTTTTCTAAAACTTCATATTTGGTGTGGGTTGGAACGTTAGGTATCCAAGCTGGTAAAAATTGTTTATAGTGATTAAGATGCTCTGAAACAACACAGAGAATATTTAATTTTAATGGAGAGTATTTTTGCCATTATTCCTTGTCATCTTGTTCCTTCTACCTCTGTTTAAAGATGAGGTCAATGTGCTGGAGTGATGAGATTGATAAAGTCTAAATTCCAGACAAATAGCACATTGGTATATTTATATTGAAACATTACATAGTGGCTGCTAGGTATAGAGGCTGCTAACTTCTACTGTCTTTTTCTTTTTATAATAGGCTTTATAACAGAGGAGTTAAATTATTCTAGAAGTCAGAGAAAACTGAGACATAGATCTTATTAGTGAATTTGGACTAGTTATCCCACTGAGCTTTTGCTTCCTTATCCTTAAATTATGTGATACTACACAGCTAAAGACAAAAGACCAAAAAAAGTAGAATAGTATTTATTGATGGGAAATGATATTGAAGATATATTAATCTATAACATTTAGCAGGAAGAAATCAGTCAATAAATGTGAACTTAGCTATTCCACCTAATAAGACATTTAGTCTTTGCTGCTTTCTGTAGTGTATATGTGTGTATTTATAGGCAGTAAATATTTAGAATACATATTACAGATAAAAGGATTATATTCCTTGTGTGTGTGTGTGTGTGTGTGTGTGTATAAAATGTTAACGAATAAATAAAATGACTAATCTTCTGGAAAGATTAACAAATAATGGGAGGGCGCCTGGATGGCTCAGTCGTTAAGCGTCTGCCTTCGGTCCAGGTCAGATCCCAGGGGCCTGGGATCGAGCCCCACATCGGGCTCCCTGCTCTGCGGGAAGCCTGCTTCTCCTGCTACCATTCCCTCTGCTTGTGTTCCCTCTCTCGCTGTGTTTCTCTCTGTCAAATGAATAAAATCTTTAAAAAAAAAAAAACAAAAACAAAAAACAAATAATGGGAATAAGTAGTTCATATATAAGAAGATAAATACTGTTAATATGCAAATGTAAAGACAGTCTTTATCATTGATAAGGAAGGAAATAAAAATTTAAATAACCATGAGATAATTTCATTTGATTAAATTAGCAAAGGTTTAAAAGATGATACCTAGTGTTACTGACGGCATGAAAAAAACACTTCTGTATTGTGGGGAGGGCATATTAATACATTTTATTTGTGGGAAAATTGGCAGTATTAGAATTTATAATATATAAACTTAATTACTACTAGAAATTAAATCAGAAGATACACGCAAGTATAAAGTATTTTCTGCTGGAGAAATTTCATAATTAAGCTAATGTTAAACTTTTACTCTGTGAAGGTCTAGTCTAAAAGTATTTTTTAGATAGGGCGATTCAAAGGTAGATAGATATTTTTTATTCTTACTTTACAGATGAAGAAACTGAGGCACAGGGAAATTAAGTAGTTAGTTAAGCTATTTTGCTAACAAATGGTGGAAGTAAGATTTGAAGCATGGATGACTGATTCTAGACCTTGTCATTTCGCTGTGTTATGCAAAAACATAGTTGCCAATTCATGAAGAATTGGTTCCATGTGTTATTTTCTATACATATATTAAATAGTATGCAGCCATTAAGGTGAGAAAAGCAGAAGACTATTGGTTGATATAAAATGATATTGTAGATATATTATTAAATGAAAACGTAATATAAATGAAAAAGTGTACAAAATAGTCTGGAATTTATGATCTTTTTAAGAAAATGGATATATCTGTTTATATATGCCTCAAAATGTATATTTAAAACTGTTCATAGCAGTGATTGTATTTTGAGAGTGAGAAGAGGTGTAAATAACTAGTTTTTTAAATATTCTTAATTTTCATTATTTTTTTAAATTTGTGTTAATCTTAGGTGAAATAGTCAAATACTTAAGTGAGGGTAGGTTTTTCATTTAATATATCTTCCTAATCTAGTTAAAGAGAGTTTCCTTATAAATGTCCCAAATTTGAAAAATTTAGAGCATTTACTCTTTAAAAAATGTGTAGAAATTAAATCTGTGCTTTAGTGATTCCTTCAGTGAGTGAGTTTTGAACTTATTTAGGGAAACTATTCCTTGGTAATATATATTAAGGGGTTTGTTGAAATAGAATACAAAGGGGAATTTTTGTGATAGTATTTTTCAGGGTGTTATTTGGAGTTTACTGTCTAGTATGCACTTAACATATTGTTTGTTGGCAAGCAAAGTACTCTGTTTTTTTCCCCTCTCTTTTTCTTAGCATGAGACACCTTTTGAAAAACTATTTTCATGCAGGCTTAGGGTAGTGGAATATCTTTGGGAATTTCAAAGCATCCCTCTGATCATGTATTTATCTCTGGAATGCTGTGTCAGAAATCACAACTCTCCTCATATCTTAAGAATTATCAACTCCCAAGGAATAGCTGGAAAGTTTAGAGTAACAGCTACGTGAGTGGAACCTTGCTGAAAGGCTGCCAGGTTGTGGGCCTTTGTGGATGGCAAAGTGTTTGTGTTCATTCCCATGCCGAAGTTCTTGCTCTTATCTAATTTGAAGATCCTCTCCTGTGATTAGTGGATGCCAGGGATTTATCTTGATAAAGTTCAAGGGCTTGTCTGGCTTTTCAGTTAGATCCTTAGGGAGTAGAGTGCTAGGCTTAAAATGCTCTTTTCTCCTTTAGTGAACTATTTGCATGTTAAATAGCATTTATGTGAAAGTTTATGATATTTGAAACTGATATGGTTCTGCAATGGAACTTCTGAGCCTTAGTGATCTGGAAGACATTGTTGCTCTTTGTTGTGACTAAATAAAAAGAAACTTTCACAGAAGTCTCCCTTGTTCATATTTAAAAAAAAAAAAGTCAGCAGTGTTTACATTTTCTGTATGTGGAATGTTAGGAAAATGACTTCTTTGTCATCTATAAAATGGGGATGAAAGTATGTAGTTCTTAATTCATGGATTGTTATAAATCATATATATTCTAAGTGTAGTGTCTTACAGATACTAATCATTCATTAAAGTCAGTGAGTTTGCAAAGAAAATTATAATATGTGGGACGCCTGGGTGGCTCACTCAGTTAAGCATCCAATTCTTGATTTCGGCTCAGGTCATGATCTTTGGGTTTTGGGATTGAGCCCTGGGTAGGGCCCTTTGCTCAGTGGGGAGTCTGCTTCTCTCCCTCTCCCTTTGCCCTCCCCTCCCACGTGTGCTTTTTCTTTCTCTCCCTCTTTCTCTCCCCTTCCAAAATAAATAAATGTTTAAATCTTAAAAAAATTATATGTAAAATTTTATACTTTAATATTTTTTAATGGACAGTTTGGAAAGTTAGCTTTAAAACTAAAGACATATCTGTCTTACAAATTCTTTATGCCAAAAAGTTTGAAGTGTTTTTTTTTTTTTAAGGTTGGGAGCAGATACTAAAAATTTAGAGTTATTTGCTCTTAAATATTAACAAGGATTTCATTTAGTCTCTTAAATAGAAACTTAAGCTGTATCCTGAGAACAAAACCAGAAATATCCCTAACACGTTGCTTGGCATTTAGGATCTCAAACTTGTGCTAAATGTATGTTGCATTTTCTTTGTGTTTTCCAAAGCATTTAGAAAAATGTGAAATGTTAGTCCTTTCATGATCATTCTTGAGTAGTGGAAAAGATAAATTTCTGCAATTTTTTTTTAACTGCAGGACATGCCTTATTAGCTTAAATTTGCACTTACATATATGATAGCTTAAAGATCACTTTTATTGAACACTTTAGTCTTTTACATGGAAACCTTATGATAATCAAAACAGCTAGTAAAGGAAAGGAAATATACTGAAATCTGCTTGCTGCTTTTTCTTTGAATTGGATCATTACAACTTTGAATTTTCTTTTTTATGTGGCCCAAAGCTGAAGCATTATTATTTTGCTTCCTCAGAAATGACTTGAATCAGCCAAAGTATTTGGAAATTGATTAATTTTATTTCTCTATTATGTATTAATAATTGTTAATTATAATTATTATAAATAATATATTTATAATTGTTTATAATTATTAATAAGTAGGCTAAATCATTGAGAACTTTTTCCATTTCTGAGCATATGTATTTTTTATTTTAGTAATACATGCATAATTTTATATCTTGGAAATCTTTATTATTATAGCTTGTAGGTGATTATACTATAGCATTTGTTTATTATTTATTTATTTTTAAAGATTTTATTTATTTATTTGACAGAGAGAAAAAGATCACAAGTAGGCAGAGAGGCAGGCAGAGGGAGGGGGAAGCAGGCTCCTCGCTGAGCAGAGAGCCCGATGCAGGGCTCGATGTCAGGACCCTGAGATGACCCAAGCTGAAGGCAGTGGCCTAACCCACTGAGCCACCCAGGCGCCCCTAGAATTGTGTTTAAATGTTAAAATGATTGTGGTGATGGTTGCATAACTCTGTGAACATACTAAAAACCATTGTACACTTAAATTGTGTGGTATATGAGTTATATTTCATGAACCTTATGAGAAAGGTCAATATGAGAAAATAGTTCAGATTGGAGGCTCTTGTTTAAACAAACCTGCATTTGTAGGGTATTTACTTTGGCAAGTTTACCTATCTGAACTTTACTATTTTTAAATAGTTTTAAAAACTTTTAAAATGGAAATAATATGTATGTATGTTAGTATTGGAGAATTAAGTAGTAATTCTTGGCATTTCATCAGTTTAAATCACTGCTATTAATTTATAAATTTATATAATAGGATCATGTGGAAACACAAAAAATAGTGCATTATGAAATTTGACTTGGAGATTCTAGGGAGGCTTACCTGTAAGCAAGGTTTTGAAAGGTGTGAAGGAAGAGGTTACTGGCAATCAGGGCTACAAAGAAGGCATCATGGCTGAGGAATAGCATATGCAAAGGGTTGGAGTTGTGAAATGACATACACGCTCAGGAATTGTAAGAGCGTATTGCAGAAGTGTGTGAGGAATGCTGGTGAATTATATGTAAATTCAGGTATGTAGGCACACTTCAGATGTACTAGGAATGAGAATATGAGAAAGATCTTAGAAAGTAAAAATTTGCTGAATTGTTATAAATTTATAATTTATAAATTTATCTTTATTAACAATTACTTAATAATTAACAAAATACTTAATTAACAAAATACTTAATAAGTGTACGCAATTAATAGCATTCTTAATGGTAGTAGCTTTAAGGGTTAGAAATGAGATCAAGTTTTTGTTACCTTTAATTAAAAATCAAATAAAAAAAAATCTTTAAACTTTAACTCTTTTTGTTTCATCATATAATTCTTCATATATCCATCCTTCTATCCATCAGTTTTATTTTTTATGTGTTTCAGCAGACATCAGTTCACTTCCTAAACGTTTCAGCATGCAGATCTTTAGAGATCAGTAAGGTTTTTTAAGGTAAAATTGTACATGCATTAAAAAGCACAAATCTTATGTGTATCATTTGATGAAGAAGTGTGACAACTTTGTACACCTGGGTAACCCAAATCCTCACGTCAAGACCTCATCAGCCTTGAGAGTTCCCTCACGTGCCTTCTCAGCTAGAGGCAATTATTCTTCTGATTCTTTTGTATGGTAGATTAGTTTTGGCTTTTATAGAACTTCATGTGAAAGGAAATACAAAGTTTGTGTTCTTCTGTATAACACTTTCTTCGTTCAATGTAATGCTTTTGAAGTCACTTATATTGTGTTTATCAATAGTTTCTTTTATTTATTTGACAGAGAGAAACACAGCGAGAGAGGGAACACAAGCAGAGGGAATGGTAGCGGGAGAAGCAGGCTTCCTGCCGAGCAGAGAGCCTGATGCAGGGCTCGATCCCAGGGTCCTGGGATCATGACCTGGGCCGAAGGCAGACGCTTAACGACTGAGCCACCCAGGCGCCCTCAATAGTTTCTTTTAATTGCTGAGTATTGATTCATTGTATAAGCATATCACTTATTCATTTTTCTTTTGAAAGGATTCTGAGCTATTTCTAGTTTTTGACTATTAGCTAAGTAAGGCCTCTTGAACAATATTGTGTACATTTTTTGGTGGGCATAAGTTATCTTGAGGAAATTCCCAAGAGTGGGATTGTACATAGGGCAGTTTTATGTCTTAAAATTCAGTTATGGAAAAAACAATTTCAGTTTTCTAAATACTATTTTCTGTTGCTCATTTTGGTGCTTTTAACTATTATATGAGAGAACTAAATCTTACTAGTTCTTTCTTTTGTGAACAAACATGAAAGTTAAGTTCTGCATAGCACTCCTCCTTCCAAAATAGGTTGCTAGGGTATGTACCTAGAGATCTTCTTAAACAATAGGTTTATGAATTTCTGCCTTGAGTAGGAAATGTGTAAATTATATTTCATATTATTCTGAGTGTACTGCTAGTGTGCACACACACATGGTCATATCTACTCCCCCTAAAGTTAATAATCTTCATCTGATATAAGCTACCATGATTTAAGCACACCATTTTGGATTGAGGGCTCAGGTGGCTGTTGCATCTATTTTTTAGTGTATAGTTAACATTGGCAGTCACCCTTATAATGATGTGACACCAGCTACCCCCAAGTACATTGAATAAGCCATGCCTAACACAAGAGAACTTGATTTAATTGGCAACAGTGTTTGCCGTCACATGATAGGCACTGAAGTAAAACAGAACCTATTTCGCTTTGTATTATCTTTCTTTGGTATAATAACAAAAACAAAATGTATTTTTAAGGTACTAGAATTCCATATTTTCCACTTTTGAATACATTTATTGGGATCAAGTATCTAAGTAACTTTATTTAGAAACTGAATACTTTAAAGCTGTTAAGGGAATACTTGAAGCTTGCAGTTACAATATTGTCAACAAAAGATGTGATTAAATAAATTGAATGTTGAAGACTTTAGGCTTATGGTTAACACCAAGTAATTAAAAGTAAGCACTGCTGTGGGAGTGCATTATATATCAGCTGTCCTCTTTACCTCATTAACTGGGTTTTTGCATGTTTATGGAGCTAACTTCAATTAAAAATGCCTTTTAGTTATGCCTAATAAGGTCTTTTAGTTACTATTTTGGTATAAAGTATTACACTTTAATTGAAAATGGTGTATCATAAATACCTGTGTTTGAATAATAGACAAAATGAACAAATTTGATTATTTGGGATTTTTTGCATCTAGCTTTTATACCTCTGTATTTTTTTTTAATATAATATTATCAAAAGATAGTCTTTGGGGCTTAAAAAGGAAAACTTGAATTAGATATGTGTTAAAGATTGTTTATATCTGCATTTTTTTTTTTTTTTACCTTATAAGATTTCTAAGGTTTTATGATTTCACATTAGTGGTGCTTTAAAATCCATGTAGAAACATGTTGAGTTTTCTGCTTCAATTCTGAGGTTAAGAAAAAGTTAATTACTTTTCCACTTGAGTGCCAAAATCTCTTTTTTATATACCTTTGGTTATATTTTATTTAAGTTGGATAATTAAAGATCATAAATTTGAAAAATATTATAGAGTAATTATAAGTTCAAATGTTATAATGGATTATTATTTTCATAGGAGATTGTCTTTATTTTAAAACATTGAAATTTAGATAATATGGATGCCATTGGAGAGATTTCTTAGAGAATATTCTAAATTTTACATCAAAATAGAAATAAGTAAACTATAAAGAGAAATTAGTTTCCTACTTTCTATTCTGAAATTAATGTAGTTAGATTGAGTGACCTTTTGTATTTTAAAATCTGTTTATTACAGAAGTGTCGTCATTGCAACAAAAAAATCAGCTGTCTTACCTTCTGCACTTACTACAAGTCTACCTACCAATGCTGTCAGTGTGGTTTCTTCAGTAGATTCAAGCCAAGCCTCGGATATAGGGGGAGAATCACCTGGTGAGTGAGTTATATTTGAACAAAAAAGTTTCTGGATCTCATTTTTGCAAAGTTGAGGATTTTTAATATTTTGATATTAAGATATTTTGTTAGGCATGTCATAAATCACCATGCTTTTATATTATACTGTTGATTGTTTCATAATTTTCCAAATAAATTTGAGTTGTATCAAATAAATTATGTCGTTATTTCAATATTTTCATATTAATTAAACATAATTTTTCTTAGTGTTTAGTGATAAGAGGAAATGTTCACAGTTAAGTAAAAAAATATGTGCAGTACTTTACATATACCATGTAATTGTAGCTATGTGAAGTATATATCTTTTATACATGGAAAAATCTAGAAAGTATACTCTGAAGTTACTTGATTATTTCCAAGTGGTTGAACTACTGGCAGTTGTGATTTTTTTGAGTTTCATGGGTTAGTGTCTTTTTCAAAATTTTATCATTAGGGCGCCTGGGTGGCTCAGTCGTTAAGCGTCTGCCTTCGGCCCAGGTCAGATCCCAGGGGCCTGGGATTGAGCCCTGCATCGGGCTCTCTGCTCTGCAGGAAGCCTGCTTCTCCCGCTACCATTCCCTCTGTGTGTGTTCCCTCTCTTGCTGTGTTTCTGTCAAATAAATAAAATCTTTAAAAAAAAAAATTTTATCATTAATCTTGTATTATGTTTATACATAATTGTACGATGTTCAATTTATTGAAAAAAAATTTCTGCCTGGAAACCAAAATCTGTAGTAGTAGTAGTAGTATGCAGAATTTTGTGCTATGTTGACTTTTATTTTATTAAAAAATTAAAAAAAAAATTTATTTATTTGACAGAGAGATACAGTGAGAGAGGGAGCACAAGCAGGGGGAGTGGGAGAGGGAGAAGCAGGCTCCCCACTGAGTAGGGATCGCCATGTGGGGCTTGATCCCAGGAGCCTGGGATAATGATCTGAACCAAAGGCAGATGCTTAATGACTGAGCCACCCAGGCGGCCCTTATTTTTTCAATAATTTTAAAAAACAAATAGACCTTACTTTTTGTATCAGTTTTAGGTTACAGAAAAATGGAATGGAAAGTACAGAGTTCCATATACTACTTCAACATTCCCAATTCCCATTATTTCCTATTGCTTATTACTAACATCTTAGAATAGTGTGGTACATTGTTATATTTTTTGTCATTGTTCTAGTGAGAAAATATAACAGAAAATAAGTGTAGTACTCTCCAGAATTTTCCATTATAATGGAATATATATGATGCTTTTGTTTTACTTTGGAGAAGAAACAATTTGGTTTATCTATATTGGACTGGGATGCAAATTTCTGTTCTTTCACCCCCATCCAAAACCCTTAAAAAAAAATCGGCTGTGATTTTTCTGGAGCCGCTTCAGTTGAAAAAAAGGCAAAAGGTACTTAAATCTATGAAATTGGGGGCCATCTTTTAAACTCAGTATTAGTGAATTTCTAATACCTTCCCGAGCAAATGTAGTAAGTTTAGAGGTTCATAGTACATTGAGTAAAATATTTTCATCTTATTTGAATATATTGCCTTTTAATTTCAGTTTATGGGATAAAGTAGTTAAAGCAATCCTCTGATTGCTTTTAAATATATTTTTTGAAATTTAAATCAATGCAGTGTTCAGAAGAGATAAGAAACAGAAAGCTGAGAGATGTATGGGCAATATTGGATGTATAACATAGTGATAAATTTATTTCTGAAGCATTGTATTTTTTCCAGTATATCCATTATTATATAAACTCAGCCTGAAGAATCATATGCAGAATTACAAAATAATTTGCTTCTTTGAAGACTGTTTATTGGCAACCCCCCCAAAATCCTGTATCCAGCTATAATATACCCTTTGGCCCCATTGTTTAAATTTTGTTTAATTTCCAGTGGTGATGTTTCTCTGATAGTTCCCAGGTTTTCCCATTTTGTGCTTGAATTGTTAGCTCTTTCCTTCTCCCTAAAACCCCTTAATTAAGAAAAAAAATTCCTCATTAAGTTATCCCAAATCTTCATGGTGATGGTCTTTGTTTTTATCATTTGTTTTTCATAACTGACTGTTCCTTTCCTCTTTCCCTGTGCTCTTGCTCACCTTGTTATATGGTGTCTCCAGTTTGTTTCTATTCCATTCCATTAATTGCTCACATGAACCTTACAACCTTGATAAGGAAAATCTAACTCAATATAATGTTTTCATTCATTGTATTTCTCACTCTCCTATAGCCCCACTTTACATATTTTTGTTTACCATACTTGCTCATGTAGCCTGTTCTTGTTTTCACTTGGAATCCAAACCCCACAAGTAGTTATTTCCTCACCATCAATATTTTTAACTGTGAGATTTTTGTTTTTGGTAGGTCTCTTAATTTATTTGCCATTAAAAAAATAGGTGACAGGGGCACCTGGGTGACTCAGTGGGTTAAAGCCTCTGCCTTCAGCTCAGGTCATGATCTTAGGGTCCTGGGATGGAGCCCCACATTAGGCTCTCTGCTCAGTAGGAGCCTGTTTCCCTCCTCTCTCTGCCTGCCTCTTTGCCTACTTGTGACCTCTTTCTCTGTCAAATAAATAAATAAATAATCTAAAAAAAATAAGTGACATATATTTATTTTCCTCCTAGTTCAAGCAAAAATTGGAGAAAATGATTTGTGGATGAATTGATAGTTGTAATCACACGCTGAGCTGGGCAGTTTCTTCTTCTTCTTTTTTTTTTTTTTAAAGATTTTATTTATTTATTTGAGAGAAAAAGAGAGAGAGAGCAGGGGGAGGAGCAGAGAGAGAGAGGGACAAGTAGGGGCTTGATCCCAGAACCCTGAGATCATGACCTGAGCTGAAATTAATAGTCAGATGCTAACTGAATGAGCTATCCAGGCACCCCTGCGCAATTTATACCTGCAGACCTGTGTACATTAGGTATTAGTCTTGGTTTGATCTTATATTATTTTCTTTGTATGAAGGTACAGTAAATATCTGTCTCCGTGGATCGTAAACCTTAAATCTTTGTGCCTTGGGATGACTTCAGTTCTGAATTTTGTAGTGAGTCAGCAACAAAAAATGAACTGCTAAAATCCATTAACAGATTATTGATTAAAAAAATATACTCGATAATACATGATGCAGTAGCAAAAATGGGAATCTGCAAAAAAATTGAAGATTTGTACATTTACATTTTAAACTGTGCATTACTGAAGCTGTGCTTATTATACAAATTTTGATTATCATACAAATTTTGGTTAGTATACAAATTTCAGAGTTTAGTTTGGATAGTATTCCTTAGCTTCTGTAACATTTTATTAGGAAAAAGGATAGTCTATTAATATCAGTAGCAAAACTTTCTTAGTAACTGGTAAAAGATATTTATCAGAGAACAAAATATACCTTAGGTATATGCATATTTTAAAAGAAAGCTAAAAGGAAACAGTTTTAGTAAATATATCAAAATCTGGAAATTTTAAAGTTACTCATCAGTACAGGTTTAATTGCCCAGAATACAGTATGTGTTAAGATGCCATTACTCTTTTTTCAGATATGCTAACATGTGTTTTCTGTCATGATGCAAAGCAGAAGTGATTAAAACAAAAATGAAGCTAACCCAATAAAGGAACTAAATAGACTGTTTTTCAGTAATTTATATTGCTGGGTGTTTGCTAGTTTGTAAAATATAATTATATTTCTAATTAGAATATTAGACTCTTTATCAGAGCCATGTGTATTATTAATTAGCATGTTTATTTTTAAAGTTGAAAAAAATGTTTGATTCTTTGCTTATATGAAATTTGACCCAAGGAACTTATATTTACTCAATCAATACAAGTTTTTTATTTAGTTAAGAGTTTTACTGGGCATACAGACTGTCCCTCTTGTGACTGGTCCAGAATTGGTGAGGAGGTTGAGGGGTGAAAGGGAGAGGGAGAGAAATTTTAAAGATCCAGTGTTTAGGGATTAAATATTGGCACTTGTTTTAATGATACTTTATTGCAAAGGACATTATTTATTTAGACCCTTAGGGATTTTGTATAAACAGTTGGCTGTTCCCTGGATAGATACTAGACAGATGATGTATTTGCATTTTCCTTTTTGTTCTTTTGAATGTCTGGAAAACTGTCAGTTTGAAGGAGCCAGTTTATCAGTGCAAGGATAAGGAAAAGATAAGTCAGTATCATTCCACATGTTCGGAGTAGCTTCTGTGTTTAAATGTGTGATTGTGTATTAAAAATATTTAATGTTAATTTAAAACAATAAGTCATAAATTTCTGATTTTATCTGAGTTGAAAAATGCAGAGTATTTGGAAATGACTTTTTTTCCGTGGCAGAAATGGAGGATGACCCCTATGAAATTACTGATATGTTAGTTTATTTTTTTCGTGTGGTGTTTTCCTCCAGTAATTATTACCAGTTGATTTTTTTTAAGTTTTTTTTTTTTTAAATTTCAGTGTAATATTAGTTTCAGATATACAGTGTAGTGATTCCATATAACACCCAGTGCTCATCGCAACAAAGGTACCCTTTAATCCCCATCACGTATTTCAGCCATCTCCCTCAACCTTTTTATCTTTGTTGGTAAAGTGTTCTCATTATTGAAAAAGAGAGTTTATAGAATCTCTTTCTGCTGTAGTCTCTCTTAGGTTTGAAAATTGGCAACACTTCTAGGGTAGTGTCAGGAGGGCTTTTTTGATACTGTTTTATTTAGAGCCACTATTGATCCTTGTCTTCTTCAGACTTCAGATATGCATTTCAGTTTGTTAAAATTAGTCAGCATAGTAAAAGCTATTTTTGTTTTGTAACTACTACCTAAAGCCTCATATAAATATTTTCTTGAGATTTATTACTTGTGTCTTTACTTTTAAATAGATGGAACTTTATACTTTCCTTTTTTTCAGGTTCAGAGAAGTTTGAGAAAAACTACCAGTAGTCCTTTTAGAGACAGTATCTGTTATACTTTAAATAAAGGTAGTCTTTAAAAACTACCACCAATTAAAAGAAATAAAGCTCAGAAATAGTTAATTAATCACTAGTAATAAAAGTAAATGGCCAATTATGGTTTAGTGATCATATTGCTGTCAAAGATTTAGAGAATTGGAGGTGTCATTAACTGCCTATAATAAAAATATTTGGTGTCTGAAATACTTCATTAAGTGTTGTGTAGAAATAGAAGGATGAACCCGAGTCTCAGAAATTCCAGATATTGAACAGTGAAAGATTCTTTTCAACATTACCTTGTTTTGCACTCTAGTTTGAAGTTTTAATGTGGAAAAAAAATGAGAAAATGGAAAACTTTGATTATGAAGTGGGAATTCATATATGTACCTTAAAGATTGTCATTATAAAGAAATGTGTACTTTAACTTCATTTTAAAATTAATACTATGGGGGCACCTGAGTGGCTCAGTCGTTAAGCGTCTGCCTTCGGCCCAGGTCATGATCCCAGGGTCCTGGGATCGAGCCCCACATCGGGCTCCTTGCTCGGCAGGAAGCCTGCCTCTCCCGCTACCATTCCCGCTGCTTGTGTTCCCTCTCTCGCTGTGTTTCTCTCTGTCAAATAAATTAAAAAAAAAATAAGCAAAGGATTTGCTTTAAAAAAAAAAAAAATACTATGCATTAGGATAAATTCCATCCAGTTTCTTAAGGTTTTTGTGTACAGTTAGCTCTCAATTGAGTAGAATGGTGAGGAGGGGAGGAAGACAGATGTAATTAAAATTGCAATAAAAAGAGAAGTTAATTCTGATTTTCAAGGGAATGAGATGGAAATGTATTATGGAAAGCAACTTCATCTTTAGGAATATTCTCATTCTAAGAGGTAGGCTCAGTAATTATTCAAAGGTTATCTAAGATTGCTATAGTATCCTCCCACAAAGGAATTAAGCCTGTGAGGGGGATCAAACAGTTTAGATTTCTGAAACTCTATGTTTGACTGAGAGTTTGTGATCAGAACTGAATCAGAATTATTGATCTAGTTCCTCCTGAAGACCAAGCATATTTCAGGGTAGGTCAGGTTGTCCCAGATCCTTGCTGATTAGAACCTGGCTGTTTATACCGGTAACTAATTTTATTTGCCTTACCTAAGAGAGTAACTTGAATCAAAATGCCCAGATATAGATGAAAAGAGCCTGAGGAAATTATGGAAGTGGAGTGAGGCAGTACAGGCTTTTAATAAAAATACTTTCTTGTATAGTGGCTGGGTTTACCAAATGCCTATGGCTATGTTTTGTTTTATACCAATCCTATAAATGAAATTGTTGGAAATCCACTTTTTTTTAAATTTTTATTTGACAGAGAGAGATCACAAGTAGGCAGAGAGGTAGGCAGAGAGAGAGAGGGGCAAGCAGGCTCCCTGCTGAGGAGAGACCCTGATGCGGGGCTCCATCCCACGGCTCGATCATGGGGCTCCAACCCAGGACCCTGAGATCATGACCTGAGCCAAAGGCAGAGGCTTTAACCCACTGAGCCACCCAGGCGCCCCTGGAAATCCACTTTTTTTTTTTTTTAAGATTTTATTTATTTATTTGACAGAGAAAGAGAGATCACAAGTAGGCAGAGAGGCAGGCAGAGAGAGAGGGGGAAGCAGGCTCCTTGCTGAGCAGAGAGCCCGATGTGGGGCTCCATCCCAGGACCCTGAGATCATGACCTGAGCTGAAGGCAGAGGCTTTAACCCACTAAGCCACCCAGGCGCCCCATGGAAATCCACTTTTTATAACAGTTAAATCTGGGTTTGATTCTTTGCTTTATGACTTTTAGACTTTTAAACAGATTTACCTTTGGTTTCTTTCAAAAGTTTTTTTTTTTCTTCCTTTCAAAAGTTTTTAGAGTAATGTTTTTAAAAGGTACTTTAAAAGCTTCATACCATTTAAGTTACCTATACTTAATGTCACATGAATAATCATTGAAGAATTTGGTTGTATTTTCAGCCTGAAGTATAGACTAAAGGGAACTATGATAACTTTAAGTATTTTAAAGGAAGTCATAGAGTAGAAGGGTAGGAAAGGAAGCTATCATTCATTGTGTATTTATTTTGGTCCAGGCTCAAAATAATTCTGTGAAGTGTAGGTATCACTATTCATTTTATAGATTAGGAAAATGAAGCACAGAGAGCTTAAGTAACTTTACCCAACGTTCCACTGCTAGTAAGTGGCAGAGCTGTTGCTGCTTCCCCCAAACATTTCAACCATATAGCAACCCCTGAAGGGTAGTCTGATAGTCAGAGATAGTCTCTGATAGTCAGAGAAACTGGCCTAATATTGATAGAGCTAGAATTCAATTTGAGGATGGTTTGGTTGTAGGGTGGCTGGTGAGGAAGTGTTTTCTGTTCGTGTAGAACATGTTTTCTAAAGAAATTGGTATGAAAGTTACATGAGAGATTGATTGTTGAGATCTTAAGAACTTGGCAGGATTTCTTTTAAGAGGTGGAAGAGAAAGGCTGTGGTCTTGAATGACCTAACATTTCTTTTTGAAAGCAGGAAGGGAAATGGATTTCAGGCTGAGAAGAGTAGAGGAACTTTAATATTTATTGCCAGAATTTAATAGGTAAGGAATATATAAATAGAAGGCTTGACTAAAAATGAATAGCAGTAATCATGAATATATAGTAGAGTCACTTAGAAGAGCTCTTGACTTCTGTAGTGCTTTGTAGAAATGTGGGAAAAGAACATTGGAGAATCTACTTTATCTTAGTTGTTGTTTTAAAGATTTTTTTTTTTTTAAAGATTTTTATTTATTTGACAGAGAGAGAGAGAGATCACAAGTAGGCAGAGAGGCAGGCAAAGAGAGAGGGGGAAGCAGGCTCCCCGCCCAGCAGAGAGCCCGACGCGGGGCTCGATCCCAGGACACTGAGATCACTACCCGAGCCGAAGGCAGAGGCTTTAACCCATTGAGCCACCCAGGCGCCTCTGTTTTAAAGATTTTAATTATTTATTTGACAGAGAGAGAGCAGGAGAGCACAGATAGAGAGCGGGAGAAGGAAAGGGAGATGTGGGGCTCCATCCTAGGACCTTGGGATCATGACCTGAGCCCAAGGCTTAATTGACTGAGCCACCCAGGCGCCCCTATCTTAGGTGCTTTACATTTTTTAATTTAAATATCCTAATAACTGTGTTAAAAATTTAGTAGTATTTCTCTTTTCTAAATCGTACTGGTAAAATGATTTAAAAGGAACTTTTTAGAATTCTTCATGGCAACAATCACTAACATACTTAAGTATTTGTAATGAATGATAAAAGGTAAATGTCACTATATATAATAATTACAAATTATAAAGAAAAAGATTCCTACAAAAATGCTCAAAAGGTCAGAGTAGTAGTTATTTATGTTACCTGTTTTGTTTCCACTGAAGTGGGAAAATTCATTCAATTTTACTAGTAGTCAAAGAAGTATAAATTGTTTATTCTTTATTCAGGGCAATTTGGCAATATGTATTCATATTAAATATGTATTCATATTTAATGACAATATGGCAATATTGGTTATATGTATTCATAGTAAAGTGTGTGTTTATTGAGTTCTAGGAAGTTCCTTTAAAAAATCAAGGAGTGGGGCACCTGGGTGGCTCAGTCAGTATCCAACTCTTGATACCACTTTTTTTTTTTTTTTTAAAGATTTTATTTATTTACTTGACAGAGAGAGAGAGATCACAAGTAGGCAGAGAGGCAGGCAGAGAGAGGGGCAGAAGCAGGCTCCCTGCCGAGCAGAAAGCCCGATGTGGGGCTCGATCCCAGTACCCCAGAGGCTTTAATCCACTGAGCCACCCACGTGCCCCTACCACTTTCATTATTTAACATCTAACTGCCAATTTTCTATATGGTGAAGTTACTTTTTCCCTTTTGTTCTTAATAAGTGTTTTGTGGAAAGGTAATTTGAAATTATTTAAATATCCTGTTCCTCAGATTGTTAATTTATCATATCAATATGGCCCTTCTGGGTTCCTTTTTCTTTTCTACTTGGATGCTCTCTTCACATTGTTTGAGCTCTTATACCTTGCTCTAAGTCAGTATAGCCCCCATCCTGATGCAAATGCTTTCCTTGATCTATTCAAGCTAACTGCTTGAGGCCTGACTAGATTGAGGAGGTTTGGAAAATAGGGCCCTTTTGTTCTTTAAAGCATGGTATTTTTATACTGTAGTCATAATGGGAAAATAACCAATTTTACTTGAAACACAAGATTACAGTTTCTTAGATACATTCTCTCTTGGCTAACTCTCTCCTTGCCTTCAGACTTTTGCTCATAGGTCACGTTCCCTAAATTTCACCTTGACCACTATATCTAAAGATTCAACCAGCTTTCACTAACACCCACCGCATGCTTCCACTTCCCCTCACTCTTCTCTATTATTTCCTATAGCACAACCACATTCTAGCTTCCAACTTATTTATTATGTTTATTATTTACCGTCAGTCTTCCTCCAGAAGGGCTGAACTTTTGTTTATATAAGCACTGATATATCCCAAGCATCTAAAACAATACCTAGTCTTCTATTTTTCTCAAAAGGTAATTTTCTTTCTTTCTTTCTTTCTGGAAAAAAAAAAAAAAAGATACATATATATATATATATATATATGTATACTTATTTATTTGACAGAGAGTGAGAGAGAGAGACACAGAGAGAGAGGGATCAGAAGCAGGGGGAGCGGGAGCTGGAGCAGGTGAGGGACAAGCAAGCTCCCCGCTGAGCAGAGAGCCCGATGTGGCCCTTGATCCCAGGACCCTGGTATCATGACTTGAGCCGAAGGCAGCTGCTTAATGACTGAGCCACCCAGGCGCCCTCAAAAGATAATTTTCAATAAATGAGTGAATAAAGCTGAATGCTCATTTCAGTCCTCAGTGTTTACTCAGGAATTTGGTTCCTTTTAGGGTAACCATGTAAATTGAAAATAAGAAAACCTTGGGGCACTTGGCTGGCTCAGTCAGTTAAGCATATGACTCTTGATTTCCACTCAAGTCATGATCTCAGGGTTGTGAAATCAAGCCCCATGTCAGGTTCTGTGTTGGTCATGGAGCCTGCTTGGGATTCTTTCTCTACTTCTGCCCCTTCCCAAACCCCCTCTTAAAAAAATAAAAGAACCCTATGTTTTCAAGCCCAGTTACATTTACTGCCACATTTGGTGTCCTTTTGTAGTGAGGTGGGCAATGGAGATGATTATGGCCTATACTTTTGGAATAGAGCTTAGAGGTTCGTTGTCACTACAAGTAAATCATTATACAATATGTTGAAATTATACAACTGTTTTTCCTGTAGGCTTCTAGTTTATGTGATCTTGAGGTTGTAGACTGGCAAAATAAAGATTTTAAATAGCTACACAGTTCTTCCTTAGTCTTTTATCATATCTCATATTTGAATCTGTTACTTTCTTGATTTTATCCACTATTTCCTCTTATAAGTCTCAACTATGGCTGACTATAATTGTTGAGATGCCTTTGATTATAAAATGTGTTGATTTGAGAAATGCTACTATGTGGAAAAATGTGCATTTTATCCTGAGGAAACAGGTTGTTATGGAAAAGAATTCTTACTTAGAGTTTTCTTTAATTCTGGTTCTTTTAAAATAACCTAATGATTTTTATCTTTCTCTTCCTGACTTTTTCTAAAATCTCTTATCTCTGTGCTCTAACCAAAGACTGCCTGGAATAAACCTTTGGCTGAATAAGTTAGTTCAGTGAGGAAGAATGCACACAATGGGGAAATTTGGGACATCTCAGTAACAGAATGTTAGAAATGATTTACTACAGGGTTTGAACTTATATTAAATGATTTTAGGGAGGTCATTAATGAAGTGGGGCTTCCTTCTGACTTGGGTACTGAATTAGGAAGCATGGGTAATTCTATGATGAGATATCCTAATAAATCTCATCAGAAGCATGGAAACCTAAAGCTATAATTTGTAAAGAAGTCAGTCATTCATACTAGGATTTGGGATGTTTGACTATCTTTGTTATTTGGATAGAGTTCATGTTTTTCATGTCTTTGTCTATTGGGACATGATTACATGGTGGTATTGTTTTGTGTTAATTCAGCATGATCATGGCATGGCTTTGTCTGATGTTGATGTTTTATGAAATTGTTTATATTTAGCAAGAGAACAGCAAGACCTAGTTGTGGGTTCTAAGCCAGCTCCCAACAACATTAGGCCTAATCAATATTACCAGGCCAGCTCCTGATGTCAGAGGCTGCTTTTCTACATTCTTAACTGTTTCTGTCTTCTTTCTTTATGTATGCTAGAAGAACATTTCTTCTTCTATCTCTCCTTTATTTATCTTTCCACACCACTTTGTGTCCTTTTAGGTGCTTCTAGCATACCTTTGCCTGAAGTTTTGAGAACGTATCAAAAGCATCAGACCTCTGGTAGTACATAGATTCCAGGATCTTTTGAGCCACTCTTCTTTTGTGTTTCACCTTTGTATATTCTTTATTTCATTTGCTTCAGTATATTTCCTGTCTTTTTGGACTGTTTTCTCTAGAATTGTGATGAGTTTTCAGTCCATATTTACCCAAATACTAACTTGCCACCCATTTAAGATACTGCTTTCAGAAACTGAATTTTACTGAATTATGTCTGCAAGCAAGATGTGCTTGTACCTATAGACTCCAGGTTGTAAGGATATCATCCCAGTTGGATTCCAGTGACTCTTACAGTCTCTGTGTCATAGAGGAACACTGTATGTGTTTGTTCTTTTTCTTCCTAATATTGGCCTTAGAAAAAGCAAATGGCTGTTCTGTTTCTTAGGTCCTACTCCTAGCTTAAATTGAATGATGTTCTATCCCATATATCCTAATTCTTAAACAGGAACTTTATTTTTCCCCTTTCTTTTTTGAACTTTTAGAATTCTTTAAGCCTCAGTAAATTATCCTACAAATTAGTCTTCTAGATTCACTCTTTCAAGACTTGTCATAATGTATGTTGTTTTGTTCCAATCTGTTCCTTTACTCTTCCAGAGTTACTTTTCAAAAGTGATTATTTTTCTCTTGCCAAGCGAACAGTTATTTGTTGAAAACAAAGATGATAATTCTTGTATAGGATAAAATAGCTTTTACATTTTGTAATTTAAGAGGATGAATTGCCATTCAACAAAATATACAAGAGTATTTAAGGGTATCTGGAAGTATTCATTGGAGAGTAAAATAAGATCACATGGTAGAAATTAATTTTACACAGTAGTTTGAACAAAGGGACATAAAAAAGTAGGAAATAGCGAAGTACATACCAGGTGGGAAGATTAACCTGTAAAATATGGGAGATGGGAATGATTAGGGAATAATTTCTGCAATTAACATAAAATGCGGACCCTCTATTGGCAACTTCTCTAGGCTCCAGAGAGAGATGGATGAAAAAGATGAGGTCTCTGCTTTTAAAAGGATTTAATATAATAGGAAGAAGGATATTTAAAAAATCAATTGAAATATATGTGACAAATGCACCAACAGGTTATGTTCTAATTACATTGAGGATACAAATGAAGGGAGTATAACTTCTATTTGAATTATTTAAGAAAGGTTTTACAGGTATTCACTGGGATATGTTTGTTATGCTAGATTCAGAAGCAGTCAGGCTATAGTGTAAGTTATTCAGTGACTGAATAAGGTCAGTTTTTATGGAAATGGAGGTTTATGTGCTTGAGGCTAAATTTGGAATTAGCTGTCTTTGCATTTTGCTTCAATTTTAAAATGTTTCTACTTGTAAATCTCTATTGCCACTTGTTGGATAGAAGGAATCATGACTCCAGTTTAGTGAGTCAGAATTTAGTTTTCTATTACCTCTGCAGCTGATGGATCATACGTTACTTGGTGTAATAATCAAGTAACTTGTAACTAAGATTTACATATTAGATGATTAAGGAGAGACTTTGTTAATTGGTAGATTTTAATGTTATCCAAATTATAATGGACATTTAAAATGCATTGTAATGTTTTTTGTTGATTTGATATAAAGATACCTTCTTTGTTTGAACCTTTATCTAAAAATAGAAGATTCTTCTAAATGGTTATTTTCTTTTATAGGTGGTAGATCATCTAATGCAAAATTGCCCATGGTGCCAACAGTTGGCTCAGTTCCACAAGACCAAGTTTCAAATATGAGGTATTAAAGCTATTAACTTGGATATTTGTGATTTATAGCTTTTGATGACTCTTTAAACTGTCTAGCTCCAGTTCTTTTTTTTTTTAACTTTCTTTTGTCTATTTCTTTTTTTAAAAACATAAGTGACATTTAAGTCTTTTTTTTTTTTTTAAAGATTTTATTTATTTTTGAAAGACACAGAGAGAGAGAGATATCACAAGCAGGGCAGAGAGACAGGTAGACAGAGGGTGAAGCAGGCTCCCTGCTGAGCAGAGAGCCAGATGTGGGGCTCCATCCCAGAACCCTGATGTCATGACCTGAGCTGAAGGCAGAGGCTTTAACTCACTGAGCCACCCATGCACCCCCATAAGTGACATTTAGAGGCCTGAGTATTTTAGAAATTCCTTTTTAAAGATTATGAGATGTAAAAGGTTTTATGAGAAGTGGCTATTATGATTAATAAGTACTGCGTGCAAAACATATTTAATTACACGAGTAGTAACTTATGACTTAGGTTTCATATGATTATGAAATGGATATGGAAATGTAGAATTCATTGTTCATTTTCTACAAAAATGCTGAAATAAGTTATAGCCAGTCAACCAAAGCCACCATTGAAACTGCATAGTAGGTAGATTTTTTACTGTCCTTAACCTTTTTAAATTGGGAATATGCATTTCAAATTCTAAGGTGGAATACTGTGAATATTCTCTACCACTAGAGGCTTCATGGTCAGAGTTCTTGATCCTCCTTCCACAACTGGAAAACCCATAGCACTCCACAAATACAGCACTAAAGTGCTGTAAGTGTAATCTTGTAGTTGTGATATTATCCAGAGATAAGTCTATATAAGTAGAGAGGAATAGTATTAAGGGTAGTACCTTGGATAAGAAGGTAGGCTAATTGGTAGAAGAAATTTCCATCAGCTAAACAGTTGATAGTTTCAGTAGCAACTCTTGTTGGTATTATGAAGTACTCCTTGTGTGAATAAATAGGTAAGTAGTGGCTATTTGTGTATGTTTCATTTATAAGTTAGGAACTAAAACTGTGGATACCTCTGAATTTCCTGAAATGCAGGAGCTTATTTAACTCATTAAATATATATATGTATGTGTTTGCATATGTGTTTATGTGTGTGTACATATATGTATGAATATATTTGCATATAGTCACAGAGACATATTAATATATAAATTGAGATCATTATAAATGTTCCAGTAAAGTATACTAATATCAAATAAAAAGTTCAGATGGCTTTAGAAAAAAATTCTTAAAGATGTCAATGAAAAAAGAATATAAACTAATTCAGTTTATAAATACTTATGGAGTCTATGCTATATGCTGCTGAGAACTTAGAAATGAAGATAAAATTCTTGAACTGAAGGTGCTGATGGTTTATTAATAGACAAATTTTTTCTCTTAAAGACTTTATTTGAGAGAGAGAGAGTGTGTGTACAAGTTGGGGGAGGGGCAAAGGGAGAGGGAGAAGCAGACTCCTCTTAAAGCAAGGATCCCAACCCAAGGGTTTATCCTAGGACTCTGAGATCATGGCTTGAGTGGAAGGAATATGCTTAAACTGACGAGCCACTCAGGTGTCCCATGATTTTACAAATTTGATAAGGATTTGGTAGAGTTTTTTTTAGGTTATGATGGTGTTAAAATCAACTGCTCTCAACTGACCCATTAAGATTTCCAATAAGAGCTGATGCTTATAGTTGTTTACCAGATTATTTGTCAGGGCTGGGGGTGGTAATACAGAATGTAATAATGAAGGGTATTCCAGCAGAAGGAATTATATGTATAGCAATAATGAGTCTTTATGTAATTTTTAATTTCTCATGGATTTTACATTTCTCTGGAAACTCATTTTTAAAACTGAAAATCATAAATTCTAGTGAATATTTCAGATAACATCTTTCCATTAGTATTACAGAGAGGCTTGAACATGCTTTGGAAAAGGCAGCTCCTCTTCTGCGAGAGATTTTTGTGGATTTTGCACCTTTTCTTTCTCGGACACTTTTGGGTAGTCATGGACAAGAACTGCTTATAGAAGGAACAAGTAAGTGATTCTCTATATTTCACTTTACAAATAAATATTTAAATTTATATTTAAGTTTCAAGGTTAAAAATTTAAATGAATAATATGAGATGCATGGAGTTTCATTATTCAGGTATTTTCAACCTTTGACAAGATTTTTTTCAGAGTCTGTATCTTTTGAAAAATGTGTCTCATCTATTCTTATCTGATTTGGCTTTTTAATCAGTGATTTGAATGAAGCAGAAAAGTATGTACTGAACCAAAGAACTATGACTTAGATTTTTTAATGCATTAAAATGAACTAGGAGAATAGAGAATTGGAAAGATTAGTGTTATAGTAATTAGTGGGCATTTACCTGGGATTTTACTTGAAGTTAAAATCCATATAGAAAATAGTATATCACCATGTATTAGGGAAATGAGGAATGTGTTATTAGTTTTTCTTAGTAGAATTCTGTTTTATAAATAAGTAGAAGTAACAGTATTACTGTATCCTGCTTATACATAGATTCCTGGATCATGTATAGGTAGTAGTATACTTTGAGACGGTGTCAAACTAGATAGTATTCAGAGTTGGTTGTTGAGTGGATTTAAAACCATGCTGTTTATGGAGTGAATGAGAAGTATTTGGACATTTTTTTTTCTTTAAAGATTTTATTTATTTTTATTAGAGAGAGAGAGGGAGAGAGAGAGACAGAGACAGCAGGAGTATGAGAGGGGGGTAGGGTAAGAGGGAGAAGCAGACTCCTCGCTGAGCAGGGAGCTTGATGCAGGACTTGATCCTGGAACTCCAGGATCACGACCTAGTCAAAGTTGCTTAACCAACTGAGCCACCAAGATGCCCCTGGCCTTTTTTTTTTTTTTTTTTTTTTAATATGGGGCACTGGCATGTAGTGAATATTTTCTAATATTAGAATGGGTGACTCAGCCTAGTGCTATCTCTGACAGCAGATATCAGTTCAACAGAGAATAGCTTTTCAAACACTTCTAGTTAAGAACTTAATAGACCGACTTCAAAATACCACTCTTCATCCTTATAACTAGAATTTTTTAAGGATAAGCTACAGGACTTTCATCAGTGATAATATAGAATTGATTTTTTTATTTAGAAATGTTTGGACTAGAAGTTTGCTAAATCTGGGCTTGGTCTGTTTCCATGGTTGATGATTTAGGATAAAACACTGATTCTCCTAAAGCTGAAAAATCATGGAAAAATGTAATTATCTGTACTCTGGTCTCTTTAAATATTTATTTATAGCTTTAGTTATAAATTTTTGTTGAGTAACAGTCACTAGATTATCTCTTGAGGAGTTTCTTAAAACTTACAAAACCACTTTTTTTTTTTTTTAAAGATTTTATTCATTTATTTGACAGAGAGACAAACAAGAAGAGAGGAAACACAGACAGGGGGAGTGGGAGAGAGAGAAGCAGGCCTCCAGCTGAGCAGGAAGCCTGATGTGGGGCTCAATCCCAGGATCCTGGGATCATGACCCAAGCCAAAGGCAGATGCCTCACAACTGAGCCACCCAGGCACCCTCCAAAAACACCCTTTTAGAAATAAGAATATGGAAACGCAAAGTAGAGGTAGTCCAGTAGTTGAAGATACTCTTTATCTCTTTATATTAGCATTAATTGAGGGATATCAGCACTTTTTAAGTAATAAGCTTTAGCTGAAATAGGAATTTCATTATCATCTGTGCTATATAGATGTACGTGAAGTTGATGATGAGTGATCTCATTTCTACAGAGAGAAAAAGTATTACATTTATTTGAAAAAGTTCAGATTTTAGAAATATTAATTTGGGGTAGAAATTTACTTTTACAGATAAAGTAAATTTATCTGCTGAAGGATATAATTTATTCAGCCATGCATGGACTATTTGATCTAATGAAGTAATAAAATTTGAAAGATAATTGAAAAATTGAAGGACTTCTAATTTATACTTCACATTTTAAATGTTTATTTTTTAAAGTGGTACAACTTATGAGCTATATTTCATTATTGTAAAATGAATTACTAATTACAGCTCTTTGCCCTAGCAAGACATTGTTGCCTTTTAGTTGGTCTTTGAGTTTTATAATAGATCCAACAAGAAACTTATAAGTACTAAACTTGCTGATTGTAGATCCCTGAACAAGATTTAATTTAGAATTAATTTCTTACTGGTAAGTTCTGCTAAATTGCTAACAAGGACGATGATATACTCTTACTTACCTATAAACCTGAGCAGTGCCTATTCATTGGACTGTATTCATAAAGTTAGCAAAAAAAAAAAACAACTTTATGCATCTTACATATGTACGTTAAGTTGTAAGGAATGTTTTGGGTGGTGTTTCTTGTGCATTGTAAAACAGTTTTTAGTAGAGGTGTCTACAGCATGGTATTACACAAAAAGCACTAGATTCAAAGACAGGAGACTTTGGTTTTAATCCTGCCTTTGTCAGTCACTAGTTGTATGCCCAGACACTGGAAAGCTTATTACTTCTATGTTTTTTAATGATATTTTTTTATTTAAAATTTTTTTTTAACTTTTTAATTACTTTTTATTAACATATAATGTATTATTTGCCCCTGGGTACATGTCTGTGAATCATCAGGCTTACACATTTCACAGCACTTAACAACACATACCCTCCCCAATGTCCACAACCCAGCCACCCTATCCCTACCCCACCCCCACCTC
>CM053604.1:107834786-107903945 GCA_028646535.1 Procyon lotor | reverse complement strand
GGCTCCTTCTCTGCCACCGGCTTCTCCGCCCCGATACCTGGGAGCTCTGCCGCATTTGGGCTCCACTGGTCCCTCGGTGACCCCACGGGTCCTGAAATCACACTGTTCCCGCGAGGGCTGCACCCCCGGTTTGCCTCCGGAGCGATGTCCCTCAGCGGAGCGGACTAGAAGTTGCGGATTTTGTGCTCCGCGGCTCTGTGGCTGCTGGGAGCCTGCCCCTCCCCCTGGGGTCTCTCTTCCCGTCGCTTTAAATTCACTTTTTCCACACGTCCTACCTTCTGAAAGTGGTCGATTTTCGGCTCTTAGAATTGCTGTTCTTATTCTCTTCTCTCTGCTGTTGTGTTTGCCGGCTTTTAGAGTGGTTTTCAGCCTCTTTCTGGATCCCAGTGCTCTCCGTGCCTCCTACACCTCCGCCATCTTGCCTTGGGTCTCCTATTTAAAAATTTTTAAATATGTTATTTATGGAGTAGAAAATGAAATAACCATGAACTTATTATCAACTCCCAAACCATATTTGTTTTGCTATAATTATTGTTTCTTCCTTCATTTATTTTGCTTTAGTACTTAAATCAATTCCAGATATTATGTTGTTTTACCCTTAAATAATTACTAAGCCACGTAAAAAAGGATATTTTCTTACATAATCATAATCACTGTGAATACACCTAATATTGATAATAGTTATATAATAACTATTAAGTCAAATAATACTCAGCTCATATTCATCTTTATTTAGATGTCTCTTTATAAAACATTTCTTTCTCGTTACTATACAAACAAAATCAACTTATTGCACTTGGTTATATTTTTTAAGTCTTTATTAATATCAAATAGTTTCTCTGTATTTTCTCTCTGTTTTCATGCTATTAGCTTGTTGACGAAATCTGGTTGCTTCTATAGAATGTTACATATTTTGGTACTCTGTGGCCATTGTTTCCTTATGATGTCATTTAATGGTTTTTCTGTCCCATTTATTTTCTTTGGCTTGAGATTAGATTTAAAGGTTTAGTTAGACATAACACTTCCTATTATATCTTGCCTAGAACCATATATTTTCTGATAGTCTCAATTTTAGTGATATTGACCCACTTTTTCAACCTTTTGTAAGAATTGGTATTTTTATTACTTTTGTTTTTTTAAAAGAGTCTTTCAAAAACAAAATACTTAAAAAAATAAAATTTATTCTATCTTACAATTACCATATGTAGACATGTTTTTATATATCTAGGATTCATTATGGGGTTTTCGTGATCTTAATTTTCCTGTACTTTAAAACATTTTGCTATTTCACCATTATTCATCAGTTATTCCTACTATAGTAAGGGCTATAAAATAATGAGAAGACAAGAATACTGGAATTGAGTTTAGAATTATGATACAATAATAAAATAAATCATCAGTCTTGGATCGCCCTCAGTTTTTACTACATTTCCAAAGTACTGGATCATATTTTAAGAAGATAGAAATTTGTTTTCTCAGTGGGAACAAAAACTGGTATTTGGGGAGGGCAAAAGCCTTTTAAATATTTATATGATTTCTGATCCTCCAATGACTCACAGTACATCTATACAGTATATGTTTAGTATTGAAATTTCGTGGGGGTGCAATTAAGAAAAAAATGGTCTGAAATGGCTTCCTAGTGGGGAGCAATAATGAAAAAAGAAAAGTTTGAGAAATATTGGTATAAACAGTGTAAAAGAAATCTGTGGACACCATTTTTGTGGTCTTCAGTTTTCATCAAATTTAATTAAGAATTCAGAATTGTTTATTTCCTGCCCTTAATGATAAGGTGAAAAAACTGACAGAAGAAAACATTTTACAATTATTTGACCATCTGAGGATGAATTTAAAGAGACAGAGAACAGCACTCATAAATTTTATCAAACTCAAGAATTCATTAGTGCACAGTATATTTCTGTGGACAAAAAGGAAATTGATTTTCTTAGTATGTCATTCAATAGAAAGGACTTCATTGTATAAAATTTATGCAATGTTTTATGACAAGAACATGGAACATCTTATTTGTTAAAAAGGCGTGTGACATGTTCTTCTATGACTCTGGTAGTTACACAGTACAATTTACTTGGTACAGTTTCTAAGTGAATAAAAAAGGCAGGTGTGTTACATGAAAATGACTGGAAAGAAAAGCTCATGTAGAAATGAAAAAAGTCAGTGGATTTTTCATTCTAAATGGTGTTTGAAAGTCTAAAGAAGAAAATATTTTGTAATTCTGGATCAAAGAAAATGGCTGTCTTCTTTTCAACAAAATTTTAAATAATTCACCTTTTGTAAAGTACTGCATTTGATGATGTAAGTTCAAAAAAAGGATCAGAATTAATGATAAGGTGGAACCTATTAGAAGTTTAGCTGAAATTTGGAATTAGTATTTACAGTGCGGATATTATGTTTATAGATTGATGAGGAGCAGTTAGTTGTATCCAAAGAGCTTTCCTAATATAGGATATATACAAATACCTTTATTTTTTAAATTTTATTTAATTTTATTTTATATTAGTTTTTTAAAGATTTTATTTATAGGGGTGCCTGGGTGGCTCAGTGGGTAAAGCCTCTGCCTTCGGCTCAGGTCATGATCTCAGGGTCCTGGGATCGAGCCTCACATCAGGCTCTCTGCTCGGCAGGGAGCCTGCTTCCTCCTCTCTCTCTACCTGCCTCTCTGCTTACTTGTGAGCTCTCTCTGTCAAATAAAGAAATAAAATCTTTAAAAAAAAAAGATGCCGAGCAGGGAGCCCGATGCGGGGCTCGATTCCAGGACCCTGAGATCATGACCTGAGCCGAAGGCAGAGGCTTTAGCCTACTGAGCCACCCAGGCATCCCTACAAATACCTTTAAAAGCAGGGAAATATAGAGTAAGAATTTGAGTTCATTATGTTTAAACTATTATTAAAGCTTTTAATGTTTGTAATCATCTCTTTTTATATGAAAACTAAGTTGACTTAAAAAATATATATATTTATATGTATTAAGTAAATATATATATATAAATGTATATATTAAATAAATATATATATAAAGGGCTTCTAACATTCCATATGGCAAAAGGTTGTGACTGTTTTTCATGTTTTATTTGAAAGTTTAGACAGATCAGTGGGTTCAGATGTTATGTTGCTAGCTTAATATCTGGTAAGTCATTTAATATTTCTGAATTTAGCAGTAAGGAAAATCAGTAATAATGGAAGTGGGGTAAATAGTCTTGGGTGAAGAAATTATAGTCATCTTTGGTCATGAAACTCCAAAAGAGTATAAAACTCTTGGTTTTGGTATCCTGAATTTGTCTTTTTTGAAGAGACTAAAATTGCATATCTTTGAAAAATGAACCAAAAATAAAACCAAGCAAAATTAGCCCTACTGTTATTCTGAGATGCTTTTAGGGAAGCTTGTTAAGAGCCTCCTCAGATCTTTGAGGCTAGTGTGCTTTCTGCTAACTGGAGCAATAATAGGATGTGTGTGTGTATAATTGAAAAGTAATACTTCTGCAGCAGCTTAGAACTTTAAGTATTATTTTAGGACCTTCCATTGGATAATTCTTAGAGCCTGAAGACAAATTAGTGGTTTATAATTAATTTCTTCCTTTTTCATACCTGCAACCAGTGTCACCCACCGACAAAGGGGAAAGAGAGAGAGGGAGAGAGATGATTAAACTGTGCAGTCTAATACAAAGTCCTTTATTGGTGATACTTCTTGTTTGTTTGAGCCCCAGGTTATATATTTTTGTTTACAGTATTAATACCTTTTAGACAGGGAGCTTATTATTAGAGATCTAATAAAAGATCTTTTTTGTCCTCTAAAGCCCTTTCTCATTTAAAATTTAATATACCATCCACCTCGGCCCTCCTCCCCATCCTTTACAAATCTATAAAACTCCATTCCCAAAAACACATGAAGTGTTCTAATCAAACTATGAGATGTTATTTATTTTACTATTACTGAACGCTCAGCTCATTGATCATTGAGCTCTAACTTTGGATGGCCCAAGGCCTTTTTTATCATTGTTGTTCTTTTTCTGAGTGGATAAAAAAGGCTGAGCCAGATCAGAGCCCACATATTTTGCCATTAAAGGGAAGTTGGTAGGAATTCTGGTTTCTCTAGAGAAGTTAGGAATAATGATCACCTAAGTTCAGAAAGATCTGAGTTTACTTTTTGGAAGTGGAAGTATATGGAACTTCCTAATTGTTTGCATTTTACATAAAGTGCCAAGGTTTCAGACCAGCAGAGGGCTGTACCAGCAGTGAGATGGACTATTGCTATGTCCTTCCTTTTGGCCTTGGTATTTGCCTGCAGAGCTATGCTTATTTCAGCTCTACAGAAACCATAATTTAGTCTAGTTAATGACCTGCTTTCTTAATACCACATGTATATATTCTGTAGCTAATTTTTATGCTGGCACTGACACTATTACCATCATTATTTCTGTGTCACACATTTTTTCAGACATTGAGAAAAATGGTTCTTTTCTAAAAAGTGAAGGGTGGAACAACCTATTTAATGTGAATGCTATTTATAAGACTACAGAATGGCAGTGTGTGCCATCAGTAGGTATGAGGCAGCATGACTAAAAGAGGTAAGGAAAAAGAACTACAGAGCTAGAAGATTAAAGAGAGGGAATAAGGTGGGATAGGATGCCTGCAAGAGGTTTCATGGGAAGAAAGAAAGAAGATAATTCTATAGAGTGTGTAAGGGGCCACCAGGAATTATTTTAGTTGTTACACCTGGATTCTAAACTTGTGTTTGCTTAGAAAAATGTGAAATGAAAAATCACAATTTTTCTGATTATTGGTAATGTGATTTAGTAATTTAGTGCTTTTAATTATGGGTATTGCTTTTATAACATACTGGTCATAAAATGTTCTTTGAATGAACTTTTTTTAGATTTTGTTGGTAACTAAACCTAAGGAAGTCTTTAGGTATGTATTAATTGTTTAGAAGTTCCTTCCTGAGATATTTGTGGTGAACGCAAATGAAACAGAAAAGAGAAAATGTAAATGAATTTATTTATAAGAAATCAAGAGTATATAACAGAACGCTTGCACTTCTGTTAAGGTTTAGTGTGAGGTCATAGGTCAAGGTACTAATAAGAGTGTTTGGGATGTCTGCTGCCATGAAACAAAATGGAAACTTGATTGATAGCTAGAGGGTTGAAGGGAGAGAGTGTGGTGGAGAAAGCAAAGGTCAGGGAGCCATTTCCCTTCTCTGCATGTATAACAATCAGCTCTCTCCAAAACAAAATGTAGATGATATTGATCAATATAGCATATGTTGTGCACATTTCTCAGTGTTGTGAAATGTCATTATATATGGAGTTCTAATGTTTTAGTAGATTGAATACTAAAATGAAATAGTTTACAAATAAAATTGTGGTAGTTTTGAGGCCAAGTTTAAAGTAATTACAGAGTACCTTGTTTACTTGTATTGAATATGTGTGGGTTCTTAGCAAGATGTTAAATTTTGTTTTAAAAAAGCAATTTGGATAAAGTTGTATAACAAATCCCTCATATTTTTTACTTTATAATTTTTCTTTTAAATTCTTTTTAAAATAGGTCTGGTTTGCATGAAGTCTAGTAGTTCGGTTGTGGAATTGGTTATGCTACTGTGTTCTCAGGTGAGTAACAAGAAAAAATGTTGGATTAAAAGTAATTTCTTGCATGACTTTATTTTATAAGGAAGTTATAATTGTTTTAGTAGATATTTTTACTGTAATAGAGTTTGAATTTGTAGATTTAAAATAATTTTATTTGTATTGCAGAAAGATTACTTCTTGTCTTTGATATTAGCAGATAATTTTGTAGTGAGTGCTGAGAGAGAAAAGATGAATGAGAAACAGGTTTTTAGAATCACATTAAAAAATTCTAGAGCAAATGATCTTGAGGTGGCTAAATTTCTTTGCTGCATATATTAAGGTTATAGAAACAGATTTATTTCTATACCTTGTGGAGTGCCGCTCTGACTCCCTTAGGAATAATGGGTTTACTTCCCTTTTGTGTAGAGGTTATAAAATGCGTGATAAATAATTTTGAATTCTTGTCATTGCTAATTATTTTTGACATACAGAGTAGATTTGGGAAAACATCAACAAAAATATGGCAGCCATCATAATAAGAAGTAGTGAATAAATTCCTAAAGCAAAATTGCTTTCAATGTTCAGAAATTTTTTACCTCATGGAAACTTTAATTTTTAGAAAACTTACATAAAAATCATGTATCTTGTGATGGTTTTTCTTTTCTGTTTCTCAGTTAAACAGATGAATGTTTTTACTGAGAGTTTTCTTTGTAGTCTTTTAAAAATGATATCTTGCTAGTAGTAAATTCCGGTACTTAAAACTTTAAAATAGCCTTTTTTAATAGGAAAGGTATTGGTCGAGAGGTCAAGGGTTCTGACCCATTTCAAAACCTTTGACCTTCATTTACAACTCTTGTGGTTTACTTGCCTGACGAATAAGGATAATGCAAAATTAATGTTTCTTTGCATCGATTTATTCATTTTAGCGCCTATACCACCAAATTTATTTAGACTGTGCTGATGGACATTTCATGAATACAAATTAAAGAATCATAGAAGGTGTGAAAAATCAATACTATGCATTGTCAATAAAATGCAATAAGAACAATTACTTTTCGAGATTACCCCTAATGGATTTTTATAATGAACTTGTGAGGAGTAGTTATGTTTCTCGTGAGCTTATTATTCTTAGATTTAATAAGAATCATGTTTTTATAATTTAATCATCTCCTTTAGAAAACTCTATTCCTTTAAAAAGCTTAATGTAGAAAATTTTTCATTAATCTGATTTGAAATAATTGCTTACTTATTTCTTGGATCTAACTACCATATGCCATTCTTAAACCAATACAAAATTATCTTTACTTTTAAGAAGCATTTGTTTCTTCACAGAGTATGATATTGTTTTTACTGATAAAATTGTTTCATAGGTGAATTTTGATAACAATGTTCCAGTTTTTAGTTTAGAGGAATTGAATATATTCTTGATATATCAAAGCTGTTCAGACAGTATATTACATAGTTGAATGTTAGAAGCTAAAAAGATGAAGAATGACATGTTTTAATATACCTATTTATCATGTATGTCACAGGACTGCTTATTACTAATCTAATCAAATGGCATATGAAGATCACTTAGTAGAGTAAGTTGCAAAAGTCAGATACTGTCAAGATTTTTGTTTGAATAAAATCAAATACATTATTGGTTATTTGAAGTCCTTACCATTTTTTATGAGTTCTTCAAAAGTTCCGTGGCATCTCTATAAGATATAGCACAGTGTGAAAAATGATGTGAAAAATGAAGCTAGAATTAGCTCCAGATGTATACAGATTGTTCTGGGGTGATAATTACATTTTTCACTTTGAATTTTCCTAATTCAAAGAGGTCAGACTGGCAGTCACAAAAGTGATTTATTTTGTTAAGAAGTGAACTGTCTTTTTCTACATGAAAGCTTAAGAGATATGAAATTGAATTTGAAGTCGACATTTTGCAGATACTGGGTGGGGATGGCTTGAGTTTGATTGATAATTTTTTTTAGTCTGAGATAGGGTGGGAAGTGAAAAGCTAGCATATTGCTAAAATTTTAATTAATTTTTTAAGAGGAGATGGAGAGGATTGAGTGCCAAAGATCGAAAGATCAGGTCAAAAACTTCTTTTTAATCACATAAATAATGGGATATGCTTATGAACTTAACATCTGCAAATTTGATTTAAAACTTTACAAATTAGTTGGTGTTAATTTCATGACAGTCAGCCATGTTCTGATTATTTTCTTTGAATCCATTCAGAACTTTTTGCATTCTATTTAACAAGGTGTTTAAATTAGCCACATTATTACATAAGAAAGATTAGGGCCTAAATTTAAGAAATGCGGAAATGATCACATTTGGTTTGCTGTCGTTAAGACCAAGCAGATCACTATATATTTTCTTGAAGCTTCAACTAGGATTATATTTTTCAGTGATCACTTATTCATTATTAGGTTGATTAGACACCATTTCATATTTTTATCTCATTTACATTTTAGCATTCTTAAGGCAAAAATCCTAGAGTAGAAAAGCTTTCTTAACATACTCAGCATTACATTTTTGAGTAAAGTTAAATAGTGAAGATGTGTTAAATTAGTTTTATTCATATATTGAATGCCATGTAAAGTAATTCAAGAGCTACTTAAGGTCCAAAGCTCGATTTAAATTCTTTTTGCTTCTTTAAAATAAGATTGTATACATTCTTCAGGAAACTGTGTACTCTGTGATGCTTAGAAAAAAATTGAACAAACTCTTATTTATACTTCAGATTTAGTTTTTTCCAAGCATATAACTTATTAGTGCCTAGTATTTGTTGTTTATGTGTGTAAACTTTGTAGAAATCTATATGAATTTAAAGAAAATGCTAAATATTTCAAGTAATATTATTCTAGCATTGTGTAAAGTGTTTGTATCATGCTCATTTGACATTAATATCATTTTTGAAAGAATTGACATTGCATTCAAGGCCACTTTATAAAAGCGTTGCTTTGCTCATCCTAATTCAGTCTGACATACATTCCAATAACACTACCTCCCTTCTTGGGTTTAAAGCTAAATTTATGACTGTGCATTGTGAAGTGCATCATTTAAAAATGGTTTCAACCCAAAACATCTAATAAATAAATAATGTGTATGGCTACTCAGTAGTAGACTTTCTAGACTAGAAATCATTCCATCGGATACTCAACAGTCCACTATCGGAGAAGGCTGTCAGATAAATCTTATGGTAGCTGCATTCATGTCCTGTAAATCACATATTATTGTCTGAGCCTTCTGCCAGGTCATCTATTCTTTTCCCATTTATCAGAAATGCATAGAGTATATAGAAAAACTAGAAGCACCATGTAGTCTGGGCTAGCATCCTGTCCGAGTAATTAATTAACAGCAAAACTTAATTTAAAATACTGTTAGAGTGATTTTTCTTTAAAAATTATTTTATCAAAATATGTAGATTGTTCCTGTTTTGGAAATATTTTTTTTCACATGAAAGTTATGAGATAAGATTTGGTCATTTTAGATTCCAGTGTTTCTTTCTATACCCCTGAATTATTAATTTAAAAATTAAAATAAGAACTAGATGTTACCATTTTTATGACTCTTTTATGTCAGTTTTATGTTGAATTTTTGCTAATTGAGGTTTTTTCTCTGAATCTTTATAGTAAAATGTTTCTCCCTTTTTCAGTATCCTCTAATTTTTTTCTAAATCAAGTTTTCTTCTCCTTTTTAAGTTTTTCTCTTCTAAATATGTGACATTAATGTTCTTGCTCTTGACTTTTTATTCCATGAGCTTTTCCTTTTTGTAGTTGTGATGAGTATTTTAAGTAGAGTAAATAATTGAAACAAACCAAGGTGGAGGCAGATGAAGAAAAGCAAACCAGCTCTATACCATGGCACGAAAGTGTCCTTCATCATTATCATTCTCACTTATTGCTTGGACCTTACTTCTTACCACTTTGTTTTTATAGTCTCATGCTCAATTTATATATTCTCAAACTATGCTGAACTATTTAAAGTTACTCAAATGTGCCATCATAATTTTGTCTGTTAGCGTATGCTTTTTCTTTCTCTAAAATTTCCCTCCTTCAAATTTGGTGACTCTAATGGTTGACTTCTCATCATTCTGAACTCAGCTTAATTGTCCTCTTCTCAGATCATCATATCTATAGTTGGTATCTTTTTGCTCTTCCTCATTTGCTTATCCTCATTGTAGCACTCCTCATAGAATGTACAACCAAATTTAGGTATACCTGTACGTTTGTTACTCTTTTATTGTCAACTTCCCTGTCTGTACTCTAGGCCCTGTGAAGGTAACAACTCTTTCTGTTTTGCCTGTTAAAGTATACCTGGTACTCAGCACAGTCCCTGGAACATGATGGCTGCCTTGTGAATATTTATTGATAAATAAATAATCTAGCTTCCAGCTACACGGCAGTCTTGCTGGAAATGGAAAGCTTCCTTTGACTCCTCTCTGCTCCAAGGCTTTAACTCTAGTATTCATCCAGAGCTCCCACTGCCCATTATTCCTTTCATTGTTTAAGTTGCCTGTGATTTTTATTTCTCTCCCATCAGACTATAAGTTTTTTGAAGGCAAGCACTGTGTTTTGTTTCTTATCTCCAAAATCCAGCATAATTACTATTAGATCAAATATTTATATAATTATATAATTAATAATTGAATGATAACAGTGGTCATAAGTCAACATATTTGGGCTTTTCCTTTTGGTCTTTTTTGCTGTGAAATATTCCCATACTTCTTGTATATTATTACGTGTGTATTTAGTGTTCATTTTTATTTTCAGCTATCTTGTCCTAACCCAATTCTTTAGTCATGTTCATTTATAAATGGGGCCTTTGTTTTTACATTGTTGTTTGGCTTAGATTTTTTTTAAAAGATCAACTTGTTGAAGTATAATTTATATACAGTATATATGCACATATTTTAAGTTTACAGTTTGATGAATTTTGACATACACACAATAATATAATAACCATTTCAGTCTGGAAAGGTCCCTGTACCTCTTTGCAATCATTCTCCATTCCTGTTTTCTCAAGTTGTTATTGATTTGACTTCTGTTAAAGTGACTGATTTTTAATCATTGTAGAATTTAATATAAACAGATTTACTTCTTTTAATTGTGGTGCTTGGATACTCAGAGTGTGATGTATTTAGGGTACGCTTACACTGTTTTCACTTAAATTCACTATTCAGTATTAAGAAAGTGATGTGGGATTTTTTAAGAAAAAAATTGAGCTAGTTAAAAAAGATAATCTTTTTTTCAGCCACAAAATAGGAATTTTGAGTATAAGTTGCTTATTGGAGATGTAAATGTCTTCTTAATGTATGCATTTTTTTCCTATAAGGAATTCCTATAGTGTGGAGCTTTTATATAGCATTGTGGTGAGGCCATTGACTATAGTTTTAGTATTTTTTTTTTAATTTTTATTTTTTATTAACATATAATGTATTATTTACCCCAGGCTACATGTGTGTGAATCGTCAAGCTCACACATTTCACAGCACTTACCATAGCATATGCCCTCCCCAATGTCCATAATCCAGCCACCCTATCCCTAGCCCCCCTACCTCCTAACCACCCTTAGTTCGTTTTGTGAGTTTAGGAGTCTCTTATGGTTTGTCTCCTTCCCCATCCCATCTTGTTTCATTTCTCTCCCCCACCTCCCCATGACCCTCTGCCCTGCCTCTCAAATTCTTCATATCAGAGAGATCATGTGATAATTGTCTTTCTCTGACTAGAATGTTTTGTTTTTAAGGTCTGTTAGGCTCAGTTCAAATGCTATCTCTTCTACAGAGCTTGCTTGCTAGCTTTTTTGCTAGCTTGATTTATTTACTTACCTTTATAGTTTCTTATTTAACTTCTACTTAGTTAACGTAGAATATAATAATTAGTTTCAGGTGTACAATATAGGGATTGAACACTTCATACATATGAGTGCTCATCACAACAAGTGCACTCCTTAATCCCTATCACCTATTTAACTGATACCCCCCCCCCAACTATCTCCCATCTGGTAACCATTGGTTTGTTCTCTATAGTTAAGACTCTCTTTCTTGGTTTGCCTCTCTCTTTTTCAAACCCCTCTTTTGCTTTTTTTTTTTTCCTTAAATTCCACATATGAGTAAAATATGGTATTTGTCTTTCTCTGATTGACTTATTTTGCTTAGCATAGCACTCTAGCTCCATCTGTGTTGTTACAAATGGCAAGATTCAATTATTTTTTATGGTGGAGCAATATTTCATTACCCACCCCCCCCCACACACATCTTCATTCATTAGTTGATGGACGTTTGGAATCTTTTCATAATTTAATTTAGCTTTTGTAGATAATGATTTTATAAACATTGGAGTGTGTGTATCCTTTTGAATAAGTATTTTTTTATTTTGTGGGTAAATACCTAGTAGTGCAATTGCAGGATTGTACGGTAGTTCTATTTTTAATTTTTTGAGGAACCGCCATACTGTTTTACAGAGTGGCTGCACCTGTTTGCATTGCCATTAACAGTGTAGCAAGGTTCCTCTTTCTCCACATCCTCACCAACACTTATTGTTTCTTGTGTTGTTGATTTTAGCCATTCTGACAAATGTGAGGTGATATTTCACTGTAGTTTTGATTTGCATTTCCCTGGTGATGAGTGAGATTAAACTTCTTTCCATTGTGTCTGTTGGCCATCTGTATGTTTTCTTTGGAGAAATGTCTATTCATGTCTTCTGCCCATTTTTTAATTGAATTATTTTTTGAGTGTTGAGTAATATAAATTCTTTATATATTTTGGATACTAAACCCTTTATCAGATATGTCATTTGCAAATATCTTCTCCCATTTTGTAGGTTGCTTTTTAGTTTTGTTGATTGTTTCCTTTGCTGTGTAGAAGCTTTTTATTTTGTTGAAGTCCCAGTAGCTTATTTTTGCTTTTGTTTCCCTTGCCTCAGGAGACAGAAGTCGCTAGAAAGAAGTTGCTGTAGTCAGTGTGAAAGAACTTACTGCCTGTGTTCTCCTCTAGGATTTTATGGTTTCAGGTCTCACATTGAGATCTTTAATCCGTTTTGAATTTATTTTTGTTTTTGGTGTAAGAAAGTGGTCCAGTTTCATTCTTCTGCCTATTGCTATCCAGTTTTCTCAGTACCATTTGTTGAAGAGACTGTTTTTCCCCATTGAATATTCTTTCCTGCTTTGTTGAAGATTAACATATAGTTGTGGGTTCCTCTCTGAGTTTTCTATTCTGTTTCATTGATCTCTGTGTTTATTTTTGTGCCAGTACCATACTATCTTGATCACTACAGCTTTGTAATATAACTTTAAGCCTGGAATTGTGATGCTTCCAGCTTTATTTTTCTTTCTCAAGGTTGGTTTGGTTATTTAGGTTTTTTTCTAGTTCCACACGTATTTTTGTGCTGTTTGTTCTTGCTCTGTGAAAAATGCAGTTGGTATTTTAACAGGGATTGCATTAAGTCTATAGATTGTTTTAGGTAGTATAGACATTTTAACAGTATTTGTTTTCCTGTCCATGAGCATGGAATGTTTTCCCGTTTCTTTGTGTCTTCTTTCAGTTTCTTTCATTAGTATTATATAGTTTTCAGAGTATAGGTCTTTCACAACTCTTTGGTTAGGTTTATTCCTAGGTATCTTATTGTGTTTGGTGCATTTGTAAATGAGATTGATTCCTTGATTTCTCTTTCTGCTACTTTATTATTGGTATATAGAAATGCCACAGATTTCTGTATGTTGATTTTGTATCCTGTGACTTTACAGAATTCATGTATCAGTTCTAGCAGTTTTTTTAGTAGCCTTGGGTTTTCTATGTAGAGTATCAGCAAATAGTGAAAGTTTTACTTCTTCTTTGATGATTTGGATGCCTTTTATTTCTTTTTGTTGTCTGATTGCTGTAGCTAGGACTTCTAGTACTATGTCGAATCAAAGTGGTGAGAGTGGACATCCCTGTCTTATTCCTCACAGTAGAGGAAAAGCTTTTGGTTTTTCCCCACTGAGTATATTAGCTGTGGGTTTTTCATTATGGCCTTCATTATGTTGAGATATGTTCCCTCTAACCCTGCTGTTGAGTGTTTTTATCATGAATGGGTGTTGCACTTTGTTAAATGGTTTTTTTTTTTTTTTTTGCATCTGTTGAAATGATCATATGGTTCTTATTTCTTTTATTAATGTGATGTATCATGTTGATTGATTTGTGAATACTCAGCTACCCTCACAACCTAGGAGTAAATCCCACTTGATTATGGTCAATGATTTTTAATGTATTGTTTGGTTTGGTTTGCTGGTATATTACTGAGAATTTTTATATCTGTGTTCATCAAGGATGTTGCCCTGTAGTTCCTCTTTTTAGGTGGTGTCTTTATTTGGTTTTGGTATCAATGTGATGCTGGCTTCATAGAATGAATTTGCAAATTTTCCTTTTTTATTTTTTGGAATAGTTTGAGAAGAATGGGTGTTAATTCTTCCTTTGTAGCGTTCTGGGCCTGGACTTTTGCTTGTTGGAAGTTTTTTGATTACTGATTCAATTTCTTTGCTGGTTATCGGTCTGTTTAAGTTTTCTATTTCTTGATTCAGTTTTGGTTATTTATCTGTCTTTAGGAATTTATCCATTTCTTCTAGGTTGTCTAATTTGCTGGCATATAGCTTTTCATAATATTTTCTTACCATTGTTTGTATTTCTATGGTGTTGGTTGTTATTTCTCCTTTCTTATTTGTGATTTTATTTGGGTCCTTTGTCTTTTCTTTTTTGGTAAGTTTGGCTAGAAGATTATCAATTTCATTGATTTTTTTTTTTTTTTTTTAAAGAAACAGCTCCTGGTTTCATTGATTTGTTCTATTGGTTTTTAATTTCTATATTATTTATTTCCACTCTAATCTTTATTATTTCCTTCCTTCTGCTTGCTTTAGCTCCTGAGGGTGTAAGGTTAGTTTGTTTATTTTATATTTTTCTTGCTTCTTGAGGTAGACCTGTATTGCTTTATACTTCCCTCCTAGTACCACTTTTGCTGCATCCCAAAGGTTTTGGACCGCTGTGTTTTCATTTGTGTTTTTTTCCATGTATTTTTAAATTTCTTTTTGGATTTCCTGGTTGACTCATTCATTTTTTAGGTGGCATATTGTCTAACCTCCATGTATTTGTAGTCTTTCCAGATTTTTTCTTGTGGTTGACTTCTAGTTTCATAGCATTGTGGTCTGAAAAGGTGCATGGTATGACTTCAGTCTTTTTCTATTGTTGAGTTCTGTTTTGTGATCTAGTATGTGTTCTGTTTTGGAGAGTGTTCCATGTGCACTTGAAAGGAATGTGTTTTCTGCTGTTTTAGTTTGGAATATTCTAAATATGTTTATTAAGTCCATCTGGTCCATTATGTTATTCTGAGTCATTGTTTCCTTGTTGTGTTTCTGTTTAGATGTTCTGTCCATTGAGGTTCATGGGGTGTTAATGTCCCGTACTGTTATTGTATTATCAGTTAGTTCCTTTATATTTATTATTAAATGTTTTATATATTTGTGTGCTCTCATGTTGGGTGTATATAGTTAAGTTTGTTATATCTTCTTATTGCATTGTCCTCTGTATATTGTGCCCTTCTTTGTCTCTCGTTATAGTCTTTGTTTTAAAGTCTGGTTTTCTGATATACGTATTATTACTCTTACTTTATTTTGACTTCCATTTGCATGATAGGTGTTTTCCATCCTCTCACTTTCAATCTGCAGGTATTCTTTAGTTTATAATGAGGCTCTTTAGGTAACACATAGATAGGTCTGTTTTTATGCATTCTGACACCCTATGTCTTTAGACTGGAGCATTTACTCCATTTATATTACATTTATATTACAAGTGAATAATGGATAGATATGTATTTACTGTCATTTTGTTGTTTTGTGGTTGTTTCTGGAGATTTACTCTGATCCTTTCTTGTCTTTGTCTCATATTTTGCTGATTTTCTTTAGTGATATGTTTGTTTTCTTTCTCCTTATTCTTTACATGTTTATTAGTGGGTTTTGATATATGGTTACCGTTTGGTTTGTATATATTAAATAGTAGTCTATATTAAGTTGATTGATGTTCATGTTTGTACCTATTCTTTTCTTTCTTTTTTTTTGTAGCCATTCTTTTCTAATCTCCCCATATTTTAGGTATATGCTATTATATTTTGTATCCTTTTTTGTGTGTGTGAGTTCCTTGACTGATTTTTTATGAGGTACTCATTTGTACAACTGCTTTTGTGTTTCCAGCCTTTATACTGTTGCTTTTGGTCTTTCCTTTCCATTCAAAGAGTCCCCTTTCATATTTCCTGCATTGCTGGTTTAGTGGTCAAAAACTCTAATTTTTGTTTGGAAAAATTGTTATCTCTCCTTCTATTCTGAATGATCGCCTTGCTGGATAGAGTATTGTTGGCTGCAGATTTTTCCATTTAGCACATTACATCTGTCATGCCACTCTGGCTGGTCAGATTTCTGGTGAAAAATCTCTAGCTAGCCTTATTGGTTTTCCTCTTGTAAGTAAGGGCTTCTTTTGTCTTGCCGCTTTTAAGATTTTTTTCTTTACCACTACATTTTCCAAATTTTAATTACAATATGTCTTAGTGTTGGGCTCTTTTGTGGATTTTGATGGGAATTCACTGTGCCTCTTGGATCTGGATGTCTTTTCCTCTCCCAGATTGGGGAAGTTTCAACTATTATTTCTTCAAATTTTCTTCCCCACTTTTCTCTCTCTTTTTCTTCTGTGATTTCTATAATACGAATATTACTATATTTGATGAGTTCTCTAAGTCTGTTCTTATTTTGTATAATTCTTCTTTCTCTCTTTTGTTCAGTTTCCAGGTCACTAATTTGTTTCTCTGCTTCTTTAGCTTTCTGTTCTTTGCATCAAGTTTATTTATAATCTTGTTTATTGTACTCTTCATTTCTAATTCTTTTTAATTCTTTTATCTGTAGGATAAGGGTCTTACTGATGTCTTCTTTTCTAAGGCCATTGAGCATCATTATGATTATTGCTTTAAATTCTCAATCATATACCTCACTTATATCTGTTTTGCTTAAATTTCTGGCTGTGGCCGTATTGTGTTCTTTCATTTGGGTTAAATTCTTCCATTTTGCCATTTTGTCTAATTCTTTGCCACCTTCTCTGTGTTGGTAAAGACATTTATGTCTCCTGCTCCTGAAGGTGATGGTTTTATGAAAACAAGGTTATGTAGTGCCCAGGACCTGGCATTTTGGGAAGTGTCTCCTCTGTGTGCTGCGTGTTCTCTGCTGTTGTGTTCTACCTCTATCCTTCAGGCCAGTTGTCTGCAGAGGCTGTCCTTGTTTGCTGTGGTCAGTGTTTTTGGTCCCTGGCTTGGATGGGGCAGAGTTTTAACTAGGTGTGCTGTGACCTGCTTGTGAAATGAGACCTGTCACCACCTCCACTGGAATTAATAACTTTTGAAACTCCAGTTGGGAGGCGTGGTGTGGGGGGGTTTTGCTGGTTTTCTGTGGGAGGGGCCTGCTGATGAAATTGAGGCAAGTATGACAGAGAGGCTGTGCCACCAGAGTACAGGGTGCTAGGGCTTGATATAAGCAAGGTAGGTTGCCATTATTGGTGTTAAGCTTCTTCCTGAAGGTGGCTCTGTGTTTACTAAGGAGTAGGGAAGGGAAATGCTGCCATCCACTTTATTTGTTCCTGGAGAAGTGTCTGTGTGAATGCTGCTATTCAGGGACACCTGTTGAGAAGAATGAATAATCTCCCCACTGTGTGCCCCAGGGGTTCCTCAGATCACTGTTTGTTTATTTATTTATTTATTTATTTAAAAAATATTTTATTTATTTATTTGACAGAGAGAGAGTGAGAGATCACAAGTAGGCAGAGAGGCAGGCAGAGAGAGAAGGAAGCAGGCTCCCTGCTGAGCAAAGAGTCCGATATGGGGCTTGATCTCAGGACCCTAAGATCATGACCTGAGCTGAAGGCAGAGGCTTTAACCCACTGAGCCATCCAGGCGCATCTCAGATCACTTTTTATATGCTGTCTGTTCCTATGTTGTTTGCCTGCCATCTCTCCAGGAGTAGCTAAGCTTGCTGACCTTTTAAACTTCAAGGTTTGATCCCTGCTGGTTGTAGGGACTCTGCAAACTCAGCACCTCTCATTTTCCAAGCCATTGTTCTTTGGAGAAATGTTCTCCTTTTGCGTTCCCCTGTGTACTCTCTCTTGCCCTTCTCCCTGTCCATGACTGCCTCCCGTCCATAGCTGCTGTGATCCGTTTCTCCCCCAAACCATGTCTTTGCACTTCCTGCCTCCTTCCATGTGGCCTTCTTCTCCCTTTAGTTGTAGAGTTTGTTCCGTCCATCTTCAGGTGAATTTCTGGGGTATTAAGATTGATTTGATAGTTATCTAGTTGTATTCATGGGACAAGGTGAACCTAGGGTCCTACTCTACTGCTACCTTCCTTCTCACTTTTCTGCAGAGCTTTGTGTGAATTTATCCACTCTGAGTCCTCCTGTTTTTGCCTACTTGTAGTATTTTATTAAGCAGACATGTATCAGATGCTTTTAAGATAAGCCCCCTCCTTTTAAAGAAAGTATAATCAAATGGTAGAGACAGTTTATTGTTATACATTGCCTAAGTTTATAAGGACTTGAAGTGAAATACAAAAATAGAGGGGCAGGCAGTAGAGTTTGGGACTGTCAATCCTTATTTAATCTAATGCTCATTTTATTTCTGTCCTTGAGTAGATTATTTTAGGTGACTGTGACTTGCAGTAAAAAATTTTTTTGAGTTCCATTTATGTTTTAATAATTTCATCAGGATCATTGAATGTTAAAATTCTTAAAGCATTTCCTCTGCTTCTTTCAGTACTTATAGTTTTCCTTGGTTGGATTTGTGGTAGCCATGTGCTTGTTTGATCAGTTCTCACTATCCAGAATTTCTAGTGGTCCAAATCCCTATTTGTATACAGTGTGATGATAACGGGTGTTCTGTGAAAGAAGTGTATAGTGGTAAATAAATTCAGTAAATGTTGTTTGAATTTAATTAGCTTTCTTTACTGGAGGGTCTTTCAAAGCCTTTAGTAGATGTGTGTGGGTGTGTGCACATGTGTGTATAAAATAGATATACAGTGTATATTGTTGAATATATATATTGTTCAAATATATATATTGTTCAATATTCAATATATTGTTGAATATTGACTAATATTAGCATGTTTGAAACAGAATCCTCTTTGTGGCCCTAGGACATGTGGATGGTTTTTGCAAACTACGGTATGAGAAAAGTTCCTGTTGCATCAAGGGTCAGACAGTGAATAAATGCAGAAAGTGCCTCTCTTTTAGTACTCTGCTTTTGTTTTTCTTTGCTTCACCAATCACAGTGACTAAAGAAAGTCACTAGATATGTAAAATTAGTTAGTCATGAGACATTGTGATTATTTTTGCTTCATTTAGAATAAATTATCTCAAGTCATTTGTTCTCTTTCCTTTGTAGGTAATTTGGACATAACTCCCAGTTTACATGTTACTTCTGAAGGGATAGATCTTCAGAAGTGATAATAATAAGAGTTGGTAATTCTTTCCAGAACATCTTGAGTTTAAGTGGGTTTCTGTGTGTGTGTGTGTTTTAGGATAAATGCAAATATTTTGACATCAATTGATTATGTGGCTATTTCCTATATTGACTGAGTGGATCACATTACATTTTTAGCCAATATTGTGGTAATTTATGCTGTATAATAAAATTCAAGTATATAGCATAAAGTCTTGAAAGTAGGGTCAGAATATATTTTGTATTAAGGATATTACATATATTATTATTGAGCCATTTATAGAACTGAACTTAGGTATGCACTTAATGAGATCCAGGAGGTTCGAAGAAAATGAAATTAATCTATGTGAATGTCATATGATATAGTTTCTGATGAAATAAATTTTCAGTAAATATTTGTCAAATAAATGAATAAAATTTTAGCTATAGGCTGTTTGTGGTTACATAGCCTAATCATAGAGTGATTCTATGGTTCTCCTTACTTGTCATCCATTTATTCATCCAAACAACCAGGATTTGAGGTAGCTTTCAGTCAAAACCTAGATATAATAAAAATACAAAGTCATTATTAAAGAGTTTAATAGGGTTAAAGAATTAAGAGTCAAGATATTACTCTGCTACATAAGGCCAGGCTTTTTCACTGACATCTGTAGTAATTCCATGTTTTATAAAGTATAATTTATGTATAAGGCATTTCCTTGAGATAGTAAACAAAAAAAATCTATCTTGGGGATCCTTAACCCTGAAAAGTGAATAGAGATTGGAATGCTGATAGTTCACATTCCCCCAGGTAGATTTAAAAACAAATTTATCGATGGGAGTGGAATTTGCCGTTCTTCTGATACAATCTGAAAAACTCAGTCTGTGAATGTGTAGATATTTTTGGCATGAGAGCACATTACCAAAATCTGTGTATATATCATTTTATAAAAATAGTCATTTAATATGTTTTCTTCACTTTTATTGGAAAGTAAAAATAATTCTAAATCCTATTAACTCTTACTTCTGTTCTTAGCTTACATGCTCTCAACATTGGATTTAACTGTTTCAGAGTTCAGTTTACTAAGATGAGTTAAATTTACAGACTTAAAAGCTCTGTTAGTATCATGCTATATTATCATTTTTTTGTTTCTTTCATTAGATGAAAAACTTGAAGTCAGGAAACTATTTCTTTTTAATTTTATTTTGTAGTGCTTAAGAATGTCATAATCATAATAACATAAATATTTGATATTTTGAATAAATCAATGTATTTACCATATTTAGGTAAAATTTCCCTTAAAATTGAGTTTTGATTCATTGAAAAGTATTTAAAAAACAGATATAATTTTGTTTAATAAACATTCTGTTCAATTCTAACAATGTGAAAGACGTTAGCTTATATATAGGCTTCAAACCCTTATTCTAAATTCTTACCCTGCATTTACTTGTTTTAAAGAAAGTGATACATATTAAACCCCTTTCACCTGATTAACTTTGGGTCACAACAGAACTCATTAAAAGAGTTACAACTGTTTACTTCTTATGAAGAAATCAAGTATGCTCATTGTAGATTTTCCTCTTTTTGTAGATTTATTTCTATTACCTTTAAGTCTCTAGCTTCAGAAACTTAGCATCGATTCAGACATCATATCTTGTTCTAATAAAAAATATGAACAGCTGGTAGCTCTGATAAATGATGTGCTTACCTAAATGTATTAATACCTTGTATGTCAACGTTTTGTGAAATAAACAAATCTATATCTGAGTAGAAAGATACTCACCAATTTATTTCAAACTGCTAAAAGTTTCTTGCATGGTAACAGATTTGCCAAGTGTATTAAATTAAATGTTGAAACTCTGATATTCTATAAATAAGTCATTCCATTTTCTTTGTAACCAATGTTATTTTTTCCAATGAAAATAGGACTTTTGGGTCAACTGGCTTTTTAAAGATCAGTTTATATGTATTATGGTCCAACTAGGATTTATATTTATTTTTTTATTATATTTATTTTTTATTATTTATATATTAGACTTAAATTTAGTATCTCAACCTATCATTATGTTACTCCTTTTTATTTTTATGTATTTTTATACTTCGTCCTTAGGAAGTACTTGTAGAAAATAAGTGAATGTAAATTGCCTTTGAACTTGTTATTGTCATTGTTTATGACCTTTTGATTATGAATAGGTAAGAATCAAAGGAGTAGTGATTAACATTGGGATAAAAAGATACGCTTCTATTATAGTTACCTATTTTTGCTTTAGAGCTGCTGTGAATGTTTTATCCTTAAATTAGACAAAGACTGTGAATATAGGTGTTCTGTATTGAAATACTCAGCATTAATTTTATGTGCCATAAAAGCAGTTGACTTTATAAGAAGGAACTGGAGACCCGTGAGCATGAGAGGCAGTCTCTGAGAGTTAGAAAAAGTAGTTCAAGATTCAAGTTGTATTAATTGATTATGAGAAATCTTAAATGCACTCAAATAACAATGTTAAAATACTTGAAAACAGCTTACTGACTTTGTGCTAATGTGGTAAAACTATTTATGTTGTTACTTGATTTAAATTTTTATAACAGATAATCTTTTAAAAGATGGAAGTGTTTCTAAAACAGCAGCAAAAGCATTAAAAAGTAAATCAGACTAAAGTACTGCATTTAACTTTCAGAAAATAAAATATTTAAATTGATTTGTGAGTGAACATTAATTGATCTTTTTTAAGTCTGGATGAGGACCTTTCCAGTGTTAATTTAAAGGGCTTTCTTGCAACTGAAGAGAAGCATAATTTAACTTTAGGTGTAGGATTTATTCTGAAATAGAGGCGTCCTGTTGATTCACTGGTACCGGAGTTTTTAGAAAACATAACCTTTTAAGGTAAATTTTGTGGAACTGGCAGTACACCCTGTGGCTTAGCAGTCTAGTCAGAAGGATGATACCATGCTGACTATATAACTAGATCTTTGAACATTATTCTCAAGGGTGGTAAATGCAAAACAAAGTAATATCAACTGGCACTTAATTCTGCAAGTTCCCTGCTGATTGGGGTATTCATTGAAATAGAACTCTTCCTGACAGGAAGTCGGCCTATGAGTGTGGAGACATCTGAAAATAAAGTGTGCTTTAATTTGGCACCCTGCCATTTTACAACTGGTCTTTTAAAATTAGGATTGGGAAGACTTAGCAAAGGAAGAGTACATGAATGGGAATAATCTAAGCATAACCTTTTTTCTTTGGCTTTCATGTAATTATGAATACAAGTTGGCGTTTCTGTTTCTTAGCTATTATTGCTTGGTTTTTCTTAGTCCTTTTTTCTATTATTTCAAATTAATCTACTGAAGTTAAAGTATTACAGAAAGGCTGGCTTAAAAGTGTAAAGTTTGAGATTGTTTTTAATACCAGACTGATAATTTTGTGAAGACTGACCTGTATTCCCATACCATATTTTTTTTCATAATATTATATAATTTAATGGCTTTAATTAGAATATTCAGAGTTCTTAGGATTCAGACTTAAATTTTGCTTTCTGAAATGTTTGCACTGTTTGGCTCAGTTGTCTCTGAGAGTACACTATTATTTTGTACTTTAGTACACCAAACATAGGTTTAGTATATAATAACATAATTTAGGAAGGGATAATGATTATGTATTAACAGTTGCACATGTATTCCATATATAATGCATTTCTTAAGCAGCTATTTTTAGTTAAGGTGCCATTTTATAACGTGAAAGCATGTATGTAGTTTTAAGAAAATCAAAGTTTGAACTTTGATTTAGGTAGGCCTGAATGAAGTAAGAATCAGAATCCCAAAGGATGTTTTTCTAGTAGTAAATTCCTCAGCTGCTGGAGGTAGACTAGATAGAGCAGACTGTTGTCTCCCTCTTGGGCAACAAAAGAAGAAAGGACAAAAAGACATCTTGGACAGGATCTTAAGAGGCTGAGGCCAGAAAAATGCTGTGATGATGATTTTGAGTTTTAATAAATTTTTCCTCTGTTTCTTATTAATTCTGTAACCTGGGGCAAATGACTTTGTTTGAGACTCAGTTTCGTTCTTTTTTTTTTTTTTTTAAGATTGTATTTATTTATTAGAGAGAGAGAGAGAGAGCATGAGAGGGAAGAAGGTCAGTGGGAGAAGCAGACTCCCTGAGGAGCTGGGAGCCCGATGTAGGACTCGATCCCGGGACTCCAGGATCATGACCTGAGCTGAAGGCATTGGCTTAACCAACTGAAGTGCCCAGGCACCTGAGACTCAGTTTCTTGAGTTGAATGGGTGTTATAGAGATTGTATTAGATAACATGAGAAAGCATATAAAACAGTTCTTAGAGCAAAGTAGTTTGTAAATTAAAGTTACTAGCTTCTGAACCTGTCAGCCTGAGAAGTGTTGTGTCTGGACTCTTATCACCTATGCAATAAAGAATTAGAGATCTGCACCAAAGTGAAAGCAGAAAACAGTTTTGTTAAAGAGCAGTGTGCTCTCTAGAGGAGAGCAGGCAGCTTCCCTGAAGTGGAATTAGCCCTTACGTTGTTTAGGGTTGGATAATATTAGGTCTTTCTGAGTTGGGAAGAGCTGGTATGTACAGTGGGGGGTGGTCTCTGATGAAGGCTGCTTCCAGTCATTTAGGGGAGTCCTCCCAAAGGTTGAGAGGAAAAGTTTTCTGCCCTACAGGGTTTGTACCAAACTGTCATGTCAGCCTTTCCCTGTGGAGGCAGGGCAGTATGTGCAATGCAAATGTATTATCATGAGTGTAGGGGTTATACTGGGGTAGAGGTGGAAGAGGGAGCACGTGTTCTGCATTTGTGGTTCTTGGTCTGTTAGCCCCAGGTTCTTGGAAGCCACAAAGTCAGCATGTTGTGCTCCTGGGCTTATAATGTGTGGGCGATTTATCACCATTCTTACCTCCAGCTCCTGTTTCTATTCTCCCCTCAAGGACTTGTGTTTCTGTCTTGGGGCATTCCTTCCACTGCTCATATCTTGCTTCTACCTAACAAATGTAGTGTTTTTAACAGTGTACAAGATCTTCTCCCTTCGTTCAGTATTTTAAGTGACTCTTGTTTTCTTTTCATGAAATTAATTTAATTTTTTAGATCTTTGCCTTACAAATTCAATCCACCATTTTCTGTAGTGTCTTTTTTAATATTTTCTTTCCTTTCAATGGCTGTATGCTGAGTCTAGTACATTTTCATCTTGAAGCATAGAATATTAGAGCTGGGAGAATTCTCATAGATAAGCAGTTTTTTGCCTTTTCCAAGTAGACATAGTTAGGGGGTAACATTTTCCATAGGATCCCAAAGGTGATTCTACCATTTTCTGTGCTAGCTATAGTGATAGCTCTTTTTAGGAAAGCCAGTACAGTACAGTTGATCCTTGAACAACACTATTTGAACTGTGTAGGTCTGCTGATATGATTTTTTTTTTTTTGGATACAGTACTATAAATATTTTCTCTTCCTTATGATTTTCTTAATTGCATTTTCTTTTCTCTAGCTGACTTAATTGTAGGGATATATTATATAATGCATGTAACATATGAAATATGTCTTAACCGACTGTTTGATCAGTAAGACTTCTGGTCAGTAGTGGGCTATTAGTAGTTAAATTTGGGGGAGTCAGAAACTTACGTGGATTTTCAGTTGCATGGGATCAGTGCTCCTAACCCCTGCATTGATCAGGGGTCAACTGTCAATCTAAACAAGTGAGATTGATGGCATTATAGGGATTACTGCCCTAATGATTTTCAAGGGTCTTTTTTGTATACTTCAGTCCTTTAAATTTATATTACAGTAATTTTATTTTGAGGGGGGGAAGGACAAGGGAGAGGAGGAGACAGAATCTTAAGCAGGCTCCACACCCAGCACTGGCCCAATGCAGTGCTCTAGCTCACAACCCTGAGATCATGACCTAAGCCAAAATCAAGAGTGGGATGCTTAAGTGACTGAGCCACCCAGGAGCCCCCTACTACATTACTTTCAGCACATCCTCTGTGTTACCATGGTTGTGAAATATGTTACTAACAGTTAGTTAATCTAGTTCACTAATGATTAACTTTTTTTCCTGGCCAAATATATCGTTATCATTAACAGTTGTTTATTATGATGAGTCTCACCTCTCCCTCAGAAGGAGGGAGACAGTAAGGGACAAGGGAAGGTTATCACTTGAAAAAAAAAAAAACAAAAAACCTCTGTACAGTATCACAGATTATGATCCAGTTTATTCCTTTATTGGTGAAATGACCTTTGTCCTTTCTATTGATTTTACCTCCTTTGGTATATTCTGACAAATTTACTTTCCTAGGAGAGTCTCTTTAGATTTCATAGGAGAAGCTATAGTTTACCATCTTGACAAATTCAAACTTCTCTGCCTTATTTTCAAGGTCTGTAATAGCTGTTTTGTTTTATTTTATATTTACTTCTATGCTGCCTTATGAATAGTATTTAGATATTTGACATATGTGTTTTGTACATCATGCCATTTTCTTGGTAATTTATCAAAAAACCAAACTCTCTAACCCTAAACCTGTTCTCCACATTGTCCTGATGCTTTCTTTTGCACATTGTGCATTTATTTATAGTATGTTAAAGTGTACTAATGTCCTAAATATTGGACGTACACTGCATTCTTTTTTGATAATAATTATATATTTTTGAAGGCTATTTGGAAGTTTATCATTAGGCATTCAATTAAAACAGTGGTATTTTCTGTTTTTATAAATATTTTTTTATTTTTAAGTAATCTCTGTACCCAACATGGGGCTTGAACCCACAACTCAAAGATCAGGAGCTGCATGCTTCACTGACTGAACCAGCCAGGAGCCCCAAAAGAGGTCTTGTTTTATTGGGTCTCCTGGTTTGTCAGTTTATTCTTGTTATCAGCTGCTACATAGTTGAGGGCAAATTTAATCTATTCCTTTACCTAAAGATCTATTTAGGTAAAGATTCCTTTACCTAAAGAAGCTTATATATTTGCTTGATCCTTCAGAGTTTGTCTCATCATATTCATATCTATTCAAAAGATTCATTATTGTTTTGTAGCACTAATCTAATTTGTGAGAATAGGGTCCTATTTGCTAGTATTGTAAATTAAGAAGAAAGTTGGTTGGTAGCAATGAGAAAGTAAATAATGGGGGAGAATTTTTTTAAAGAAGCTTTCTATTTTTTATCAGTTTTTACTCCGAGTCTGGACTACTGCCTTACTTATTTGGACATTTGGCAGTGGTATCTTCGCTTTGCTGCTAATTGTCAGAAATTGCCCTACATGATTATCTGCTCCACAGCCCAGCCTTCACTTTCATGTAGCCTGATAGGCTTTATCCTTTGCAAACTAAATGGACTTTCTGGAACTGAAAACAAAACCTGAAAAAATATATATATGAAAAAAAATATCATAACTCAGTCGGTATTAAAGCCAACACTTGGAGAAGTTGACTTGTTTTAAAAGTTTTTCCAGCTCTTATCATAATATACTAATTTTTTAAAAAAAGTTTTTATTTCTCTGAATCTTGACTTTTTTGAACTTGTTAGTAAACTTCACTTCAACTTGCGGTTTCTGTTGTTTTAATTTGATTTCTCTAGTGATAGGATGAAAAATGGCTCCTCAAAAATATCCATGTGAAATCCCTGGAATCTTTGTGAATGTTACCATGGTTAGAAATAGGATATTTTGTGTGTGATTCACTTGAAGATTTTGAGATAAGGGAATACTCCTGAATTGCCTGGGTGGGCCCTAAAAGCTATCACATCTATTATAAGTGAGAGTCAGATGATTATGAAGTGATAGGCACAAAGGGGCTCCTGGGTGGCTCAGTTGGTTAAGCTTCTGCCTTAAGGTTCAGATCATGATCTCAGGGTCCTGGGATTGAGCCCCTGCTCAGCAGAGAGCCTGCTTCTCTCTCTCCCTCTGCCCCTCCCCCTGCTTGTGCACTTGCTCTCTCTGTCAAATAAATAAATAAAATCTTAAAAAAAAAAAGAAGAGAGGCACACAGAGAAGGCAGTGTGAAGATGGGAACAGAGCAATGTGGCCACAAGTGAAAGAATTCTGATAGCCATCAAAAGCTGGAAAAGGCAAGGAAAACATTCTACCTTAAAGCCTCCAGCAGGGGAGCAGCTTTGCTGACACATTGATTTTTGTTCAGTGAAAACTGATTTTGATGTTCTGGCATCTAGAAGTGTGAGAGAAAAGACTTAAAGTTTGTGTCAATTTCTTCCATTAGCCACAGAAAATTAATCTATCTAGCAGTGCTTTGATGATCTCTGAGTGTTCTTAGTGCGCTCGCCTTCTCCTCTTCACCTGACAGCATATAATTTCTTTAACAAGCATTTGGAAAATTCAATCAGGTAGTGTTGAGAAATCAAAGAGATAGAGTACCACCTTTAAAATGTTTCGCCATAGTTGAGGAGACAAATAACCAATTTGTGAAGTTACTCCACACCCCCCAAATGTAAAATAAGCTAATATTGCATGTATTCCTAATGGAGATGAAATTGATAGGAATAAAATACTGCTACAGAGATGTATTATTGATTATATTTTTCATCAGTCCTGATTTATTTGTGCATAATAACTGGGTTTTCAAGTATTTCATATTATTTCAGTTTCGCTGTGATTCAAAGAATGGCCTACATGATGATGTTTATCCTAGCATATCTTAGGACTTTTGCATTATACTTGAAGTTAATATCAGTTAGAATCATATTGGTGCATTGATAAATATTTGAAAGAGTTAAAGAATCATTCTGAACAGAAAAGTCACTTTCTTCTTTACCAGGAGAGTCATTAAGCATACTGTAATTGGCTACACTTTTGGCTACACTTTGTGGCTATGGAGAACTATAATATGTTACTGTAGCATGCACTGTATTTGTCTTAGATACTATACATTTAAGATCAGGACCAAAGCTTTATAGATAGGTATAGCATGAATTTAGAAAAATTTAATTCTAAGGAATCATTATTTCATAGCATAAACATAAAAGATATGTTATTTGCCCCTAATGAATGTTAAAATGAATGAAATGCTTTGCAGTTCCTTTTACTTGATGTAAAATTGCACTGACATTGAAATCTCACTTTATATTAACATTAAGAATTTACTCAATGAATACATAGTATCGGTTTACTGTGGTCACTGTTTAGAGTGGAAGACCCCAAATGGTTAAACAGCAGGAGAGTTCTCTGTTTTTAGTTAAAAACTGCTGTTTTCTATATGCCTTATTTACTACATGTTTAATTCTTAATGTTGTGTGCTGTGGGATCGGGCATGCAAAAGTCAGCAGAAAGAGTTCTGGTTTTTACATCTAGAGCTATTACTTGCTGTACAATAATAAAAGCACTATTTTATTGGGTTACTTGTAATTAACTTCAGCACTAGGCATTCATATAAATCATTCGTAATCTGTTTTCTTTAGATTTTTATTCTTTTAAACTGGTTTAACGTACTTGCTTTCTGTTATCTTTTTTACATATGGATTGAGATTGTAATTGGTTTTTGGAATTAGGCTGTCAGAAAGCAACATATATGTGAATTCAAGAAATGATTGAGGCAAACTAATGAGTTTTGTTTAACATTTTATAGAGATTTGTTACTGAAATAAATATTCTGTAGTAGTATTGTTGTTGTGAACTTTAATAATCATTCTCTTATGTTTAAAAGTTGCTATACTTTTGAAAAGTTAAAATGACAGCAATTATTAATTAGAAAATACTTATCCTTTTGATGTCTTTCAAAACCCCAGAAAGCATAGACATGAGATTTTTTTAACTCCTGTTAATTTTCTGATATTTTAAAAATTTTAGACATTTATTCTTCATGTTTTCCACAATATTATCTGAAAAATGCCCTTTTATAGATTAGTAATTTATATTATTCTGTATGTGTAACTTTTTATGATTATTAGTTTAAAATGGAAAAAAATGCGATAGAGCCATACTTTTTTGGATTAAAAAAAGAAGCATTTAAAAAGAAACATGTTTGTCTGGCTGAGTTCACAGTGTATGTTAATTAAAAATAAATATTAAAAAAGAAAACTTTGCCTCTAGAACTACCTTCATTTCATAAATACAGTTATCTGTAGAAAGAGTTTAGAGGTATAATTTTATTTTCTCTAGAAAATCTTGATGATCTTATAAAATGATAGATATATTGAGATGTGGTGGATGGAAAGGCATGAAGAAAGCTGTTTTCACCCATGTCATGAAAGCGCTTTTAAAAATAATGCAGTTGGTAAATATTTTTTATTGTTGCTGAGTACACTAGAGGATTTAAAAATCTTTTAAAAATAATTAGCCATTTTATATAGTTTTAATGGAAGTCTTTCATGTTTCCTCTCCAGCAGTCTCTAATGAACACTCCCTGTAATTTCAGTGCAGGCTTTGAGATTCCCTAAAGACTTGACTTCAGACCTCAAAGGGCAGCAGTTGCCATATGTCTGGAGAACTGGAGTTGCCAAATAGACTTACCATGTACTAATAGGACACATTTATATAGCTCTTGAATGTGAAGCTCTGATATAAGCTTAATGATGATCATCTGTTGAGAGCTTGTAGCTGGAAAGGGTTAGAGCAACTTTTGTCACCTTTATTGAAATGAAGATTTCTGTATTGATTAGTAAAATATCTTGGCCAAATTGATTCCAGTTTGGAAGTTATTTGAAGGATCATTATTGGCTGGAGAATATGTTTTTCTTGAAAAAGTTTAAAAACAGATTTTTAAAGGGACTTGTAAATGTATTTAATGTATGCTTAAACACAATGGTAAGAGGATTATTGTTTTTTATTCTCTACAAATAATTTAAAACTATTTATAGTACTTACATAATTGATAGCATGGTTATCTCAGTCTTTTGGATTTTTTAAACTTTTGCATTCTTTATTTTGTAAACCCAATAAATGTGTTCTAAATATTCAGTTCTTTGCTCATAGTTCACAAAAAATATTCGTTAATAAGCAGTTGTAAAATTGAACCATTTACCGATTCAACTTTAATACTTTTTCTTTTCTGTTTTTCTTAAGTCTGTAGTGATCTATATATATATATTTCATTTATAAACTGAGCTATAATATTTGTACAAATTAGATATACATTTTAGAAGTGTATGTTCACAGAAATCATTGAAACCAACTTTCCAAAGGGCAGTATTTTATTCTATCTCAGGTAATGGTTTGTTTAACCCTTTCAAGAGATAGTGGAATAAAACCTGTCCTTTACTATTATGCCATACTCTTTCCTGGTATGTGGTTACTTGGATTTGTGTTAGATAAGCTGTTGAGAGAGTGCTGACATAAAGCGCAGACACTGTTGAAAAGTTCTTGATCGTTTACTTTGAGCACTTAAGATTACTATATCTTGACCATGAACAAGTTTTCTCTAGTTTTGACCTTTAGTCCTGTGTATAATGTGGTTCTCAATTTCGTGTTAATACATTCCCTTCGTTATTTGAGCTCTCCTCTGTGGCCTCCTCCCTTGACTCCTACTAGTGTTTCTGTCATCTACTTAGGGAATTGGAGCTATATCTAACCAATTTGATTTATTTTACAAAGGCATGTATAACTGTAACATCTTAAAATATTAATACTGATCTCTCATTGAAGATCACAAGCCTTTAAATTTTTATATATTTAATAGGGAAAATGAAATAGTTTGATATGAGTTTAGGTTTTTATTAACAAATTATTCTTCATTCCTGTTTAATTTATGTTTGAATCACTAAATCAATACTTACGAAAAAGAATATGATCAAAAGCAGTAGAGACAGTTAATTTCATTTGGTAGGATGAATACTGACTTTAAAAAATAATAATGATAATACTGACTTTAAAAAATAATTATTAATGATTTATGATAAAATCGTATTTTCATAGTTTTTTAAAAAAAGATTTACTACTTATTAATGAGAAAGAGAAGGGGGAGGGGCACAAGGAGAGGGAGAGATAGTCCAAATCAGACTCTGTGCTGAGTGTAGAGGCCAACACAGGGCCAGATCCCAAGACCCCAAGACCATGACCTGAGCCAAAACTAGGGTTTAGTGCTCAACCAACTGCGCCACCAATGTGCCCCTGTATTTTCATAGTTCTGATTCCATATTTGTACGACTTGAATGCTTGTTCAGTTGTTTAGAGATATTTTATAATATTTTGGACAAATTCCTATTGTCTAGTTAGCATATGATTTTAATATTTAAACTGAAAAACGGTGGTTCCCAGTGTCAATTTTTTCTCTCTCCTTTGGTTCTTACTTTCTGGAAGGATCCATATTCACTAAATCTTAGTTGTTGAGTCTGCCACTTATCTTCATATTTCTAAATGATTTAATAGCTATTTCTTGGTTTTTCTATTTTAGACAGTATCCGGTAATGTCTTCTATGGAAGATGATCATTGAATTTCTTATATTGTTCTTTTTTCCACTTCATATTTTCTGTTGTTTCCAGTACAGTTACATCATATTTTGTTAAAACGATGCTTACCATTTACATTATTATGACAATGTAAGCATTCACAGCGGAGCTAGAAAATGTATCAGGATTACCTTCCTTTCCTCCCTCCCTCCCTTCCTGCCTTCCTTCCTCTCATTTGCTTGTCTTGCTTTTATTTTCTTCTTCTGGAATAATTTCCCATTTTTTTCTTTATTTAAGTTTCTCTGTACCCGCTTCAAATTTATTACTAAATTTTCCACTGGAATCATAAAATTTGTGCCACGGTGATCAAACACACCTATTACCTATTGATTCAGATGGTTTTCTTAGAGGTGTAGTATCTGTATTTCTCTTATTTTTCTCTTCCAATCCGGATTTGGGTTACTCTTTAGGTCTGTCGAAAGCTGTTATCTGGAGGTCTCTTTTATTATCAACCCAGAATTTTCCTCTTCCCTCTTAAGCTGCCGTGTCTATCTTCTGCCCACAGTGACCTTCAAATTTGAAAGGTGCTGGTCACTGTTGTAGCACTGGGAATATAGGAGAGAATTTTAAAAAAAGGAAAGGCAGAAATGAAATCTGGTGGGTAATAAGTATGTCATCAGAAGAATAAAGCTGAGCAGTTATGGAGAATGATAATGGGGTATATTAGTTTTGATGAGGCACTTCGTTTGTAATTTCTTGAGAAAGAATGAAAGAGGGGTAGAATTTCTTAGACATTGTTTGTCTGAAACTTTTTTTTTTCTTACTTTAACTTTTAAACTTGATCAGTAGCTTATTTGGATATTAGTATTAGGGGCTGAAAATTATAATCTTTCCAAATTTTTTTCTCCCTGGTAGCTTTCATTATTTTTATTATTTTAAAAATTATTGTTGTTACTGCATTATGCCTTGGTGTGGGTGGATCTTTTAAATTCATTATCTTTGGTATTTTATGTAAACCTTTTTAGTCTGAAAAAGTATGTACTTGTGTCCAGAGAAATTTTCTTGAATTATTTTTACGGGAATTACTTACTCTGTTTTTTCTAATTTTGTTTCTAGAACTTCTGTTAGATCTTGTGCTATATGGATTGATTTTCTGATTTTCATATCTATTTCCATCTGTTTTTTCTTCATTTTATCTTTTATTTTACTTAATGAGAGGCTTGCTCAACATATTCTAGTACTTTAAAAATTTTTATTTGAAATACTTTTAATTTCTAAGAGCATTTTCTAGTTTTCTGTTTTTTGTTTTTGTTGCTGTTGTTGTTGCATGGGGGAGGTGAGAGCTGTGATGGTTAATTTTATGTGTCAACTTGATTAAACCATGGCTGTCTAGATATTTGGTCAAACATTACTCTGGGTTTTTCTTTGATAGTGTTTCTCAATAAGATTAACATTTAAATTGGTAGGCTGGGGGCGCCTGGGTGGCTCAGTCGTTAAGCTTCTGCCTTCGGTCCAGGTCAGATCCCAGGGGCCTGGGATCGAGCCCCGCATCGGGCTCCTTGCTCGGCAGGAAGCCTGCTTCTCCCGCTACCAGTCCCTCTGCTTGTGTTCCCTCTCTCGCTGTGTTTCTCTCTGTCAAATAAATAAAATCTTTAAAAAAAAAATTAAAAAAAAAAATAAATTGGTAGGCTGAGCAGAGCAGATTGCCTTCCCTGATGTGGGTCTGCCTCATCCAGTCAGCTGAAGGCCTAACTAGAACAAAAAAGGCTTACCATCCCCCTTGGAAGAGAGAATTTCCCCATGCTTGAGTGCCTTGGAACTGGAATATCAACTTTTTCCTGCCTTTGGACTTGAACTGAGACACTGACTCTGGGTTTTGAGACTGTTGGCCTTATACTGGAACTACACCATTGGTTTTCCTGATTTTTAGGCTTTTTTACTTGGGGTATAACTACACCATTGGCTCTTCTGGGTATTCTGCTTGCCAACCCAACCATCCATAATTTTGTGAGCCATTTCCTTAAGATAAATACAATTTTTATCTCTATACTGTTGGTTCTGTTTCTGTGAAGAACTCTAGTATAGGGGCAGAGAGATAGCAGTGAATAAGATAGAATTTCTGCCCTGATTGTTTCACATGAAATATTTTCTTTCTAATTGTATAAATTGTATTTTTCTTTAGTATTGCTCTCTATATCCCCTTAACAATATTTTCTGTTTTCTGTGAGTCTTTTTTTCCCTTGACTATTTCTTTAGTGTCTGTCATTCGCAGAGTCTTCCCTGTAGTGACTGTGAATCCTTTGCTATCTGCTCATCTTTAAGGGTAAGACACAAAATATCCATGCAACTGTATGTGAGTTGTCTACTGGTGATGAATGAGCTGTCTTTACCATTGATAGACCCTTAAATATTATGGATTCTCATTTTCCTCAGAGAAAAAGTCTTATACTGCATAGTTCAGTAAGTATCTTTTCAAGTTACTTGATTTTTACAGTAAGGCTTTTTACAGTGTCCAGAAGTTGACTTCTCTGAAAAGTAAACTTTTAATGTTTTACTGTGGTGGAGATAAAGTGTGGGGAGAGGATCTGGAATTCTCTGTTTTATATACTACTATTCATTCATTTAAACTATTTTTATCCCTGTTTCTCGACATCTTCGTATGTTCTCCGTGACTTCAGCTCTTGGCCTTTCTAGAGTTCTGCAGCAAGCATTGATTTGCTTCCTCAAGTTGGTTTTTCTCCAGGTTGTAAAGAAATTTTTTACCCTCTGTCATGTGATGTTGTCTATTTTTTATTTATTTTTTATTATTTTTGTTCTTAACTTACTGTGTTTAACCTGAAGTCACTCATTATATACCTCTCTCTCTCTCTTTCTTTCTCTCTCTCTCCCTCTCCCTTTTTTTTTCCTTTTTTTTGGGGGGGGGGGTAAGGGATAGTTTAGTAATTAGCTCACCAGAATAAAATATTGATACTACATTTAATGTCAGCATTGATGATTTTCCCCCTCCCCTCAAAAAAAAGGGCAGCCTAGAGTATATGTAGTCTGTCTTGACAGTTTGTGGCCTGACTTTATTTACTTTAGAACTGATAATATTTGGAAATTACTTTTAAAATCTAGATAAGTTATGTAGCAATTCAAGACAGAAAATATGCTATAGATTATTGAATTTATATGAAACTGTCAAGTTTGCTTTAAAGAAGGTAGAATTGTATTAAAAATAATATAAATTAATACATAGCACATTAATTGGTGCCCCTTTTCTCTATATGTGTTTGTTCATGATAGGAATAGACTTAATTTGGTTAATGAACTCTTCTTTTTTTTTTTTCTCCCACCTTAAGAAAAGACTTTTACCACCAAAAGGATATATTTGAAATTTGGAGGAATACTGTATTTATTTAATGAATTTCACTAATATATATTATCTTTGTTGTTGATGTTGCATGACTTAAGAGTATTAGGAAGCTAAAAGTATATTTTAGTAAAAATGGACTAATCAGCAATTATAGCCTTAGGAAATGATAGTCAATTAAATACAGCTTAGAACAGGTATGAAATTATTGACTCACTTGTGCTTTGAGTCCTTCCTCTCCAAAGTGCTAAAATGTGTTTTGAAATTACTTAGTTCCATTAGTGGTTGGATTTGAGGCTTTTAACGTGTTTTTCACCAGTACCTTCGGGAAAAGAATAACCAAGACCTTTAAATGTACTAGCATTTTGCATCACTATACAATTGTAAATACTGTGATGAAATACTGAAATGATCATGTAATATGATAACCGTTAAGCTTTTCTTTCAACTATTAAAACTCACTAAAGGTTATATTGAGCTGTGGTTTATGAAATTGTTTAGACTAACACCTTTGATAATTGCCTCAGAAGTGGAGAAAAATGCTTTAGGATAGCATGATTGTCGAATCTTCTTTTCAGTTTTGGCAACTTCCTTAAAGGATTCTAGACAAAGTTTTAGTATTGAGAAAACTTGTTGGGTTTAACTAACAGCTGGGTTGATTAAAAATTTTAATTTTTTATTCCTATGGACTTATGATTATTTTCATCTGGTTTATTAATTAATTGGAGTACAGGTGACACAGAGTGTTATATTAGTTTCAGGTGTACAGCATAGTGATTTTGACAACTCTGTGCATTATGCTGGCTCACCACAAGTGTAGCTATTAGCTATCACCATGCAATGTCGTTATAATACCATGGAGTTATTAATTCTTTTCAGCATGTATTTATGTAGCTGTTATGTTATATTAAATGTTAATAATTTACACTTAGGAATGGATTATAGACAAAACTCAGTGAAAGCTTTGAGAATTGTGAGATTTTTGTAACAATACCCAAAAGTGTAAATAAGATTTCTATTTTCATTTTTTTTCAAATTGTCTACTTATTTTTTAACTAGGGAAAAAGTTTTTCTCCAGGTGGTTAGATGGCAATTATTATAAGTTAACAAATACGGGTTTATAGCTGATGCTTGGAAAACAAGAAGTCTAATGTAGTAGCAGTAATAAATCTGTGTCTCTGAGCTTCTATAAAAATTGGACTCGTTTACTTATATATGGACCTTCACATTTAATTTGTTTTTAATTTAAAAGAAAAAAAATATTTTTTTAATTTTTTTTTTTTTTTTAAAGATTTTATTTATTTGACAGAGAGAAACACAGCGAGAGAGGGAACACAAGCAGAGGGAATGGTAGCGGGAGAAGCAGGCTTCCCGCCGAGCAGAGAGCCCGATGCGGGGCTCGATCCCAGGCCCCTGGGATCTGACCTGGGCCGAAGGCAGACGCTTAACGGCTGAGCCACCCAGGCGCCCCAGAAAAAAATATTTTGTGTGACATAGCAATTTGAGTTCAGGTCACAAAAATTTTTAGATGGTGAATTTTCTGTAGTTGTAGTAATTTGAACTGGTATTCTATGTGACCTAAATCATGCTGTTAAAAGTGTTTGTGAAATATAAATGGCATACTTCCTGATTTTACATTATAATTAAAATCAGTTTCTATACATTAACGAAAATAAATTGATGTTTCCTGTCCATTTAAAATTTAAGTCTCTCTGTATTACCTATTTCACACATGTGGAGTTTTGAGTTTTCTATGACCTATACAATGCCCACCAGTTGCATTTTTAGTCAAAATGGATTTGAGAAAAAATACTATTAGTAAATACTTGTTAAAATAAAATGTCTGATACGAATAATTACATATACTATATTCTCTGGCTTTTCTTTCTGTTTTTGTTTTTTTTTTTTTCCTACCAAGAGAAAAGTAACTGCCTTTAGTTTAACAAAGTTTAATTTTTCATTTTCAGATTTTCCTTCAGGTTAAGTGATCTAAATAAAAACTCAGTTTAAGGTCTTACCTCTTCATAATCTGGTGCTATATCAAATATCTGAGTGGCTTGCTGAGAGTGCTATGTTGGATATAAGAACTGGGAAGTGAGCATGTGCTTCTATTCCTTGACTCTGGCATCCTTTGAGGTGTCACCATCCCTTTTGATTTCCTGCTGTCTGTCAGCAAAGGTCACAGCTGTGTTCTCCTCATCCCCTTAAAGCCCCTGTTACTGGTACATCTTTCTGAAATAGTATTCTGATTCTTCCTGTGGCATAAGATATTTCAAGGGTATTTTAAAGGTCCATTTGGCCATTGTATTTGTGTCCATCTACTATTCCTGCGCATTACTAGGTTTGGGACAACTTCTTGAGACTTGATATCTATCTCTCTTTTCTTTGACTGGAAAGTAGGTGTGGATCAGAAACCTTACCTGAGGGTTCTGCTTTTCTCTACTTTCCTCTTTCTACTTCGGAGAAGAGTGGAGGATGTCACATATGTTCTTTCAGGGGTATACTTCATGGAATTTGATTATTTTGTACTATTTATCAGTTTATTTTATTTTGCTGGAAGGAAAATCCGTTTAAATTAAACGGTATTTCTATTTATGCTTTCCTTGTTTTTACCTCAGTGAAAGAAATAGAAGATCTTTGTTGTTTCAGCTGGGTGGTAATTGTGAATTTTGAAAGAGTACAGTTTGGAGGCTTATGAGTCATTCATTTCTAAATGTTTGTAAATTACTGAATCATAAAATAATATAGTTTAAAGAAATTTTGAAAGAGAGTATGTAAGACCTAGAGATGTCAAATGATCTGTCCATGGACATAAATTGTTAATGTCAGAATCAGTGTAAGAATATAGATCTCGGGGCGCCTGAGTCGCTCAGTGGGTTAAAGCCTCTGCCTTCGGCTCAGGTCATGATCTCAGGGTCCTGGGATCAAGCTCCACATGGGGCTCTCTGCGCAGCAGGGAGCCTGCTTTCCCCTCTCTCTCTGCCTGCCTCTCTGCCTACTTGTGATCTCTCTCCCTTTGTCAAATAAATAAATAAAATCTTAAAAAAAAAAAAAGAATATAGATCTCTTGTTCATTGCTCTTTCCTTAACACATTGCTTTATAGTCTTTTAGATCTAGCCAATTATTACTGTCAAATTTCTGAGTGATTTTATATCTACTTTTCATTCTGTATATGTTCTGTTAGTGTTCTTATCGATATTATTTATGAAATAGAACCTTATACTACTCCAGAAGCCAATATTGCACTGTATGTTGACTGAGTAAAATTTAGAAAAAAAAAACAACCTTATAATAACAGAATTGTTCTATGCAGCCATTTTAGTCCTGAGAACCACCTTGGGTTCCTAAACATGAAAAAAAAAAGCAATACAGAATTAGAGATGAAAAGGAGAAATTAGAAGAAGAAAAAGGAAGATGCTGATAAAAAGGAATTTGGAGTAACACAGAGTAGTCATCAGGGATGAAAATACATGGACTTTCAGACTCTTAAAAGTATTACATTTAGAACATATGAATATTTTTGATAGTAAAGGTAAATACCCCAACATTGTCTTTTGTTTTGAGTTTATAAAAGAACAAAAAAGGATCAGTTGAGGTAGAATGTAAGGGGATCCTTAGTTTTAAGGATAATAGAGATTGTATATTTCCACATATTTAAAATTTAATTTAGGGACTCCTGGGTGGCTCAGTCGGTTAAAACCTCTGCCTTTGGCTTAGGTCATGATCTAAGGATCCTGGGATTGAGCCCCATATCAGGCTCTGTGCTCTGCCTGCTTCCCTCTCTCTGCCTGCCTCTCTGCCTACTTTTGATCTCTCTCTCTTTGTCAAATAAATAAATAAAATCTTAAAAAAATAAAAGTTAATTTAAATATCAGTATTTAAAAATAGATATACATGTGCATACCCATACCCACACACATAGATACTTTGACATTTCTCAACTATAGCAACATTTCACACATGCACATATGGGCGCATGCGCGGCCATTTCTCAATACTTTTCAAGTCATGTAGGCTTAGCCTTATGGATTGATGTTTATTTTATATATTTATAAATGTTTCGAATTTATATATTTATATATTTACATATGTTTTGAGATGATGATTAAAAAAACTCATTTAGGGGCGCCTGGGTGGCTCAGTCGTTAAGCGTCTGCCTTCGGCCCGGGTCAGATCCCAGGGGGCTGGGATCGAGCCCCGCATCGGGCTCTCTGCTCTGCAGGAAGCCTGCTTCTCCTGCTACCATTCCCTCTGCTTGTGTTCCCTCTTTCGCTGTATTTCTCTCTGTCAAATAAATAAAATCTTTAAAAAAAAAAAAACCAAAATTCATTTATACATATTCTACTGGTTTATTTCCTTCCTAAGCTTTTTAGTGGATAATTATTTATAAAGAATATAATTAAGAGATTTATACCATCTTCTGCTAATTCATAGGCTAGTGAACTATAGTTTTCCAGCTCAGAAGTACTGTAGCCAAATTCACTGATCTTTCTTTTCTCTTTCTCAATTAATCATCAGTTTTTGTGGTAGAATGTGGGCTTTTTATTGTGTACCAAACTATTTAATTGTGACTTCCCCTCATTTGGGGAAGTGATACATCTCTTTTCTTAAACAGAAACCTCTCTCTTTGGTCTATGTTGCCTTCCTTTCCAACTCCCAATATTTTAGTTGAATTAGTAGTATATAATGGTATAGGACAAAAAGGGCAAAATATATATAGGTAGGCTTTTCGTTTTATATAGAATCAAATTGTTGCTAACTTGTTTACTTTAATTTTGAATGTCAACTATTCATGTGTTCACAGGGCTGCCTTGATTAGGCAGCACCTTTAACCAAACTTTTCCTTTAAGAGGTAAGGTATGAAATTGATACGGGTGATGTTTTTCATAATTGTTTTAAAGAAATAATCTGTTATTTTTTCAGCTATTTTCTGTTTTTTTTTTTTTTTCCTTAGGAGTGGCAGAATTCTATCCAGAAGAATGCAGGCCTTGCTTTTATAGAACTTGTCAATGAAGGAAGGTAATCTATTTTTATATCCATTTATGTTTTACTTGTAAATCTTACTATATTTTTGCCATTGAAACTGACATTTTTGGGTACTATGTTGTTTTTGCAGTCAGCAATGTAGGGGAGCTAAATTTTTACAAATGTGTCAATATTTAATTATTTTATGGTTTTCTTCATTATTACATGCTTAATGATAAAGTTCTGATCTTTAATTTTTGGTAGAGTAAGGCTGAATTTGGCAAAAGTAGTAGTAATGATTTTGTTAGCAGGTATAAAGAAAGTGAACACTTGTTTGGCATTCCTTCAAATTTAATTATATTTATAGAGCCCAATAATTAGACTTAGATGTCTATATTATCTCTCTCATGTTATGGCCTGATTATAAAAGGGTGGAAGAAAAAGTTTTGTTCTTTGTTGTGAAGTAATGAGAAGTAGAGAGAGGGAGAAAGTTGTTAAGGTTTCCATTTAAAGATAGAAGAATTCAAGGAAAAGAAATTTAGTGGTAAGAAAGAAAAGTGAAAGAAGTCCAGAGATGTAAAGAAAGCTACAAGGGAGAAAAATAGATTGAAGAGAGTGAGAGAATTAAAAGGTAAAAGTAAATTGAGGAAATGATGAGTGGACTACTTTGAGTCTGTTTTAGTGGGGGCTGATTTTGGATTAATTGGACTGAAGACCAGGGTGTAGATTAAAAGTTGTATGTAGCTGCCATTCAGATTTATATTTTATGCAAAATTGTTGTTTAGAAATGTTTCTTTATCGTGTTCTGGTTAGTGTTGAGACTGATGACATCACTTTGGGAACAATGGGAACTGGTAACTAGGAATCCAGCATCTGTCTCATTAATGTTACAGAAGAGGACAAAAAGAATTTGGATAACTTCATTTGACATTAAATACTTCTAAAATTCTTCTACTGAGCAAATAATTATACATGCTCACATACTAGTATTGGAAAATAATAAACCTGCAATTATAATGTCGTTTGCTAAATTCCGTTGTAGAAGTATGTAAATACATGTTAAAAGAAATACTTGACAGTTTAGTACAGAAGAATTAGGTAAAATTTCCCCAGGGTTCATGATTCTTGAGGTATTTTCTTTTTTAATTTTATTCTTTTTTAAAAGTTTTTTCCAGTTTTATTGAGAAATAACTTATACATCACTGTATAAGTTTATATAAAGTTATACATCACTGTATAAGTTTAAGATCTACAGGAGGATGGTTTGATTTACATTTCTTGTGAAATGATTATCACAGTAGGTTCAGCTAACATCCGTTATCTCATGTAGATACAATATAAATAAAGGAATGAAGGAAAGGAAAAAAAAGTTTCTCCTCTTGATGAGAACTGTTAGGATATACTCTCTTAACAACTTTCCTGTATATTGTATAGCAGTGTTAGCTGTAGTCATCAGAGTGTACATTACATCCTTGGTAATTATTTATCTTGTGACTGGAAGTTTGTACCTTTTGACCACCTTCCTTCAAGTCCCCCTTTCTCTTTCCTCTGCCTCTGCTAACTATATGTCTGGTCTCTTTCTAGGAGTTCGATTTTCTGTTTGTTTTTTAGATTCTACATGTAAGTGAGATTGTGTGGTATTTGTCTTTCTCTGTCTGACTTATTTCACTTAGCTTAATGCCTTCAAGTTCCAGCCATGTTTTTGCAAATGGTAGGATTTCCTCACTTTTGCGGCTCCTGGGTGGCTTAGTTGTTAAGCATCTGCTTTTGCCTCAGGTCTTGATCCCAGGATCCTGGGATCAAGCACCCCATTGGGCTCCCTGCTCAGTGAGAAGCCTGCTTCTACCTCTCCCAGTCCCCCTGCTTCTATTCCATCTTTCGCCGTCTTTCTCTCTGTCAAATAAATAAACAAACAAACAAATAAATAAACCTTTTTTAAATATCTTAAAAAAGGTTTCCTCAATTTTAATGACTGAATAATATTCCATTAAATTTATTTACATCTCTGTCTTTTTATATCAATGGACACTTATTTTGTTTCCATGTCTTGGTTATTGTAAATAAAGCTGCTATGAAAATGGATGTGTAGATTATCTTTTTGAATGTTTTCATTTTCTTTGGGTGTATTTCTGAAAGTGGAATTGCTGGATCAGATGATAGTCCTCTTTTTATTTGTTCAGTGAACCTCCATAGTGTTTTCCATAGTGTCCATACCAGTTTAAAGTCCCACAGCGAGTGCACAGATGTTCCCTTTTCTCCACATCTATGACAAGATTTGTTATCTCTTGTCTTTGTGATGACAACCATTCTAGTAGGTGTGAGGTGATATAGTTCATTGTTGTTTTACTTTGCATCTCCCTAATGACTGGTGATGTTGACCATCTTTTCATGTATCTGTGGTCTTTCATTTAGCTACTTTTGTAAAAACCAAAACCAAACCAAACCAAAAAAAACCTATTCAGGTTCTTTGCCTGTTTTTAAGTTGGATTGTGTGTGTATGTGTGTTTCACTTTTGAGTTGTATGAGTTCTTTATATATTTTGGATATTAATCTCTTATCAGATGTATTGGCTTCAAAATATTCCATTTCACAAGTTGTCATTTCATTGATGGTTTCTTTTGTTGAAGGGAAGCTTTTTAGATTGATGTAGTCACACTTCTTTATTTTTTATTTTGTTGCTTGTGCTTGAGTTGTAATATCCAAAAAAAAAAGTCATTTCCAAGGACCATGTCCAGCAGTTTTATTCCTAAGTTTTCTTCTAGAGTTTTTATGGTTCCAGATCTTTAATTCTATAGTCCATTTCAAGTTAGTTTTTATGAGTGGCATACTATAGAGGTTCAGTTTCATTCTTTTACCTGTGAATGTCCAATTATCCCAGCACCATTTATTGAAAAGGCTTATCTTTTTTTCATTGAGTAATCTTGGCTCCCTTGTCAATATTAGTTGACCATAAAATGCTTTGGTTTATTTCTCAACTCTTGGTTCTGTTTTGTTTGTTTGCTTTTATACTAGTACCAAACTGTTTTGATAACTGTAGTTTTTTGTATAGCTTGAAATCGGGAAGTGTGGTGCATTCTGCTTTGTTCTTAGGATTTCTTTGACTGTTCAGGATCCTTTGTTGTTTCATATAAACTTCAGGAATTTTTTTTTTTATTTTAGTAAAAGATGCTAACGGAATTTTGATAGGGATTGCTGGATTTGGGTAGTAATGACATTTTAACAATATTAATTCTTTCAGTCCATGAATACAAGATACCTTTCTATTTGTGCTTCCTTTGATTACTTTCATCAGTGTTTTGTGGTTTCCAGACTAGAGCTCTTTTATTTTCTTGATTAAATTTACTCCAAAGTATTTTATTATTTTTAATGATACTGTAAAAGGGACCAAGTTCTTTATTTCTTTCACTAGAAAATTCATTGTTACTATATTGAACTGCTACTGGTTTTGTCAATTTTTTATGTTGTAACTTTACTCCATACATTGATTAAATCTAACATTTTTTTGGTTGAGTATTTATGATTTTCTATATATAAAATCATGTCATCTGCAAAAAGAGACAATTTTACTCCTTCCTTTCCAATTCTGATACCTTTAATTTTTTTTTCTCTTGTCTAATTGCTCTAGCTAGAACTTTCAGTTCTGTGTTTAATAGGAATAGTTGAGTGGGCAGTCTTGTGTTTTTCTTAATCTTAGAGGATAAGTTTTCAACCTTCACTGTTGTGTCTGATGTTAACTGTGGGTTTGTGATAGAAGGCCTTTGTTATGTTGAGATTTCTTCCTCCTGTGCCTAATTTGGTAAGTGTTTTTATTATCACAAATGGATGTTGAATTTTGTCAGATGCCTTTTTTGCAATCATTGAGATGATCATTTGATTTTTTTTCTTTTCGTTCTATTAAGGTGATGTGTCACATTGAATGATTTGCATATGTCAAATCATCATTGCATCCTGGGATAAATCTTACTTGATCATGGTGAATGGTCCTTTTAACGTGCTGCTGAATTCAGTTTCTTGTTATTTTATTGAGAACTTTTGCATCTATATTCATTAGGGATATTTGTTTGTAATTTTTTTTCTAGTATTATCTTTTTCTGGTTTTGGTATTGGGATTTGTTGGCTTTGTAATAGGAGTTTGGGAGTATTCTCTCCTCTTTGGGAAGAGTTTTAAAGTACTGGAGTCAATTCTTTTAAATGTTTGATAAAATATACCTGTGAACCCATCTGGTCTTAGGCTTTCATTATTGGGATATGCTTGATTACTGATTCAATCTCCTTACTTGTAATTGCTCCAGTCAGTATTTGTTTCTTTCTGATTCATTCTTTGTAAGTTGTGGTTTCTAAGAATTTTTCCATTTCTTTTAGGTTGTCTCATTTTTTGTATTTGGTTGCTTATAGTAGCCTCTTATGAACCCACATATTTTTGTGGTATCCGTTGCCATGTTCCCGTTTTCATTTATAATTTTGTTGATCTGGGTTCTTTCTCTTTTTTACCTCGGTTACTCTACCTATATGTTTGCCAATTTTTATCTTTTCAAAGAAGCAATTCTTGGTTTGGTTAATCTTTTCTATTATTTCTTTATTCCCTGTTTCTGTTTATTTCTGTTCTAATTTTTATTATTTCCTTTTTTCTGCCAACCTTCTGCTTGGTTTGTTCTTTTTCTAGTTCATTAAGGTGTTGCATTGGATTTATTTGAGATCTTTCTTGCTTCTTAATGTGGGCATTTATTGCTATGAACTTACCTCTTGGAACTGCTTTTGCTGTATCTCATAAGTTCTAATGTGTTTTCACTTTAATTTGTCTCAAATTTTTAAATTTCTCCTTTAATTTATTCTTTGATCCATTGGTTGTTCAGAAAAGTGGAGTTTAATTTCCATGTGTTTGTGAACTTTTCAGTTTTCCTTTTTCACTAGGATTTCTAGTTCTGTGTTCCTGTGGTCAGAGAAGATAATTGATATAATTTCAGTCTTCTTGGATTTGTTAAGACCATATTATAGTCTAGCATATGGTCTATCTTTGAAGATGTTCTACATGTGTATTCTGCTATTGTCAGATAGAATGTTCTTTATATGTTTGCTAGGTCCATTTGGTTTATAGTGTTCAGGTTAGCTCTTTCCTTAACAATTCTCTGTCTAAATCATGTATCTTTTGTTGAGAGTGGGATTTAGTGTCTCCAACTATTATTCTATTACTCTATATTTCTCCTTTTTATCTGTGTTAGCTTTTGCGTAGTGTATTTAGGTGTTCTGTTGTTGGATATATAGATATTTATAATTGTCTTGGTTTCTTGATTGATTGACCCCTTTGTCACTATGTAATGATCTTCTTTGTCTCCTTTTACTATTTTTAGTTTAAAGTCTGTTTTGTCTGATATAACTACCCTGCTTTTATTTTATTTCATTTTATTTTATTTTATTGATTTCTATTTGCATGAAGTGATTATTTTTATCTTTTCACACTCTGTGCATGTCTTTAAAGGCTAAATGAAGTGTCTGTTAGGTATCTTAGCCTTGGATTTTTTTTTTTTTTTTTTTTTTGTTTGTTTGTTTAAAACATTCAACCATGCTATGTCTTTTGATTAAAGATTAAATCTGTTTCTTTTTTTTTTTTTTAAAGATTTTATTTATTTATTAGAGAGAGATCACAAGATCACAAGTAGGCAGAGAGCCAGGCAGAGAGAGGGGGGGAAGCAGGGAGCCCTATGCGGGGCTCGATCCCAGGACCATGACCTGAGCTGAAGGCAGAGGCTTTAACCCACTGAGCCACCCAGGTGCTCCTAAATCTGTCTCTATTTATAGTACTTACTGATGGGTAAGGTCTTACTGTTGCCATTTTGTTATTTGTCTTTTGGTTGTTTGGTAGATCTATTGCTCCTTGTTTCTTAAACTGGTATCTTTTTTTGTGTGTTGATGTCTTTTGGTACCTGTATGTTTTGATTTCCTTATCATGTTCTTTTGTGTAATTGCTATAGGTTTTTTCTTTGTGGTTACTATGAGTATTACATAAAATATCTTAAAATTATATTCCTCTATTTTAAACATAACTTCAGTAGCATTTTAAAATTTACGTTTTTAATTTCTCCTCCCACTCACATTTTAGATTATTGCTATTACAGTTTGTGTATTTTAATTTTGTGTAACCAATAACAGATTATTGTAGTTATGATTATTTTACTGTGTTTACTTTTTAAACCTTAAAATTAGAGTTGGATGTGAATTATGAATTATCTTTACCAAATTATAGAATCTGACCTTGACTGTAGATCTACCATCTCCAGTTATTTTACACTACCTTGGTTTTAATTAGCATCTTTTTATTGTAGTTTAAGAGCTCCCTTTAGCATTTCTTATAAGGCACGTCTAGTGGTAATGCACTCCCTGTATTTCTTTATAAATGTCTTTATCTGTCCTTAACTTCTTAAGGAGAGTTTCGTTTGCTGTAGTAATCTTAGTTAAGAGGTTTTTCTTTCAATATTTTGAATATGTCATCCCATTCTCTCCTGGACTGAAGTGTTTCTGTTGAGAAATCCACCAATATTTTCATGGGGATTCCCTGGTATGTAACGTCTCTTTTTTCTGTTGTTGCTTTTAAGATTTTTTTTTTGCTTTTCTTCCTGACAATTTAATTATAATTAATCTCATTGTGCTTTTAGGTTCCACTAACTTGGAGTTCTTTGAGCGTCATGGATCTGAATGTCCATTTCTCTTCCCAGATTTGGGGGAGTTTTTTAGTCATCATTGCTTTAAATATATTTTCTTTTCTCTTTTTCTTCTCCTTCCAGAATTCCATAATGCAAATGTTTCTTTTCATTGTGTCCTTTCAGTCTCATATGCTTTCTCCATTCTTTCTCATTCTTTTTGTTGTGTTTTTCTGGATAATTTCTAATGTCCTATCCCCCATGCCACTGATTGTTTCTGCTAAGTAGCTGAATCTGTTTTTGAAACTGTAATGAACCTTTCAGCTCACTTATTCAATTTTCACCCTGAAGATTTTGTTAATTTTTTTAATGGTCTGTAATGCTTCATGTTTTGTTTATACATTGTTTTCCTAATTTGGTTTAGTTGTCTGTATGTGTGTTCTTGTAATTCATTAAATTTTAAGTTGTTATTCTGAATTCCTAGTCTTATAATTCATAGATCTCCATTTCTTTAGGGTCAGTTATTAAAGCTTTATTAATTTCCCTTGAGGGTGTCATATTTATCTGCTTTATTGTGATCTTAGATTCCCTTACATTGGTATAGTTGAGTAGTTGGGTTCTTCTTTCAGATTTTGCAGATTTGCTTTGGCTGAGACATATCTTCACCAGTTACCTCAGTTTGAGTTTCTGGGCATGTCTGCTCATAGTATTCTTGACCACATGTGGCCTGCTATTATCATCTATTTTTGGATGAGGCAGTACATGGGAAACCTCTGGTTGAGGTTGAGAACAATTGGATAGGACTTCTGGCTTGATACCCTACCAAAGTGAGTCTGTAGAATGGGCTCTGTGATTGCTTGAATTTTCTGGTTAGGCTTACTAAATGCTTAGGACTGAGTGGTGTGGTCCCTTATAGATGCAACTATGAATTATTTTCCCTGCCCTGAGAGGGCAGTAGATTAGGACCCAGGGCTGTGACTCTTTGTTTGGGGACTCAATTCAGGCAAGAGAATGCACTGAATTATCTTCTCAGGTGAGGTCACAGATTTTATTCTGCTGACAGGGAAAGCCATGGTTTGTGCTGTCTGTTCAAGTGTGTATTTAAGTGGAGTTGTTGAATGGGCTATGTAGTTTCGCATGTACTGTGGTTAGTTTCCCTGATCAGGCAGGCTGGAGACTGTATTCAGTATTCATTTGGGCTACAAGTTAGTTCTCTTGCCTGGATCAGTGGTTCAAGTAACTCTAATATTGGAAAAGTTCCTTGTTTATTATCTTAAGTCATGTTGGCCCACTACCTGCACGCACTGGCTTTGCATTGCAAGCTGTGGGCTCTTTTTGTCCTTTTCTTGGCTTGAGCGTCATGGGGCTGCACAGCTTTCAAGTTGTTCTTGCCAGCCTTTCTGGTGAGATGGGGCTGGGAGGTAATAGCTAGTGTGTGGAGCTACGTCTCAGCTCCCTCACCTGAGTGGAAATGTAAGGGATTGCTTCATGTAGTTCTCAAATTCCCAAACAAGGAAGGACCTGGAGCTGTCCTTGGCTATGAATGAATCCCCATGACCATTCATAGCAAAAGAATCCTTCATACTTGGTACTGGCTTTTCTTTGGGGGCAGTCAGTTTTGCTGCCCACCTCTCTGCTCAAGCATTCCTGGGCTACAAAGCTTCCTGGTCTTCCCACCAGCATCGCTGGAAGACACTCTTTACAGTATGTGGGTGTGTGACTCAGCTTCTTGCCCTGGTGAGGGCAAACCAGTCTCTAGGGCTGGTAAACCTCCTTGTTTGAGGATTGGAGTCAAATGATATGCACCCTGGCAAATTCCCTGTTTAGGGAGTGCTTTTGACTTGATTGTACAGATGAGCAAAGCTGCTGGTTGGGATTATTACTTGGGCTCTACAGGTGTGTGACTTCATTGGCCAACATCTTGTTGTCGGTTGTTGCAAGCATTTCCCCACTCCTTGTCACACTCAGATTCCCAGTGGTTGAGTCATGCAGATTCTCCTGCAATCCTTATTGGGTATGATTAGAGTAGTGGTGGGTGGTCTTGTTGTCCGCAAGGCCAGGTGGGTGGGGTCTTTGTCCAGGACTAGGTTCTCTCTCCACAGTGATGGAGGAATCAGTGGTTCTGAGGAACCACATGGTGCTGTGCTTGGGGAGGGGCAATATAGTCAACATTTAGTTGTTTCTCTTAACCTCCTAATGCAGTTTGCTAGTTCTCTGTGGTGCAATCGGTGCTTTAGCTTCATTCTTGTGTTTTAGAATTCTCTCAGTGGTGTCTTGTTCTTCAATAATTGTTAGTTGTTTTTCTTATGAGGGGGAGTGAGGTCACAAATTATGTATGTCGCCATCTTGGTGATGTTACCGAGATGTATTTTCAAAGATGAGTAGGGCTAGTCTTACAGTCGTTGGAAAAGTGAGGATTATGAATAAATTGGAGGCTGTGTGTGAGAAAAGCATTCCAAAGCATTTCCTCTGAAATAGAATATCTGAAGACACTCTCGTATGGCAGAATATTCAAGTGTGTGTGTTTGTGTATTTGAATTATTGGATTAGAATTGGACATCTAGATCATAAAAGGCCTATTGTAACAAATTAGGACTGTTATCTAAAGGCAGTGGAAAGCTTGGAGTATTTTAAGCAAAGGAATATGATATTTGGGCTTTGAAAAGATAACTGACTAAATATTTTTAGAGGGTGGGTTGATGGAGAGGAGACCTGAATGAAATCAAGCAGCACAGTAGTAAGGTTATTGCTGATTAATATGAGAAAGAGACCTAAGTTGCAGTCATGAGTATGGCAAATGATAGGAAATCAAGAAATATTGCTCAATGAGTGAATGACTAATAATTTAGCTGTTAAAATTTCAAAGGACTTAATCTTCAAAAAATGGAATCACTCTTCGGCTGAATTTCAACACTGAGATATTGACTTTATATATAGAAGAAGAGGTAGTTAGAACTCTTGATCAAATATATATTCGTTCTACTTAATGCAAAACACTAACAGATTCTCTATCATTTATAGGGTTTATTTGTTTAAAGAATATTGTCCTTTTTACAATAGAAAACTTGTTATGAAATCAATTTTTATTAGTATAGGCTCTACTCAGTATAACCACTCATGATTACACAAGTTACTGTTACATTTAATAGATGAGGTTTCATAGCTTTTTGATTAATAGCATCAGCTTTAAAGTTAGTCCTGGGTTCAAGTTTCAGCTTTTATGTTTGGAAAATACTTTTACTTCTGTTAGCCCATGTTTTCTCATCTATTCATTCAGCCAATATTTATTATTCACTACATACCATGAGTTGCCTTTGTTGCTGGGGATAGATCAGTAAACAGGTAAATATATTTTTATTTGTAAATGTTACTTTAAACAGTCATTGGCTGACTATGAATAATAAGTAGTGGATTATGTGACAGGTGAATGGTGAGTCTGTAGAACTCTGTGGAAAAGATAATGTGGAGCAGGTTGAGGAAAATGGAGATGTTTGAAGGAAGTAGAAAGTGTTGGCATATTTGCAGTTTAAAAAGAGTAGTCACCTTAGAGCTCATTGATTAAAAAATGACATTTAAGCAAGCACCTGAAGAATGTGAGGGAGTTAACCATAGAGGTTGATCATTCCAGTCCTAGGGAACAACAGTTATACAGATGAAAGCTTCTCTGCCATGTTTGAGGAATGAAGACAATATAGCAAGAACAAAATGATCAATGTGAAGAGAGAGAAGTAAGATATGAGGATAGAGAGGTAACATAGGGATAAGATTTTGTATAGAGATTTTGCAGCTTATTCTGTGGGAAATGACAATCATTGCAGAATTTGAGTAGAGGAGGGAGACAGTATGTTTTATGTATTAAAAAGATCACTCTTGACTGATACATGTAGAAATTTAAGGAGAGAAGCTAAGACATCAGTTAGGAAGCTGTTGTAATCCTCGTCAAGCATAATGGTGATTTGGACTAGGGTAGCAATGATTGAGGAGATAAGAAGTAGTAGGATTCTAAAAAAAAAAAAAAAAAGTAGTAGGATTCTGAATATGTTTTGAAGATAGAGCATATAACATTTATTGATGGATTTGATGTGGTTGTGAGAGAAAGCTGGGCGTCCAGTATTACTCTTAAGATTTTTGGCCTGCATAGCTGAGAAGATGATGTTTCAACCAGAATGGAAAAGACTGTGGTTAAACAGATATTGGGGAAGGTTAGGAATTTAGTCTTGGAAGTACTGATTTTTAGACCTCTAGTTGACCTCTAAGCAGAGATGTTACATAAGGGGTGACTAGTTATTTTTCTAGGCTAGAGATATAAATTTGTGTGTTATAAGCATTTAGGTGGTATTTAATATCTTCAGAGTAGATAAAATTCTTAGGGTTGTTGGATGACAACTGAATTTGACCATTGGCTTAGAAGCAGTTTCTTACGTGGATACGAGTTAATTTTGGGAGAGTGATGTGGAAAAAAGCCCATTTACAATGCATTTAGAAAACAAGAAAAAATGAGAAGGAGAATTTGAGAATGTATATAAACAGTTCTTTACAGGAGTTTTGCTACAAAGTGGAGCAGAAATAAAATAGAGCCATAGCTTGTAGGTAAAATAGAAATCGAGTTAAGGGAAATAGAGTTATAAAATGAGAGTAAGACAATCGTTTCATGGTGATGAGTGGGGAAATTGATGTAGGAGCAATAGGTGAAAATTTCTGGGGTTACATTTTTTTGTTCGATTAGAAAGTCAGACAATTTGTATACAAATGAAGGAGATTGGCTTAAAGTAGAGCATTGATGGGTTATTTATGGCAACATGAGAGGACATTTTATGTAGTTGCAGAGGCTGATAGGTAGATATGGAACTGAGTGAAAGTTGGGTTTTAAAGGATTTAGGATTTGTCAAATGAATGTGAATAAGGGAACAAGGGAGTCAAACTATTATGCAGGAGTGTGACTGTAATCACTGACCACAGGATTATGATTATTAAGCTGGATAAAGGGGAGGCAGGACATCAAAGAGGAGAGTGAGCGTAAAGAAAGTGGTAGGATCAGTGAATTGGAGATTTAAGTTCTGTTACAGTTAGGATAGCAGAATGAATGAGTTATGATATGAGAGGTACTTAGAAAGTGGGATGAATAGAACCAAGGCTATTTAGTAGTTGGAAATGATGAGGTCTGGCATATGACCATGCAGTAAATGGCTGAGGTAGAATGGAGGACAAGATTGTAGAAGGAAAGGAGATGAGGGAACTGGCAGACCAGTATCTTTTTCAGCTTTGAAGTTCCTCTGTAGACTATACCATTCACCATCCCTTATCTCTGAAGTCTCAATTATATTCTCAAAAAATTCCCATTTTTTTCTCAATGATGGTAGTTCTTGGATCAGTGTGATTTTTTTTCAGTACTGTTCTTGTAAGTTTTGTCTTTATCGTAATGTGTTAGAATATGCTGTTCCTTTTTATTGATTAGTACCATTCGATTGTGTGGATATATTATAGCACATTTTGTTTATCCCTTCAGCAGCCAATGAAAATTTAGACTGTTTTCTATTTTGGCTGTTATAAATAATGCTATGATTACTCTTTGTATACAAGGCTTTGTACGGACATAGGTTTCATTTCTATTGGGTAGATACCTAGGAGGAGAATTACTGGGTTGAATGGTAAGTAAATCTATGTTTAGCTTTTTAAGAAACTGCCAAGCTCTTTTCCTATTCAGCCTAACGAGTATCTTACTGTGGTTTTCATTTGCATTTTCCTAATGACTAATGATGTTGAATGTTTTTCCAGGGACAAATTGTTTATTCATATAGCTTCTTTGGAAAAATGTCTGTGTACTTTTGCTCATTTATGAATTTCACTATATTACTTCTGACTTTTAAACCATACTTTATGTATTTTTGGATACAAGTCCTTTGTCACATACATGATCTGCAAATATTTTCTGCCAGTTTGAGTTGTCCTTTCATTTTCATTGAAGAGCAAAAGATTTTAATTTTGATAAAGTACCAATTTATTTTTTTCTTTTTTGGATCATGTTTTTATTGTCAAAGTCAAGAAATTTTAGCCTAATACAAGGTCTTAGAGATTTTTTATTCCTATAAATATTATATATGTTTTTTGTTCTAGAAATATAGTTTGAGCTTCTGTATTTAAGTCTGTGATTCATTTGGAGTTACTTTTTTTGTATGGTGTGAAATAAATGCCTAAGTTCAATTTTTGCATGTTAATATTTGATTATCTCAGTATTATTTGTTGAAAAGTTCACCATTTCCCTAGTAGATTGTCTTATTACCATTATTGAAAATAAGTTGACTGGAAGTATAGGGATTTATTTTTGGATTTTAATTTTACTTCCATTGATCTCTTTATCTGGTTTATGACATTGTCACAGTGTTTTTATTACTGAAACTTTGTAATAAGTTTTTTAATTGGGCAGGTTAATTCTTCTATATTCTTTTTCAAAATTGTTTTGGCCAATTTCGATCATTTACATTCCCATATAAATTCTGAATCAGCTTGTTGACATCCTTAAGAAAGCCTGCTGGAATTATGATAGGGAATGCATTGATTTTATAGATTAATTTGGGGATAATTGTCATTTTAACAATTTTGAAGTTTCTAATCCATGAACATGTAACATCACTCTATTTACTCAGCTCTTATTTACTAGCAAAGTTTTTAGTATATGAGCATTACATTTAAGAAAAAATTTATTCATGTGTAATTTATTCTTTTTGAAGCTACTGTGTATGATAAAATTTCTTTCTTCACTTCATTTTCAGATTGTTCATTATTAGTTCATAATATTGTAGTTGAGTCTTGTGTATTGATCCTATATCTTGTAACCTTTCTGACCTTATTCATCACTTTTAGTTTTCTTGTTTTGTTTTTAGATTCCTTGGTCTTTGCTGCATATAGAATTAAAATGACGGTAAAAAACAGTTGGTAGTTTTACTTCTTCCTTTCCAATCTGGATATACTTTATTGTTTTTTCTTACCGTATTGCACTGGTTAGGACTTCCAGAATGATATTAAGTAGTAGTGAAGTTGGACATTCTTGCCTGATTCTTGATTTTAGAGCGAAAGCATTTGGTCTCTTACTATTAAGTATTGTGTTAGCTAAAACTTCTCTGTAGATGCTCTATATCAAGTTTTGGCAGTTCTCTACTGTTTTTTGTTTATTGAAGAGTATTTATTATGAATGTATCTTGGATTTTGACAACTCTTTCCTTCTTTGTGTTATAAATTGATCATGTAGGTTTTGTTCTTTATTAATATGGTGATTTATATTGATATTTGAGCATTAAATAAATTTTATATTCGTGGCATGAAATTTACTTGGTCATAATATATAATTATTTAATATGTTGTGGGATTCATTCTGCTAATATTTTGTAATGAGTTCTTTTAGTCTGTTTTTATGAATGAGTTGATTATAGTTTTCTCATGATTTGTCTGACTGGCTTGGCATCAGGATAATACTGGCCTCAATAAGTGAGGTGGGAATTGCTTCTTCTTTACTTTCTGAAAGAGTTTGTATAGTAATGTTATTCATATGTTCTTTAAATGTTTTATAGAATTCACCTATGAAGGTATCCGAGCCTGCACTAAGATTTTAAATTACTAATTCAGTCACACACCTTGTTATAGGCTATTCACATATTCTGTTACCTAAGTGTCAAATGTGGAAATATTAATTTTATAGGAATTTATCCATTTATTTATTGTGTGGCAGAGAGTTCTTCATAATAATCTCTTGTGATGCTTTTAATTTTTATAGGTGTTAGTGATGTTCCTTTTTTCAGTCCTAAGAAATGTTCCCAAAGAAACAAATGTTTTTTCAACTGATGTTTTTCCCTCTTTTTTCTGTTTTCAGTTTCTTTGATTTCTCTTTGTGTTTTTATTATTTCCATCCTTCATTGTTTAGGTTTTATTTACTCTCCTTTTTCTAGTTTTTTAAGGTGCAAGCCTTTTGATTTGAGATGTTCTTACTTTTCCAGTATAGATGTTTGCCGCTATACATTTCTAACAAGCATTTTTTAGCTTTGTTCCATAAATTTTTACATGCTTTTTTGCATTGACTTTGAGTTCAAAATGTACACTAATTTCACCTGTGACTACTAATTTGACCCATGGGTTATTTTGTGTTAATAACCAGATATTTAGGGTTTCCCAGTTACCTTTCCATTTTGATTTCTAATTTAATTCCACTGTGATCTGAGAATTCCTTTAAATGATTTCAGTTCTTTTGAAGTTATTGAGAGTTCTTTATTGCCTAGTTCCTGGTCTTTTTGGAGAATGTGCCAAATATGTTGGAAAAGAATATTCTGTCATTGCATGGAGTGTTCTGTAAATATCAGTAAGGTTAATAAGTAAGATTAAGTTGGTTGATGGTATCATTCAAATCTCAAGACTTCAGAAAGTCCTTTCTGATTCACTTTCTAGTTCTATTAATTATTGAGATTTGAGATATTGAAATCTCCAACTACAGTTTCTTCTCATTCTGTCAGTTTTTACTTTATGTTTTTTGGGTCTTTTTTTAATGAAAAATTTTGTTTATACTTTTCATAGTTTACATTATTTTTTCATATTAGGTGCATTTACATACAGGTCACAGTACTTTTTAAAATTTAAATTCAGTTAATTAACATATAATGTAGTATTGGTTTCAAAGGTAGAGTTCAGTGACTCATCAGTTTTGTATAATACCCAGTACTCTTTATATCACATGCTCTCCTTAATGTCTATTACCCAGTTATCTTGCTTGGAAATTCCTTGAGCATTTGGGGTCCATCAGTGAATGCTTTTCATAACAATTGGAAAGTTTTCAGTCATTATTTCTTTCTATTTTTTTCTCTGCCTATCTTACCTCTTTTTCTGAACTCTCATTATACATATATTGGTCCTCTTGATATCCTGCAGGCACTGTGAAGCCTTTTTTAATCTTTTTTCTCTCTGTTGCTCAATTTATTAATGCTCTTATGTTTTTCCAAGTTCATTCATTCCTTCTGCCATCTCAGAGTCCCCTTGAGGTTTTTCTTCTCAATTATTGTCTTTTTATCCAACAGAATTTCCATGGGTCTCTTTAGTAGATTCTAATTATTTATATTCACTGTTTGTATAGTCATTTTCATCACATTCTCCTTTATTTTCAAAGTATGAGTGCCTTAAATTCTTTAAACATATTTAAAATAGCTACCTTGAAGTATTTTCTGCTAAATCCAGTGCCTGGTCCTACTTAGAGAAGAGATTCTTTTGACCATTGTTTCATTAGTATGAGTCAAATTTTCTTTTTTTTTTTTTTTTGCCTTTCTCATTATTATATTATTGTTATTAATTATTAGAAAACTTAATATAAGATCTACTCTTAGCAAGTTTTTAAGTATATAATATTTTTAACTATAGGCACTTGGCTATACAATAGATCTCTAGGATTTGTTCTTCTTGCATAACTGAAACTTTATAGGCTTTGATGACTGTCTCCCATTTCCTCCTCCTTCCTCCTTCCTCCCTAGCCCCTGGTAACCACCATTTTACAATATGTTGGTGGTTTTGATAATTGAGTCTTTGAGGAAAGGTATTACTGCTAATGCTAGGCTTCTAGCCTAGTATTGAGTGAGTTTGTGATGAAAGGTGATTTTGTGATGAAGAGTAGTGCTTTAATGAGGCCACCTATGTTTTGGATATCTTATTCATCATTTAGATTTTGAATAATGGATGCAGAACACAAACATAACATGGTTTTGAAGAATGCTCTGTGTAGATTTCCAGAAATGCTTAATTTGGTTGATTACTAATTATTACTGTTATTAAGCATAATTAGCTAGTGGTGGAGAAGGTCACAATTTTTTAAATATCAATTTGGGTAAGAGCACAGATTTCTGTAAATAATGTAGTGAGAGCTCCTAGGCAGATTGTTAGTGTTTGAGAGGTTTTATTAATTTCTGTTAACGGATGGAAATGGATTAGTAGGAAGATACCTTCTACAACTATTGTAGTCAAATGAAGTAGGGCTGAGATGGGTGTAGGGCTTTCTGTGGCTGAGTGCAATCATGTGTGAAGGGTACATTTGATGGCTTCGCCTATTGTGGCTGAACAAAGTTTGATTAATGGAAGATTAATGATTGAGATTGACTATAAAATTTTGTTGAAAGTCTCATGAATTTAGATTAAATAGGAATCCTGCTATTGATTTAATGAATCTAGGATCTATGATGCTGTTGTATAGAATTGCTTACAGGTGGAAGTGTTGGAAATTTGACTATTTTAGATTCCTCATAGAAGCTTTGTATTCTTTATCCTTGATATGTCCATCTATTCTTTCACCAGCACTTCTTGATTACTGTACCTTTATAATAGGTTTTGAAGTTGGGTATTGTCAGTCCTCCAATTTCTGTTTCAGTATTGTGTTTTGAGCCTTTTGCCTTACTTTTGCCTTACACTATAAAATCATTTTGTTGATATCTTTATAATCATTTCCTGGAATTTTGAATTGAATTTTATTGAATTTATAGACCATGGGATAAAATGACAACTTGGCAATATTGAGTCTTCCTATCTATGAACATGGAATATTTCTCCACTTATTGAATTCTTTAATTTTGTTCATCTGAGTTTTCTCATTTTCCTTATATAAGTCTTTTAAAATATTTTTTATTTATTTGTCAGAGAGAGAGAGAGCACAAGCAAGGTGAGTGTCAGGCAGAGGGAGAGGGAGAAGCAGACTCCCCTCTGAGCAGGGTGCCAGTGTGGCACTCACTCCCAGGACTCTGGGATTGTGACCTGGGCCAAAGGCAGATGTATAACTGACTAAGCCATCTAGGTGTCAGTCATATAGATCTTGTACGTATTTTTTTAGATTTATACCTAAGTGTTTCACTTTTTATGATGCTAATGTAAATGGCATTGTGTTTCTATTTTTAAGTTCCACTTGTTCATTTTTGGCATATAAAGTAGCAATTGACTTTTGTGGATTAACCTTGTGTCCTGCAACCTGAAATAATTGCTTATTAGTTCCAGGACTTTATCTGTTGTTTTGGATATTCTTTTTTTTTTTTTTTAAGATTATTTATTTATTTGAGAGAAAGAGAGAGCATGTGCATGAGTGAGTGAAGGGCAGAAGGAGAGAATCTTCAAGCCGACTCCCTGCTGAGTGTGGATCCCCATATGGGGCTCGATCTCATGATTTATGAGATCATGACCTGAGCTGCAACCAAGAGTCAAGCACTTAATGGACTGAGCCACCCAGATACCCTTTGGATATTCTATATAGACAAGCATGTCATCTGTAAACAAATAAATCCTTATGTCTTCCTTCCCAATCTGTCTTTCATTTCCGTTTTGTGTCTTACTGCTTTAGTTAAAACTGGTATATGATATTGGAAGGAGTAGTAAGAGGGTATATTCTTAACTTTTAATCATCTCAGTGAGAAAGTCTCATTTCTTACCATTCTGTATGATGTTAGCTGTAGTCTTTTTGTTTTTTGGAGTTTTTTTGGTAGATGACCTTATCAAGTTGAGGACTTTTTCTACTAGTTTATGGAGTGTTTATCATGAATGGGTGCTGAATTTTGTGATATGCCTTTGCTGCATCTATGAATATGATGATGTGATATTTTTAGCTTGTTGATATGTGATGGATCGCATTAAATGATTTTGAAATGTTGAACTAGCTTTTAAAAGTTACTTCTTTGAGGTTAATTTGCAGAATTTCTCTACTGTTTTATGAGGCTATTGATGTTACTGCTTAGCTTTTCTAAAATCCCTATTTTAATTTTCTTAGTCTGTTTTTTTTTAGGGGTCATCCCTGTTTCTCCAGATTAGAGTTCAGTAAATGATTGGTCAGAAGGCTTGCTGAAACCTTTGACCATGTGTTTGGTTTGATGAACATATTAAAATTTGGGTTAATTTTCATCTCTGTCCTAGCTTTAGCTTCTCTTCGATGTTTTTCAGGTCTACAGTGTATGTGTGCATAGGCCTTCTGAGAGCCATGGATTGTGTGAAATTTTTATGAAGTTCCCTAATATACATGTAATATATAGCCATGACTGTTTCATTTTCATGATCTTCTTCAATTCCTGGTTGGTTCTTTGGTCTCCTCCTTACCCTAACTGCAAATGTAACCTCATTCTAGGAGATTTGAAAGCTTTTTTTTCCTATTTTCAGCTTGGCAAGCATTTTTTTTGAACTGTCTTTCAAATCAAATCAGTGATCTCTGTCAGTGAAGTTGTTGGTTTCTATAAGCAGCCACAGCCTTGTAGAACTACTTCATCTATGGCACTTGGTTGGGGCAGTCCTGAAAAGATCACCACAAATTCCATTTGTTTTTACTCAGCATTTAGCAGATTTTTTTGAATAAAATTAATGTGGATTTTGTTGTTTGCCTCTGGTCAATTTTCAGAGTCCTGAAATGATATTCTCTAGTTCTTTACTTGGTCTACTGGGATAGGATTTCTTTCCTCTTTATTCTACCATATTTCATGGCTGGTTCATCCTCTCTCTCTCTCTCTCTTTTTTTTTTTAAGGTTTTATTTATTTGCTTGAGATAGAGAGATTTGGAGAGAACACAAGCAGCGGGAACGGCAGGCAGAGGGAGAGGGAGTGTGGGGCTTGATCCTGCGACCTTAGAATCATGACCTGAGCCAAAGGCAGATGCTTAACCCACTGAGCCATCTAGGTGCCCCTGGTTCATTCTCCTTTAAGTCCTAGTTCAGATGTCACCTCCTCAGAGAAATCTTCCCTGAAACGTATTATCCAGGTTACTTTTACCTTCCTTAGAAACTTTTCCCCATATCTCATTTCTCTCCTATGTTTATTTTCATTATCTGTCTCCTTATGTAAAATGTATGTTCTATGAGAGCAGTCTCTCATCTCTTGTTTATGGTTGTATTTCTGGCTCTTAGAGAAGAGCCAGAAATACCTTACAAATTTACAAAAAATAAATTTACAAAATTACAAAAAATACCTTACAAATACCTTACAAATTCAGTAAATATTTGTGGTTAATTGATATGATATTACCTCTGTAAGTACATTGTTTTTATAGTTTTGGTTTCAATTATTGATATTTTTCATATAAACAGTATTTTTCAACATTCTTAAATGTAATTTCATTTTATATAGATAAACTTTACAATAGTCAAGTGATATTTCTTTGAGGATTTTTACCAAGAGAAAAGAAAATGCATGGATATAATACATATTTTGTGTTAAAAATGTCTATATTTATGAAGAAATGAATTCTTTTTTATTTTCAGATATCCTTATCCACAATAGCTGATTCTTATTGGGATACAGTTATTTGAATAACTTACTCATTTTTATATCATCTATAATCATAGGTTTTATAATACCCTTTTCAGATTTCTTACTTGTGCTTGTCTTACTCTGTTTGGATTTGTTAGCCTCCTTTGGTTAGTAGAAACTGTCTTCTTTAGTTTCTACTTTAAAACTTTAAACTTTAGTGCTGAACCTATAGAATGTACTTAGCCTTTGCCTTTTGAATGTCAGAAATAAATGATGGTAGAAAGAAAACTAACATTCGTTAGTGAAATAGTGGAGCTAGTATTTGAAATTTGTATTTGAAATTTTTATTATATCTTTATTTAGAAGGTAGAATATATTTTATTTATTTTTTTATTTTATTTTTTAATTAACATATAATGTAAAATTTGTTTCAGGGGGTAGAATATAATTTAAAGAAACATTTCTGAGATTTATTTTTCTAAATCAATGGGTTTAGGTTTGCTTTTATAAATATTCAATACATTGAGGTTACTTGAGTTTACATAGCTATGGATATATTTGTGAAGTAGTTTGCAGTGTTTGTCTACTGGACTTAATCCCAGGGGCAGAAAGAATAAGTAATAAGGGTTTTTCTTTTCACTGCGGAGACCAACCTTTTTTTTTTTTTCTTCTCTTATTATGTAAGTCTGACCTACCTTGACCTCATTTATAGCATAGCTGCTATAAATTTGGTCCTTGATTAATGTTTTATTAGTGTAAATAACATGAAGACCTTTACAGACTGAGACTATAGCATAAGGTTTATTGGACTTGATGGTTATCTTTAGCAAATCAATTACTTAGGTCAGACATAAGTAATTGTTATTTGGTAGAAATGTTTCTGTAAACTTACCTATTTAATTGATAGGGTACTTTCTCTGTAAATACATCATTTTGATAGTTTTGAGTTCAGTTATTGATATTTTTTATGTAAGCAATCCATTTTAAACATTTATTTATACAAAGGAAGTAATTAGTATTCATTGGCATAATTGATACTTTGACAGTTTTTTCATCAATATAAAAGAAAACACACATACATATAGAATAAGATTTCATTTAAAAACATTAATTTTCTACAGTTATTGAACAAGAATGTTGTTATTCCTAAATCATAATTTTATTTATGGATGTTTTATGATATATCATTATTATCATGACTGTCATCTCTATTTACTTTTTATGTGTGCAAGCAATTGGTCTAAAAGAGTCCTGTTTTTCCTGAAAGGTACAAATTTTTTTAAACAGTTTTAAATTCTTTAAAGAATATAAAAGACTTATTTTAGAATGTTCTGTGGAGCTGTAGCACCATATTAATAGGAAATAGGAAAGTCAGTTATCACCATTGCCTTTGACCTTCTTAATGAAATCTGAGGGTCATTGTTATACTAAATTCATGTGTGGTAGGTCACATTATTATGTATATTGGGCTTCAGTTGATTTATTTGTGTACTTGATTTTTTTTTTGTATTTGATTTTTATATTAATTTTCCTTCCCCTTAAAAATGTATTTAATTGAAAAATGTATTTAATTACACTGATTCTAAAGAACTATTGCTTAAATTTTTAAATTAAATTCTTTGTCAGTGAATCTTGAAAGTCATTCCTTGTTTAGATAAAGAAATTTATATTCATATTTTGCTTTTCTTTTTATTCCTATTATTATTCATTGGCTTTGTTGAAATCTCTTCTTAAAACTTTACTATCTCACCATGGCTGTTAATTATGCCAGCAGAAATAGATCCACTTGTTAGGTAGCTTTCTTTCTCCCTACCAGCATGCCTGCCATCCCTTCAGCTAATATTTTTTAGGGCATTTTAAGTTCCTGATGTTGTTCTAGGCCGCTGTAGTCATGACAGCTGCTCTTGAGCATTTCAAAGTCTTATAGCTTCACTTGTTTAAGTTGTGTTAGAAGGAACAATGCATTGAACAATGTATTGGTATCCTGCATATTTGTCTCTGTTTTTGTCCTTACACTCTGAAGTTCTGACAAATCAGTGCAAATAACCTATAAATAAAATTTTTATAGCTTAAAATGCAAAGGAAATTCTATGAAGTTTCCTGTCTTTCTTGTTATGTAATTTCTTAATTTTTCTCTTTACTTATATTTTAAAGGAAAAAACTTAACAATTTAATTGGTGATAAAATTTTAGAAGTTTTTGCCAGTAAAAATGAAGAAAAGTAGTAGAGTATAGAACCTGGTTTAAAGGTAGAGTAATTATTAAACATTTTCTTATAGTAAAAAATTTTAAGATGAATTCTTGTCTTGAATTTTATAATTTGTTAAGTATATGAGTAATTTCTAAATGACCTATAATTACAATATTGGATTTAGTTTCCTAAAAATACACTTTGAGAACTTCCATAACTTTCTACGATTTTTCTCTGAAATCTGCTACTATGACTTTCTTCTTTTCTTCATCCTTCAAAAGCACAATAAAGGGTAGATTATCCCACATCCTATTGGACACATTGCTTAATTATCCTCTAGGGATAGTCAGTATCTGCTTATTACACAAATAATTCAGGCTTGTATCCTGATATGTAAATAGCCCTCATAAAAGACATAATGTTTCTAGTACTCATAGACTTGTCTATCTTCAAAATTCAATTGCTTAGATTGCACTTCTGCTTTCTGAGCATTCACTTAGTAGTTTCAGCATTTTCCTTCATTCTAAATATTGTAGATTCTTAATCAGTGCCCATGGAGTAAATGAAAAGAAGAATGAATGAAAGGGAAGGTGAAGAGGGAAAAGGGAGATAGGGAGAGAAGGTAAAACTCTGACCACTTTGGGTTATATATTGGTAAGAGATAGAGGTATTTGTTGCACCTAAGTAAACAGTGTGGCTAGGATATAGTCTCTGAAACAATCAAAGATGAAATGTAAATTAGAGTTTATCTCTTGGAAATTCCGCGGTATTTCTTAAAGGGCTATATGGTCTCTGGTTAAATTTTTAAAAATTATATGTGAGGTGATATATTTCATAGAAAAATTCAATTAAATATTTTAAACATTTGTTTAGAAGTGATCCTATTTCACAAGTCATTGTTTCAAAGATGTATTGGGAGGTACTTTCATCTCTGTTTACTCTAACCCTGGATCTAATAATAATAGACATTAATGTGGGTTGTTTTAGAAGGAGGTGCATGCTATTCTTTCCTCTTAAATTAATGTTTATTATTTTGTGAAAATTTAGTGGCTTATTAAAGAAGATTAGAATTTTCTCTCCTTAATTATGAGAAACATTTTCTTTTTCTTCATGTGTTTTGGCTTAAAATAGTCATATGGTCAAATTATTTTCACTTTTAATTTTCCAGCTTGATCTGTTCTCTATGATTACTTTTCAGGCTTGTTTTGTTCTGATTGAATTAAGTAGTGGTGCTGCATTTAAATCGTGCTTTTCACCCCCTAAAAAATCCTAAATTTTAGAAGGCTTCAGGGCTTTAGATGTTAGGCAGGGTAGGATTTTTTATTTAACCTTTCTCACCAAGGTGAAAGCCTGCAACTTGCAGACAAGGGTGGTATGTTTGTGTAAAAGGTTGAGAGCCGTATGCATTTTTTAAAACTACAGCAGTTTATGTATAAATGGAAACACTGGATTAAATGAAAATGAATATAGAAAAAAAAGAGGAACAGATTAGGGGTGGGAGAAAAAGAAAGCTATACATTGAAAAGAGTTAAATGATAATGAAATGAAGATAGAAATTGGTTCATTGGGAAAATATTTATGCACATCAGGTATGTGCTGGTCTGTGTTCTGAGTTCAGGGGATTAGGCAGTGGACAGAATAGACATTCTTGCCCTCATGCAGTGTATTTTAATTAGCATAGGTAGACAATAAAGAAGTAAAAAAATTTATATGATGTCAGAGAGTGATAAATGCTATAAGATAAAACAGGGATAGAAAGAATAGATACAGTGTAGGGCAGAGGATGTTGCAATTTTAAACAAGGTAGTCAAAGAATCTAAAAGCATAAGTTACTATGAAATGCTAAGCAGTTGCTACTTGAAATGAAGACACAGGCAGGTATAGGAAAAAGGAAGATGATTTTATAACAGGGAAATCCTAAACTATTTGAAGTGGGGAGTAATTTAGAGCTGTTTTCCTCATCATTTTGTTTGTTTGCATAAAACTATCGTGTGTGTGTGTGTGTGTGTGTGTGTGTGTGTATCCTTGAGAATAAATTCTTTCCTAGTCCTAAGAATTTCTGTTATCTAGAACATGCCAGCTTGCACGCTGGTTCTCCTGTTTCCATTCTAACCTTTCTACTGTCATGAGTTACTGTTTTAAAATGCTCAACTAGGGGTTGTTGTGCAAAGTAAAATTTGGAAAAATAGGTTGATATCAGACTCTGACATTCATGTTAAATTTGAAATTTATATTAAATTACTGAGCTCTTATATTTTATGGAAGCAATAATTTTATGGAATATTTGCTATTTCCATTCCAACAGTTAAATGTATGGCTACATTTTGGTCTCCTTAATAAAAAGGTTACTGGGTTTTAGAGGTGGATACCATCTGGGTTAGTTCTAAACTGAACAAGATCTAGATTTTCTTTAAATATGGATGAGGTCAGTTAAAGAATTTTGAAAACTGTTTAAAAATATTCTTTTGTTAGTCACCAGCCTGTTCTTTTTACGGCTTCAGGGTTGTGTATTCTATGTTCGACCCTTTGTATCTCCTAAAGTTTTTACTAAGAGCTGTATCTTGGGCACCTAGGTAGCTCAGTCCTCAAGCATCTGCCTTCAGCTCAGGTCATTATCCCAGGGTCCTGGGATCGAGCCCCGCATCAGACTCCCCACTCCACGAGGAGCCTGCTTTTCCTTCTCTCTCTGACTACTGCTTCCCCTACTTGTGCTCTCTGTCAAATAAATAAATAGATAGATAGATAGATAGATAGATAAATATAAAATCTTAAATAAAAGAGCTATACCTCAGAAAGGAGTAAAGAGATATCAGTTTAAAGATCTTTGTGATATTGAATTATTAAATATGCCATATATGTCTGTATGTGTGTGAGGGGAGATGTGAGCAAGGAAGCACTTACATAGAGAGTTAGGTAATAATTCTGCAATGTAAGGATGAGGACTGTGTTAATAAATGAAGATACAATCTGAGGAGTGAGGTTTAGTAGTTGTCATATTATTCCAGGAAGACTTTGGAAACAGTTTTTTTTCCCCCTGTCAGAAATTGGTTTGTGACTATTGTCTGTAGTTAATTCTAAAGAAATAATTTTAGAATTACCAGTTCAGGAGCATTGCTTCCGTACTGCAGTTGTTAGGGTGCAGAAAAGTGGTAACCTTCTTTTCATTGGTGAAGATGTTTAGTACAGAAAATCTGACAGTTTCTGCTAATGGGGGTCACAGAAAGCTCAAGAAACAGAACAGTAATATTGGAAAACTCTTGGCAAAAATGTGTGTATGTGCTTACCCAAGGTCTAGACTAGTATAATCAGATGTGGACAATGGGCTGTAATGTAGTTATGGGAGAGGGTTGTCATCATTACTGTTATTTATTGAGCCTCTAGCGTGAATCTTTTCTAGTTGGTCACTTGATAGGGTTGTTTGTTTCCTAAGGCTGACACAAGCATTTTTTTCTCCTTGCACTGTAGGTATAAATTATACATAGTTTTTCTTCTTAACATTAAAATATGTGTATCATTTTGTACTCTGCATTTAGAGATTTAATCTACTATACAGTGAATCTAATGTTTTGAGACTGATTATAATTGAAACTCTCTCTCTAATCTTTATTGGAAATAATAGTTTGTACAACTATTAGATAAAATTACATTGCTAAATGCTGTATAATTTGTATATTTAGGAAAATATGCATATAGATGGTCCCTTAGAAAAGCAAAAAGAAAACCTCTATTCACTTAGATATCTTAATACTTTAATTTGTGAAGTCATTTTTATTTTTTCCATAATGAGAGGAAAAGTTGTATTTGTGTGTCTAAATGGCAGGCGTGGGATTTAAAAGCATTTTGTAAATTATGAAGGAAAAAAAGTGCTTCCTTTCTTGTGTGAAAGTAATATTAAATACCTTAAGCATATCCTAGTCAAATTTCATAATATTATAGTTAGACAGTAATATTCTGTATGATGCATTGAAAATGTTGCAAACTTAAAATTCTGATATATTTATGTCTAACCTAAAAGCTCTAGAGTTTTGCTCATAATAACTTAGATAGATTTAGATACTTGAGAATATTTTACTTAAAAGCATTGCCACAAACTCTCCATTTATTAAATAATGCCTGTGTATAGCTAAATATTACCTCTTAGGTGTATGGTTGGTTAAAAAAGAATACTTAAATGATGTGCTTTTCTTAATCAGCTGTGATCTGATAGTGAAAATAAAGGAATAGCAATCAAATAGAATTTTCCTGATACTGTGTAAACAAGTGTATATACTCTATATAGATATTTTAAAAATAAACATTAGGTATAAGTTTTACAAAAATAAAAGTCTTTGTTGAAGAGAATTGCAGAATATTACTTAGGGGGAAAGAGGGTTGAATTGGATCTTATTGATCCAATATTACTATTATTGATCCAATATTACTTAGGGGGAAAGAGGGTTGAATTGCATCTTATAGAAATTGAAATTTTGGATGTAAAGAAAGAACAAAATAATGGGTTTGTGGGTGGTTTTGGCATTCAATTTCTATCATTTGTTTAGTACCTATTTATTGATTGTATCCTATGTCCCGGACACTCTTGTAGAGTCTGAGGATAAAGCTGTGAATAAGATTCAACTGTCATGGAGGAGAGGATAAATAATAAACAAGTTAGTGAACAATGCAGATAGTAATACATGCTTAGAAGAAAACAAAGCAGGATTATGTGAGTGTAGAGGGGAAAGTTTATAGGGAGGCCAATATATTGAGTGTTTAGAGAAGATTTGAGGAGTGACACTTGATTTGAATGAAGAAAAGTAGCCAATCAGTTTGAGATCTAGGTCACAACATTTTAAGGTGAGGAAATAGCAAAAACAAAGGCCTTGAGTAGGGAATGATGTTTGTTTATTATTGAAACAAAAAGCTGGAGTGGCTGGAACAAAATGAGTAAGGGAGAGGGGTGTAGAAATATTAGAAGTATTGAGGTTTTAGATCACATTATGGCCTGGTAAGCTGGGGTAAGAAATTTGGATTTAATCTTATTTAGTAAGAATACATTGCAGAGTTTTAAGGAGTGGAGTGACATGATGTTACTTTTTATTTTGGTTTTGTTTTTTGATGGTTACATTTAAGTGTTTTCTAATTTTAATTTATTTTTAACGTAGATTTTACCACCTTAACTGTCTTAAAGTGTACAGTACAGCAGCACTAAGTATATTTACATTGTTCTGCATCTGTCTCTACCATCCATCTCCAGAACTCATTTTATCTTGCAGAACTGAAACTCTATACCCATTAAATAACTTCCCATTCCTCCCTCCCCATCAGCCTCTGGCAAACACCACTACACTTTCAGTCTCCATGAACTTGACTACTCTAGGTACTCTGTATAAAGGAAATCATACAGCATTTGTCCTTTGGTGCCTGGCTTTATTACTTAGCATAATGTCTTTAAGATTCATCCATGTTGTTGCACATGTCAGAATTTCCTTTTATTTCATTGTATGTATATACCACATTTTATTATTCATTCATCCATTGGTGGACACTGGGTTGCTTCTACCTTTAGTTTTTGTGAGTAATGCTGCTAGTCTCTGCTCTCAATTCTTCTGACTCTAAGTCCAGAAGTGGAATTAATGGATCATATGATCCATACGTGATCATTTTTAATTTTTTTGAGGAATTGCCATACTGCTTACCTTAGTGGGGGCACAATTTCACATTCCCACCAACAGTGCATAAGAGTTTCAATTTCTCCATATCCTTGCTAACATTAATTATTTAATCCTAGGGCTTACATAAGTGGACTTAGGTGCTATTTATTGAGGTGAAAAAAAGTGGTAGAGATAGGGAAAGAGGTAATTTGGATAGAGGAAAGGGCACAGAACTGAGCTCTGGGACACAACACAATTTAAAGGTAGTATAAAGAAGGAGACAGGAAAGGAGAAAGTGAAGAAGCATCTAATAGGTGAGAAGAAAACCAGAAGTAGAAGAGGATAGAAGAAAATGTTTTAAGAACCTTAAGGTACTTATCACAGTTACCTTACTATTTGCATGTAGTCCTACCTTCCTAGTGAGAGTAAATGCCTTGTGGACAGTTTATGCATCTTTGTATTGCTCATATTTAATAGCATAGAACTGCCTGGCATCAGTGAGTATGCAAAGAATTTATTTTCCCAACAAGCACTGCTGGACACCATCTATGCCCTGGGGTTATAAGGTTAAATTACATAGGGTTGGTGCAATCTGGAATGTAAGATAATTGAGATGGTTTTATACAGAATGATCCGATGTAAGAAGTACCACAAAAGAGACACGCACACCTTGGTAGAGGATTAGTTCTGTGGAGGGAAACAGATGTAGGATCAGGAAAGATTTTATGTAGTTGACTTTCGAGTTTTGCTTTGAGGGATTAGTAAGATAGGCAAGATGGAATAAGAAATGAGGTCATTCCTGGCTGAGAGAATAGTAGGAACAGATGCAAAGAGGTGTAAAATACAGAGTGTAATGTTTGAGAAAGCAGTCTTAGAGTATAAAGGAGTAGCAGAATGGAATCTGGTTTCTAAGCCATGCAAAGGTGTTAGCTTTCTCTTGTAGATTGTGTGAAGGTAGTTAAAACTTTAAAAAGTGTACTGTGATGATCAGATTTTCATTTTGGAAAAATAACTTTGGTGAAGCATTGGCTAGAATAATAAGACTAATGGAAAGAAGTTTGGTGGTTATTGTAATAACTGTAGCCATGATGTTGAGTGCCTGAGGGGGACTGGAAGGTGTTACAGAGAGAAACAACTTTTCTGAGGAGTACATAATCATCTTTGCTTCTACTGAACTATGATACATATATGTACCTATGTAGTAATTATTTATCTTTTGCTGCCTAACAAATTACCACAAACACTGTGGTTTATCATTTATTTATTTATTTGTAAATATTTATCTGAGAGAGAGAGAGTGCAGTGGTGTGGGGTTGAGTAGGGGAGGGGCAGAGGGAGAGGGAAAAAGAAACTCAGATGGACTCCTTGCTGAGCACAGGGCTTCCCCTTCCTGAGATTATGACCCAGAGATCACAACCTCAGCCAGAACCCTAAGAGTCAGACCCTTAGCTGACTGCACCATCCAGGCACCCCTAAGTTTGAAAAACATATATTTCCTATCTTAAAATTTTTCGGGGTCAGGATTTGGGTACAGCTCAACTGGATACTCTACTTAGAATTCCCCACTTTTGTAAAGGTGTTGGCCAAGCTGTGTTCCTCTCTGGTTTCCTCTTTGAAGCTCACATTGTTGTTGGCATAATTTAGTTTCTTTCACTTGTGAGACTGAGGTCCCCATTTTCTTGCTTGCTGTCACTAGCATCCAATCTCAGCTTGAACAGGCTGCCTTTAGCACTTTGTCGTATGGGCACAACATGGTAGCTTTTTTTTTTTTTTTTT
>CM053604.1:107775857-107834686 GCA_028646535.1 Procyon lotor | reverse complement strand
CAGACGCTTAACTGACTGAGCCACCCAGGCGTCTCACATGGTAGCTTTCTTTTTCAGGGATGTTTGGAGGATTTCTCTGGTCTGCTAAAGCAGAGCCTTCTAATGTAACCTCTTTAAGGAATGACTATCCAATAATATTTGCTATATTCAGTTTCCTAGAAGCATGTCCTCGATTTTCCCAGATTAAATTCAGTAGGGTGGGATAGAAGACCTTGACTCATTGGAGGTTACCTTGGAGTTTGTCTATCATAGCATTTATATTAGAGTTTAAAGCTGGAAAGAATCAAGAGTACTCTCTTCTCCCCAACTAAAATATAAGAAAAGCTTGTCTCCGGTGCTTAGCCTAGTCTTTATAGCATAATAGATGTTGCATAGATATTTGATAGTGATTCAGAAGATAGAGGGAATTATGTACAAACACGTTAGAAGATCAGAAGATGTACTCAGTTATAGAGTAGATGAAGTAATTAAAGCTTGATTTTTAGGACATTAGCTGTGAAATACAGAGCATGAATTAAACCTGAAAATACTACAGAGAAGTACTGACAATGTTTGCTGATTGATTAGGGGCCTGTAGGAAGGTGGTAGGGAAGAGGGAGGAGATGAGAATAACTTTGAGGTTAGGGACTGGGAGGATGGTGTGTCTTTGACTAATCAATTCAATTAATGTTTGAGTGCTTTGAGGCAATATATTGATGTTAATTCATGATGTGGTTTTGGTCTCTAGAGAGAAACTAGAAGCACAAACCAGTATTTCATGTTTATACTCATGAAAGCCCTTGCTTTCTTTATCTGTAGAGTCATAGGAAGTTATTCATTAGCTGATTTTAAACTTGCACTAGGGATTGTTTTTTATCTGTAATGTCTGAATGTGTACTGTTTAATACCATTTGAAAAATACCCTAATGATCTTACCCCAAAATCATAAGACATTGCATTAACTTCAGAAGTAGCAGGATTACAGTTTCAGGATAATGGAGAGGGTCTGACAGATTTGGAATCAAATGATAAATAGTGTATATGAACTTAATAGAGATATGGAGGTTGCCCTGGTGGCTCAGTTCTTGATTTCAGCTTAGGTCATGATCTCAGGGTCGTGAGATCGAGCCTTGAGTCAGGCTCCATTCTAGACATGGAGTCTACTCAAGATTCTCTCTCCCCCTCTTCTTCCTATCTCTCCACTCATGAACATATGCTCTCTCTCTTTCTTTCTCAACAAAACAAAGCAACAACCAAATAGAGATATGTGATAGAAGAGCAGAAAGCCTTTCTATTTTCTGTAAAGTTCATCTGTTTTTCTTTCTTTTAATTATTCCTTATCATAAAACTTGAAAGAATAGAGAAATACAAGGGGGAAATCATAAAGCCCTACTTTCTACAGCAGTGGCTGGCATACTTTTTTGTAAAGGGCCATATAGCAAATATTTTGGACTTTGCAGGACATATGGTCTGTGTCACTGCTGCTCAACTTGTTGCAGAGTTACGATGTTAGAACCACTATAGATAATAAGCAAATGGACATGGCTTTGTTCCAAGAAAACTTTATTAACAAAAACCATTGGCAGGCCAGATTTGGTCTACAGTCCCTATTTTGCTGACCTCATTTTAGGTAAATGGCAATTTGGTATATTTGCTTTCATATTTTCCCGAAACTCCTATTGTACATAATATTCTTTTAATTTTCTTTTCTCCCTTAACGTATCGTAGTAATCCTTTTGTTGTCAACTCGGAAGAATCTATCTCTGGTTTGATTATAGGTTTGTACATTTGGTTCTTTTAGTTTTTCACTTTTATAAGCAGTGTTTTACTGAAATTCCTTGTACACACACATTATTTCTGTACTTGTGGGAACATGTTCATATGGTAACTAGGAGGAGTGTAATGATTGGTTTGTATCAAAGTCTATGCATATTTTATTGATATTTTGATTAAAACATTGCTACAAACACAGGCACCCCATGAAATGAGAATGGGTTTCTGTTATCTGTTTATAGACATGCCATTGTTGATAACTGTTGTTGGGTCTAACTTAATGTAGGTAGGCATTGTCTAGTTGCAGTTTAGTTACTTAGGCTATTAAATTAAATCTATAATCCTAATCCTACCCTACCTTTTTTTTTTTTTTTTAATATAGTAATTCTGGTGGGACGTAATATAGCTTATGATTTTATTTGTATTTCCCTGGTGACTAATAATCTTGAGAATCTGCTTTTCATGGATTTATTTGCCTTTTGGAGATCTTTCATGAAATGCTTATTTGTGTACTTCACTCATTTTTTAAAATTATGATTATTGTCCTTTCTTTATTTGTAGGAATTTCTTATATATTTAAGATAATAAGTTCCTTGTTGACTGTAGGTATTCCAAATGTAGGCTCCCTTCCAAAAGTTTGTCTTTTAATTCTCTTAATGGTGGCTTTCATAAGCACAGATGTTTAAAGAAGTCCAGTTTATCAGTGTTTTTTCTTTATGTTGTATTTTGCGTTTTTTCAAGAAATCTTTAAGTCATTAAAGATACTATTGTATGTGATCTTATGAAAGCTTCTAGAAGTGTTTAGGTCTTGTCTATGACCCATTTGGAATTGATTCACTTATTACGGTTTGAGATAGAAGTCAGTGTTCATTTTGTTCATATGATTGATTGATCCTGTACCAGTTATTGAAAAATCCCATCTTCTTCCTCCTTAATGCAAAAGTGCCTTTATCTTAAATCTGGTGAGCATATATGTGTGAGTCTGTTTCTGGATGTTCTCTTCTGATTCATTGGTCTGTTCATCTGTGTTTTCCCTAGTACTACACCGTATTGATTAATATATCATTCTAATGAGTCTTAATATTTGGTGATATTAGTCCTCTGTTAAGATTATGATTGTTGTTATCCCTCCTCTTTCCTCCTCTTCTTTAAGAATGCCTCAGCTAGGGCGGCTGGGTGACTCAGTTGGTTAAGCAACTGCCTTTGGGTCAGGTCATGATCCTGGAGTCCCAGGATCGAGTCCCACATAGGGCTCCCAGCTCCACGGGGAGTCTGCTTCTCCCTCTGCCCTTCTCCCCTCTCATGTTCTCTCTCTGTCTCTCTCTCTCAAATAAATAAATTAATAAACAAACAAACAAATAAATCTTTAAAAAAAAAGAATGCCTCAGCTATTCTTTGTTCTTTATATTTTCATTTAACTGTTAGAATCAACTTCTCAAATTTCATGGAGAGACCTGCTAGAATAGAATTTGTTATAGCTATACATCACTTTGTGGAGAATTGATACCTTAACAGTATTGAGACTTTCACTTTGATGAACAAGGTATGGTCCTTCTTTAATTTCTTTAACTAATCTCAGCATTCTCTTTGTTTATATATAAAGTTCTAGACATTTGCTTAGTTCCTACATATTTTGATTTTTAATACTTTTCAAAGTAGTACTTAAAATTATTTCCACTTTTTGGGTAACTATTAAGTAGAGTGTAGTAGGTTTTTCTATATTTTGTATATCACTTGTAGTGATCTAGATCACTTTAACCTAGTGATCTTTCTAAATTCAATTATTAATTTTAATTGTTTACATATTCTTTTGGATTTTTATTAGTTTTTTGAAAGAATCAACTTTTTATTGATTTTCTAAAGTGCATTTTTATTTCATATTTAATTAATTTCTACACTGTTTTTTTTTATTTTCAGTATATTGATTTTCTATGACCTCTCATTTCTTCAGTTGAGTACTTTGGTAAATTATTTTCTGAGTTTATTCTTTATTCAGTGTATAAATTTCTCTCCAAGCAGAGATTTAGTAAAATTCCACACGTTTTGATTTGTTGTTTTCGTTATCTTTTTATGTTCATTATCTTTTCATTATCTTTATTATCTTTTAGTTCAAAGTATTTTCTAATTTCCATTATCATGTTTACTTTGATGCATGGGTTATTTAGAGATATATTCTTAATTTTCAAATATTGGTAGGAACAAGTGTTATTATATATTGCTGTGTCAACAATATTACCAAAATCTAGCCTTAAAGAAACACGCATTTATTATTTCATAGTCTCTGTTGTTTAGAATTCTGGGCAAGGCTTGTCTGGCTCCTCTGCTTATATGGCTGTAGGTACGGTGTTTGTGGGCTGCAGTCTCATTTGATATTTGTCTGAGGAAGTATCTGTTTCCAAATTTATCTGGTTGTTGGCAGGATTTAGTTCTTTGTGAGTTGATGGGATTGAGTCTCAGTTCTTGCTGGTAGTTGTCTGAAGGCTGTACTCTTGCTTCTTGCCACGTGGACTTCTCCAAGGGGCAGCTCATAACATGGAAGCTTTCTTTAGCTAAGCCATCAGGGAGATTGAATAGAGAGAGACTGCTAGTAAGACAGAAGTTTGACTCTTACTTAATGTAATAATCGAAATAATATTTCTTCAGCGTTGCCATATTTTATTGCTTAGAGGCATGATATAGCTCCTATAGCATAGGATTACATGAGGGAGAGGATTACATAGGCATGCTATAGCTCCTATAACATAGGATTACATAGGGAGAGGATTACATAAAGGCTGAGGATACAAAGGTTGGGAAAGTTGGAGGCCATCCTAGACTTTCTTTGCACAGATTGTTCTCTCTCTCTCTCTCTCTCTCTCTCTTTTTTCCCCCTAATTTAGTTCTGTGTCAGAGAATATACTGAGTATGATTTCTTCCTTTGAAATTCATTACAGATTTCTTAATGAGCCCACAATTTTACCTGTTTTGTATTCAATCCATGTTTTCATGATAAGAATATTTATTCTTCACTTAGTGGGTGTAATGTGATATATGTGTCCATTTCCTCAGGTTTGTAATCACACTGTTAAAACATGCTATAGTTTTATATCTTCTACAGCTAGTTGTAAGTCATATTGTTAGGAAAATACAAATATGAAGTCTCAAAATTCTGACTTTCTATCAGGATCATTCATCTTATCATTTGAAGTATTTATTTTCTTATCTCTAATTTTGTTTATTAAAGCCAATTTTTTCTTACAGTAATAAATTGTTTATCTTTTTGAAAAATGACTTTCGACATTTGTGCAACCTTATATTGAAACTGTGTTATGTTTAAACAGCACACACTTAAAAAAAATGTACCTGACAATAATTGTATCATTACATCTGTTTACTTTCTACATTTTCCTGACGTATTTAGGTTAAAACTTACCTTCTTATTATCTGAATCCTTTTTGGTTGCTCCATGTTTTGAGTGTTTCTTTCTTTTTTTCCTTTTAAGCTAAATGTTTTTGTTATTCAGGTTTTTTTTTTCTATTAGTGTATTGGTTATAGTTATTTTAGATAACTTTTGTGGTTGCCTAGGGATTAAAACATGATTAGAGTTGTTAACCTCTTAAATAAATTGGTCCTTTTACCAGTTCATGGACATGAAAGAACATTCCAACACGAATTCCTTTTCATTTCTCTTGCTTTGAGTGCTATTATATATTTTAACATTATATTTTTGTTTTAGAAGTCATTATTGTAATTGTTACATTCACTGTTCTTTTAGATTTACCTGTGTTGACTTTTTCTTTTGTTTTCTACCTCTCTTTGATATTATTTTCCTTGTCTGAAAAACTCTCTTTAATGTGGGTTGTCTATTGACAATTTGTTTTATTGGTCATTAAATGTGCTTATTTTGTTTTTGCCTGAGAGGAAAAAATTTTCCTCTATCCTCTTAGGTTCTTCTTTGAGGGCCTGTGAATCAAACTGACAAAAGAAAATTGGCAAGAGAAAAGGCTTTTTTTTTTTTTTAAATATTCATGAATATTTAGGAAGAGTCATAGAAAAATGTGACTCAAGAAAGACCTTAAATTTTGAGGCTTTATACCATCTTAATAGGTGAAGGCAGGAGAGAGGGCACTTAGGGAAAAACAAATGACTTTAAGGAAAGATAAATGGACCCCTAGGAGAATAGATGGGAGATAAGATAGTTTTGTGACAGAGTCCTTTAGGCAATTTTTTATCCAAGTGCTGACTTCTAAGTCTCTTTCTTTCTTGGTTGTGAAACTTCAGTGGAGAGGACTTGTGACAGATGAATTCTTTTGGAAGACTGTGCTTCTAGGCAGATAAGGGGAGTTCAGAAAAAAGACTTCACAGTGGTATATTTTGGATACTTTCACTTGTATTGTTAAAAGATGTTTTTGAGGTATAGAATTCTTAGCTGCTATTTTTGTTTAGCACTTGATAGAGATCATTACATTCATACCTAGCCCTGTCAGTCTTATTTTTGCTCTTTTGAAGGCATGTAGGTACCGTTACTTCTTCCACTTTCTCCCTCCCTCTGGCTTTTACAATTTTTTTCCTTTGACAGTTATATTATGACAAGACTAGGTATGGTATTCTTTGATCCTTCTTGGCCTTAGCACTTCAACATATGGCTCAATGGCTCCCTGCCCCCCCCACTCACCACCCCGCCAATTTTCAAAAAATATTTCCCATTATCTCTTCAAATGTTGTTCCTTTTGAATTATTTGTCTTTTTTCCTTATTCCAGATACACTCATGTTAGACCTTTTTACCATGTTCTGTATGTCTGTTTTTTGGTCAAGTTTTCATCATTTTTCTTACCCCGTGGTTCTGTTTAGTTGTCATTGACTTATTCTTCATTTAAATACTTCTTTACTTGAGTTTAATAAGCTGGTGAATCTATTCTTAATTTCATTTTTGTTTTGTTCAGTACTTTAACAGTTTCCAGTCTCTACTGGAATTCTTTTTCTTAGAATCTGTTGTCTTGAACCCGTAACTACATTTTTTTTCAATGTTCAGATATGAAACTTTACTGTCTTGATTGTCTGAGTTGTCTTCTATTTGGTTTTCATTCCTCTGTTGTCTCTTTTTATTCCTGTTAATTGGTGATTGACTGTTGGAAATTATATTTAAAATTACAGGGGTAAATGTAAGTCTGTAGGTGAGGATATCTTCCTCTAGGGATTTCCTTTTGATTTCTGATGACCAGTTAGTCTGGGTGCTGATTCTGTTAATTTAGGACTGAGATGATTCAAGGTTGGAGTTTTCAAAATCTTTGTGAGAGTTTGCCTTATTTCCAGTTTGCCTGGAATATAGTTCTCCTATGTTGGTGTGTCTATCTCTTTTCTCCTTACCTTGTGAGATTTTCAAATTTTTGTTTAGCTTTTTGACTCCCTCACAGTCTAAGTACACATCACTATAATTTGTTTGAGAGTTTGTTTTAAGTGCCTATGAGGACTGGTCTGTGCTGTTTCCTAGGGTATACTTGGGTTCCTTCTGTAAGCCTGGATAATCTACTAGGATACTTCTACCGTGACAGCTTATCACATTCAATTTTTGTCTCCCTAGCTCTGTAAGACTAACTCTGTTTCTCTCCTCTGTTTCTATATCTGAAAAGTAAATGTTTCAGTAAAAAAAGTCATGCTAAATGTCATCTGTGTGCTTTCTTCTCTAGGATCTTGGCTCCTTAAATCGCGGCTGCCTTGTACTAGTACCTTAAAAAAGATTAAAACACAAATTTAATGCAGCACTTTTAGTTTTTGTCAAATAGCTAGTTGGATAAAAGCTAATCTGCTGTTGCCAGAAGGATAACGTTTTGCTATTATATCCTTTAGTTATTTAGTGTGAAATAATGGTACTTCATTGGGTGTGGTGACAGGAGAGTGGTGACATCCTTTCCTTCCCCAAATAACAAGATACATTGCCTTTGAGCATTAATTAATCATATTTGTTGTGTATGAATACGTTTATTTATTTGACAGTATTTGTCTCTTTATAGGTTGCTTAGCCAAACAATGAAGGATCATCTAGTAAGAGTAGCAAATGAAGCTGAATTTATCCTGAGCAGGCAACGGGCAGAGGATATTCACAGACATGCAGAATTTGAGGTAGGTTAAACATATGGTGGTGTGAGGAAGTTGCCATTTTTAATGGTAATTGTGGGAAACTGCATGGGAAAAATGGTCTAAGCAAACATTTATCATCAAAAAACACTAATTTTTGAGGATCATGGGAGATTCTGAGGGTAGTACAGGTCTCTGTGGCCCTCTGTTCTCAACTTCTTTTTATCTACAAGTTGCTCATTGCAGCTTCTGTGTTTGGTTGACCTGATCTTAACCATGTAAGTGGGTTGGGCTCTGGTAGTTTTCCTATAATATGAGTCAGTGAAGAATTTCTGCCCTCTCTGGGCAAGGCAGAGCTAGGTAACCAGAAGTGACAACAGAGCAGAAAGGAAAATTGCTTTGGCAGAGAAAAGATCTTCCAGATTCTAGGGAGAAGGTGAAACACAGAGGCATGAAGTTTCTTTACCTTTGAGGTTTGAGACCATGCTAATATTTGTAGCTGAGGAAATGAGGGAGCATACAGCTTTCTTTTTGAGTCCTTACAGGGGGAACAAGTGACAGACCCATCATGGGGCCACTGCTTATCTTGGCAGTTGTGCATGAACTTGTGTAACGGATGTGAATTCACAGAGGAAATTAATGGTGTGGTGGGTATATAAATTACCAAAATTCACACCTAAAGTGAAGTAGAAAATTTGACAAGAACATTTGCTAAGAATTAGAAAAAAAAATTAAAAAGGACCATCTGGGTTCTTTAGGAAATGTTAAAAGCAGATAATCCAAATGTTGCTGATACTCTCTGGTACCTTAAAAAAGATGCACTCCCAGGACATTTTATAAAACTGTCACAGCATGAAAGTAAACTGTAGAGGACCAATTTCACTTAAGAATATGGATACAAAATTCTGGGGCGCCTGGGTGGCTCAGTCGTTAAGCGTCTGCCTTCGGCTCAGGTCATGATCCCAGGGTCCTGGGATCGAGCCCCTCATCGGGCTCCCTGCTCGGCAGGAGGCCTGCTTCTCCTGCTACCATTCCCTCTGCTTGTGTTCCCTCTCTCCCTGTGTTTCTCTCTGTCAAATAAATAAAATCTTTAAAAAAAAAAAAAAAAAGAATATGGATACAAAATTCTAACTAAAACTTGAACCAATAATTTTTAAAGACACAATGAAAGAATTTTATAGTGTGTCCACTTAGAATTTACTCATGGAAACTAAAGATGGTTTAATGTTAAGATATTTACCTACAAAACAAATTATATCAACAAATTCAAAATAGAAAAATCATGTGAAGGGTATCAATAAATAAAGAAAAACATACGATAAATTTTAGCACCCAGCCCTACTGTATATAACAGTTTGAATATGATAAAGACTTTACTAAACATCATTTTAAATAGTGAAAGCCATTTTTATTAAAATCAGGAAAGAAAAGTGATCCCCACTATCACTGTTATATAACATTTTCTGATGATTTTGTAAATGTAAAATATAGTTAATTTAAATGCTAGGAAAGAAGAAATAATAATAATTCCAAAGTGCTAATACTATAGGAAAATCTAAGAGATTCTTGAACATTTTTCTACCAGGATTAATAGAGATTTTGGTAAAATTATTGGATATAAGGTGTTGTACATAAACAATGAATCTTGGAATACTGCATCACAAACTAATGATGTATTTTATGGTCGCTAATGTAACACAATAAAAAAAGATAAATATGCAAAAAATATCATTTGTTTGATGACTAGCAAGCAGTAGTCACTAAGAATGGAAATCAGTAATACAGTCTGTTTACAGTTAAGACAAAAATATTATTTTGGGTCAAATTCTATAAGAATGCACAGATACTATTTGGAACAAAACTATAAAAGGTTAATACAAAACAAAATATAAGCTACTGGAAAATCATTCTATGCTGGTTGTATGTGTTGCTCTGTGTGTGTGTGTGTGTGAGGGGAACAGACAGAATCATTCTTTTATTTTGAAATAAATTGATACTTACAGAAAAGTTGTAAGCGGAATATAAGAACTCTTGTTCACCCTTATCCTACATTCTATGATTCTTAAAGTTTTATTACTTTACTTTTCTCCCTTTTTTTTGTTCTTCTGAATTTGACAGCAAGCTGAAGTCATGCTGATCTTCTATTTTTAATTTCTTCAGTGAAAATTTCCTATGCCTGTTCTCTGTTTTAATTCTGCACAGTTCTGTATATTCTACATAGTTATTAAATCAGAAAATTAACATTGGTTATAACAAATGTAATTGGTTATTATTTAATCTACAGACCTTATTCATGTTTTCTCAGTTTTCTCCCTAGTGTCTTTTATAGTCAAAATGAGATAATTTTAGTGTAACAAAAATGTCAGTTTTTCTCACATACATAAATTCAGTGCAATATCCATTACTATACCATTCATTAGAAAAACTGGAGTAATTTGACACTTAAATATACATTTAAAAATGTTCAAATATTAAATACTTCCAAATTATATATTTAGATATCCAAATATCCAGATAAAATGGGAAAATCAATGTTTTTATATAGCCCTAAGATTTGTGAAAAAAGAATATTGAAGATGTACTTGCGTTTCCAGATATACAGTACTAATTAATACTATAAAAGACAGCATATACAAAAAAAATCTTCCCTATGGAATAAAGAAAAAGGCATGAAAGGTGACGTAGTATATGTTTTAGGAAAATATTTGGAAAGCTATAAAAATGAAACTAAGGCATATGAGAGAAATTTCTAACCAAGACAGGCCCTTAGAAACTGTAAAAGTAAACAGCTGTTACTACATAAAACATTAAGCTGAGGAAAGATATCAACAACATATAAAGACATAATGGAATGTGGAAAGACTGTTAAATTAATATGTTCACTATATTAATAATTTTTATGAAACAGTGAGCAAAAAATAACCCAAAGACATATACTTGGAGGATTTGAATAGGAATTTCACTGAAGGATGTAAGTAACCAGTAACATATAAAGTGATACTCAAAAACACAAATAATCAAGGAAATGCAAATTTCAGAAATCATGATCTTTCACTTGTCTGTTCTCAGATTGGGATACTTAGAGTGATAAGTACATAGAGTGATGTACTGCTGAAGGAGATAGGAGAAATGGACAGTGGTATTTTTTTATATTTTTAGTCGAAATGTACATTTTAAGTGTTAAAATAAGGCATTATGGCCATATGTATTTTGATAATTATATAGACACACACAAATATTCATTTACCCAATATTCCTATTCTGTCAGTATATCTTTTGGAAATAAAAATTACTAGTATATAAGGAAATACAAGGAAGGCTCTTTATTACAGCATTGTATGTAAACTCTAACAGGTAAAACTGAGGAAAAGCAGAAGGAAAAGTCTGTGACCAAAAAAAAAACCACAAAAAAACCGCCAGTAGTTTCTCAAAGAATAGGAGGTTAGTAAATTATGAAGAAATTAAGTGGTCAGTGGCTTATTTTTTTGAATAAAAGCTTTATTCATGTCATTATTTTTTAAATTGCATATTTTAATTTATAGCCTGTTAGGAAAGCTGAGGACATTAGTCCTCTCATACTTTTTTTCATTTTTTCTCTTCACTTCCCAGTTTTTAAAGTTATTCTTTAATTTTGATATTGTCTATATGTATAACATTTATGTTTTACAGTCACAATTCTAATAGTACTTGAGTGATTGAAAATACTTAAATGGATTCAGTACCCCCTCTTATTAGTCATAGTTTATTAAATCTAGGCTGCTTCTTTATTTTTTAATTTATTTATTTTTAAGATTTAATTTATTTATTTGACAGAGAGAGAGAGAGAGAGTGCAAACAAAACAGGGGAGCAGCAGGCAGAGGGAGAAGCAGGCTCCCACTGAGCAGAGCGCCCAACTTGGGGCTGGATTCCAGGATCCTGTGCTCATGACCTGAACTGAAGGCAGACACTTAACAAACTGAGCCACCGAGGAGCCCCTAGGCTCCTTCTTTAGACTCAATTCATAATTTGCTAGGTTTCATCATTTTTTTCCCCCACAAGGGTTCATGTGTGCTATACACTGAACATTTTTTCATGTTTAAGAACATTTGCCTTCTGTCTTTATATCTGTATGACATCCTGATGAATTTAATATTCTTGGCTAACACTTGCATTCCTTTAGAATTTTGTAGACGTTCCTTCTTTGCCTTCTGGCTTTAAATGTTCTTTCAGAGAAATTTGAGGCCAGTCTCATATTAACCTTCAATTGATTATTTGCTTCTATTCTGTCTGAGATTTCTTTATTTGTCCTTGAAGTTCATCTCCATAGCAGCAGTATGGCTCAGTATTGAACATCATTTCTCAAATTTTCGTGGAACATGGTCTTTTGTTAATTATCTGCAAATTCACATTTTTCCTTCGGCTCTTGAAATTAAATTTTGAGATATTTTTTCTTTTTTTTTTTTTGAAGATTTTTAAAAATATGTTTATTTCAGAAAGACTAGAGCTAGCAAGAGAGAACATGAGTCAAGGGGAGCGGCAGAGAGGGAGGGAGAAGTGGACTCCCCGCTGAGCAGGGCATCTGATGCAGGGCTTGATCCCAGGACCCTGAGATCATGACCTGAGCAGAAGTCAGACACTTAAGAACCAGCTTAGCCAGGGCACCCTTGAAATATTTTTTTCAATTTTATTTTTTTCTTGTTTAGTTAGCAACACACTCTATGTCAGATATATCTTTTTGTCTTTAATATCTATCAGTTATTACTTGTACTTTCTTTGATCTCTAGCCATTGGTAATTAAATTTTCAGTGTTACATTTTGTTTGTAATCCCTGATGTTTGTAATTTATTGTTAGTCTCTAATGATTATGTTTTGTTCTTTATTTAGGTCTTCAACTTTTCTCTTTATCTTATTCACTTATTTTAACTATCATTTTTTTGTATGTTTAAGTTATATTTTTGTTCAGTTCATTAGAAGAAGTTAATCATGGGATATTTCTTTTTTTTGTCACATTCTTTTAGGATTCTTTGTCGTTTGTATAGAATCTTTCAGCTTTATATACAAATTTTATTATTAGGTCATTTTTTATGTATTCATTGATTGGTGATATATTTTTGCATCACTACCATGCTCTTACTTCTCATCTTGTTCACTCTTAGAATGTTCTGCCCAGGTAGTCTGTTAGTTTAGACAAACTGACTATATTAATCACATCTTCTCTTCTCTCCACTGTCGGGAAAACTAATTTTTTTCCTTTCTGAACTACAGTTTGATGTTTGCAATTTGATATTTGCCCAATATTGTACAGCTTCTCATGAAGAGAGGGAGAGAGATCTTCGAAATACGTGAGGAGGCTTTCTTAGCACACCTAGGTTTTGCTTTGTTTTGTAGGATTTTAAGTATCTTCTGCCAAGTTTGTTTCACCTTATTAGAACCTATGGACAATTCTCATCAGGGAAAAATGTGCTTAGGTTTTGAATCATTATTCATCACTTGAGAAAATAATCTCAAGTCTACTTTTGTCTTGGGAAATTAGCCTTATATTTTTGCCTCCTTGCTTCATCAGTTTTTGCACAGTAGATTTTTCTAGCATCTTCAATTAGAAGATGCAGGGAAGAGCGATAACGTGCTCAGTTTGTTTCTCTCCATATGTGAAGGTGTTAAGAAAAATTCTCAGAATTTTGTCAACTTAACAGTATTTCTTTGGGCACATGGGACATGGTTAAGAACTAAACTTTGCTGCACACATTCTTAGCTCTAGTTCTAGTATGTTTGTTTTCTTCATGGCAACCAGTTTTTTAATGTTTGGTGTTTTATGTTATGTTCCTTTTGTTGCTTGGCTATTTTTATTAAATTTTATTTTTCAAAAAATTTTTTTGTTTGCTAATTTTTTAGGAATTGAAGGAAGAAGAAAGTTTTTTTTTTTTTAAAGATTTTATTTATTTATTTGACAGGAGAGAGATCGCAAGTAGGCAGAGAGGCAGGCAGAGAGAGAGGGGGAAGTAGGCTCCCTGCTGAGCAGAGAGCCTGATGTGGGGCTTGATCCCAGGACCCTGAGATCATGACCTGAGCCGAAAGCAGAGGCTTTAACACACTGAGCCACCCAGGCGCCCCAAGAAGAAAGTTTTTAATTGCCATTTCAGCCTATCATTCTAACCTGGAACTTACTCCTTAGTGTCGTTTCTAATTGATTTTGAAGAAGTTACTTCGTAACTCTGAGTTGAGATTGTAGTTCATTCTTTTAACTCATTCTTTTTAAAATATGTTTAGTTATGACATTAGTGGTGTTATATGTGTTCTTATGGATATGAATGAGAGAGAATGAGGAAGGAGAAAACATGGAATTGAAAAGAGGAAAAATACTTATAAAACACTCTGTTATACAAGAGATTAAAGCCATTGGACTGACAGTGTGTGCACGTGTGCATGCACACAGTTCAGATGAGGGATAATGGTAACAACAGTAGCTCATAATGCATGAGTCCTTATGTTGTGTGAGGAACGTAATGAGTGCTTTGCGGGTTTTAACTAATTTAATCTTTACAGTAAAACCCTAGAACTGTTATATCTCATTTTATGAATGAGAAAACAGCATAAAAAGGAGATAACCCAGAGTTATAACTAGAATCCAGACCTAGGCAATTTATCTCTTAATCTGGAATCTATGTATTTGGCTCACATTTTATTAGATTTCTGTAGAATGTGTAAATAGGATTTAATCTTTGTCAAACACAGCAGCTTTATTCTGAGCTATTTAGTTTCAGGCTTTATCTAGTACAGTTTTTCATTTTAATCTTTATCATCTTGCAATGAGATTTGCAATATTGTATAGTAATATTATAAAGCATGATAATAAAATACCAAAATAAAAAACAAATATTTCTAAACAAATTTTATTGTTACTTAAATTTTTAATAGAGAAAATATACTTGTTCAGCTGTTCCATATGAGATTCACTTTTAAGAGACCAAACATGTATTTTTTATATACTAGTCTTTTATTTTCATAGAAAAATAATTCCTGTTGTTTATAAAAAAAAACCCCAATTAATTGAGGCATGCTCATATTTAATATATTTCTAACTATATGGCTCTGAAATCTTAAAATACTCTACATAATGCATATTTTTTCCTAGATAGCTTATATTCTAAAGATTATCTATATTCAGCCTTGAGTTCATGCTCTATAGCCTTTAATGATATATCTGAACTTTATCCACTGCTTGTTACTTCCTTCTGCAAAAGAGAGATGTTGTCATGTATTTAATGTACCATTTTTAGTTATAAAATAGCTGACTTGTTTTATTTATTATCAGGGGATTAGTGACTGTGGATCTGAAATGCACATCTCTTTAGTTCATTACATGATTATCACTGGAGTGGAATATCCTTGACATTTTCTGTTTTTGATTTATGTAAATGTTCCTTATGTGTCATGACATCGTTGATTAGGTGTACATCTTAACTTTCTTTTTTAATCTTACAGCTGTAAAAGGAATGTTTAATAGAAATTATGTTGTGCAAAACATTGGGCCCTGTTTTGTAAATATAGTATATGTATTGGGTGTACAGAGTTTACAACATTTTTTTTTTAATTTTGTCTGTTAAAGTAGTTTATTTAAACTCATGACATAGTTGTAAAACTTGTAATCAAGATTGTCATTTAACAATTTAATTTTTAGGCATCTGTGGAAGTTCAAATCCATTTCTTTCTTTTTTTTTTTTTTTTAAGATTTTATTTATTTATTTGACAGAGAGAGAGAGATCACAAGTAGGCAGAGAGGCTGGCAGAGAGAGGGGGGGAAGCAGGTTCCCTGCTGAGCAGAAGCCCGATGTGGGGCTCGATCCCAGGACCCTGAGATCATGACCTGAGCTGAAGGCAGAGGCTTTAACCCACTGAGCCACCCAGGTGCCCCCAAATCCATTTCAATAAGAATTTCTTTATGTCTTTTTGGCTGATGCTCCTTTGAGTTTCGTGTACTGTACAGTAGAACTCACTCACTTAGCTTCAATGAAACTGCAGACTAGTGGCCAGTCAGCTTATTCAAAGCAATAAAAACATATTTTTATGGAAAAAGAACCATAAAAAACTTAATTAATTCTTAATATAGCAATCTATACATTTTTTTAGATGAAGGATTTAAATATATTTTCACATTAGTGAACCAACCTATTTTTCAATAAAATAGTAGACTTTTCTTTTTTGCCAGTTAAGTACTTTGAAGATTTAAAAAATTAATAAACAATTCTGTGGTATCACATATTTATGCCCATACCAAGGATCAGATTAATCCTTCTAATAATCTTTTGAAGTAAATATTGTTATTTTCATCATCCAACTTTTACAGATAAGGTAACCTGAAGCACAGAGAGGTTAAGTGATTTGTTTTAGGTCATACAGCTAATATGTGGTAAAGCTAGGATTTGAATTCAAGTAATCTACAACAAAATTATGACTGCTTTGCTTTGTGGCTTCTCTAATATCATCTGTTAGATGATTTATTATACATTTTCTCATTTCAGCAGCACAACAGATCAATGAAATATGTAGGATAGATTGAGAAAATGTTATTTGGCCTTGATCACATGGCTAGGAAATTGATGATTTTGAGCCAAAGCCCAGGTCTCATAATAGGGTAGTCTTGTATCCTCATATCCTTGGATGATTTCATGGCGTCATTGAAGTGTTTGCTGTTGAAATAATATGCTATTCAACATATGCTTGACAGTTTTAAAGGAATATGAAACATATTTAAAAATGTAGTATTAGAGACCTAACCTACCAATTTAAACTACCAATTTTAAGTTTAATTATGGTGAGTTATCCAATTTAGCTTTTTAATTTTTTTCTTTGCAGTTTTTGGATTGATGGTCATTTTCTTTATTTGAAAAAATGTCTATTTTTTCTAATTATAAAAGTGATTCATGTTTATTATAGAAATCTTAGAAAATAATGAAAAATATAATGAAATTATCCATTGTGTAGTTGTTTTTTTTTTTAGTGTTTGTATAATTAGGCATGTATTTTCTTTTTTTTCCCCCAAATATGTTTATTTAATTTTTCAGTGTTACAAGATTTATTGTTCATGCACCACACCCATGCAATATGTGCCCTGCTCAATACCCACCACCAGGCTTGCCCAACCCCCACCCCCCTCTCCTCCAAAACCCTCAGTTTGTTGCTCATAGTCCACAGTCTCTCATGGTTCATCTCCCCCTCTGATTTCCCCCCATTCACCTTTCCCTTCCTTCTCACAATGCCCTCCATGTTTTTCTTTACGCTCAGCACGTAAGTGAGACCATAAGGTAATTGGTTCTCTCTGCTTGACTTATTTCACTCTGCATAATCTCTTCCAGTCCCATCCATGTTGGTAGAAAAGAACCAAAATGCCCTTCAACAGGTGAATGGATAAAGAAGATATGGTACATATATACAATGGAATATTATGCCTCCATTAGAAAGGATGAATATCCATTGTGTAGTTTTAACATCTGTTTATCTCATTTGTTTTCTTTTAACTTTAACTTGAAAAATTATAGACTTATAAGAGGTTGCAAAAATATTTAAGCAGTCCCATAGACCTGTTGTCTTTTTAAAATACACATATACTGATTTACTCAGTTACTGAAAGTTAACATTCACCAAAATACACTCCCAAAGAGATTTTAAAATATTTGACATTATCTATTTATGGATACTTTGGTTTCTTCCCTATACTGACTATTATAAATAATGCTGCTATAAATATATCCTTTTGAATTCATGATTTTTATTTTGAATTCATGATTTTTATTTTTTTGAGTAAATATGCACTAGTGGAATTACCGGATCCACATATGGTATTTCTATTTTTTTTTTTTAATATTTTATTTATTTATTTGACACAGAGAGAGATCATAAGTAGGCAGAGAGGCAGGCAAAGAGAGAGGGAAGCAGGCTCCCTGCCGAGCAGAGAGCCCGATGCGGGGCTCGATCCCAGGACCCTGAGATAATGACCTGAGCCGAAGGCAGAGGCTTAACCCACTGAGCCACCCAGGTACCCCTGGTATTTCTATTTTTAATATTTTGAAAATCTCTATACTGTTTTCCTCAGTAGCTGTACCAATTTGTATTCACACCAGAAGTGCCTTCAGATTCTATTTTCTTCATATTCTTGTCAACACTTGTTTTTGTCTTTTTGATTTTAGCTGTTCTGATAGGTGTAAGGGGATATCTCATTGTGATTTTGATTTGTATTTTCCTGATGATTAGTGATGTTGAGCATTGTTTCATGTTGAGCATTGTTTTCATGTTTCTGCATGTCTTCTTTGGAAAAATATCTGTTCAGGTCTTCTGCCCATTCTTTACTCAGATTTCTTTTTTTTTGTATTGACTTGCATAAGTTCTTGATATAGTTTGGATATTAATGCCTTATTGGACATATCATTTGCAAATGCCTTCTCCCTTTCAGAAGATTGCCTTTTTTTTTTTAATGATTCCCTTAGCTGTGTGAAAGATTATTTTGGTGTAATCCCAATAGTTTATTTTTGCTTTTGTTTCCTGTGTCTTCAGAGACATAACTAGAAAAATGTTGCTAAGACCAGTGTGAGAGAAATTACCGCCTGTGTTCTCTTGTAGGAATTTTATTGTTCCTGTGTTCTCTTGTAGGAGTTTTATTGTTTCAGGTTTTACATGTAAGTCTTTAATCCATTTATTTTTGTGTATGATGTAATAGTCCAGTTTCATTCTTCTGCATGTGGCTGTCCAGTTTCCCAATACCATTTATTGAAGAGACTGTCTTCCCCACTGTATATTTTTGCCTCCTTTGTCATAGATTAATTGACCATATAAGTGTGAGTTTATTTCTGGGCTCTCTTTTCTGCTCCATAGATCTGTGTGTCTCTTTGTGCCAATACCATACTGTTTTGATTACTACAGCTTTGTAGCATATCCTGAAATCTGGGATTGTGATAGCTCCAGGCTTGCTGTTCTTTCTTGAGATTGTTTTGGCTCTTTGGGGTCTTTTGTGTACCATACAAATCTTATTATTATTTGTTCTAGTTCTATAAAAATGCTTATTAGTATTTTGATAAGGATTGCATTGAATTCTTAGATTGTGTTGGGTAGTACGGACATTTTAGCAGTGTTCCAATCCATGAGTGTGGTGTATCTTTTTCCATTGGCTTCACCTTGAATTTCTTTCATCATGTTTTTGGTTTTTGGAGTACAAGTCTTTTACCTCCTTGGTTAGGTTTATTCTTCCGAGTTTTATTCTTTCTTTTTTTTTTTTTTTTAAGATTTTATTTATTTGACAGAGAGAAACACAGCGAGAGAGGGAACACAAGCAGAGGGAATGGTAGCGGGAGAAGCAGGCTTCCTGCCAAGGAGGGAGCCCGATGCGGGGCTCGATCCCAGGACCCTGGGATCATGACCTGAGCCGGAGGCAGATGCTTAACGACTGAGCCACCCAGGCACCCCGAGTTTTATTCTTCTTGATGCAGTTGTAAATGGGATTGTTTTCTTAATTTCTGTTCTGCTTTGTTATTAGTGTATAGAAATACTACCGATTTCTGGGTGTTAATTTTGTATGCTGCAGCTTCACTGAATTCTTTTATTGAATAATTCCAGTGGTTTTTTGGAGGAGTCTTTATGTTTTCTATATATAGTATCATGCCATCTGCAAAAAGTGGCAGTTTAACTTTTCCTTACCAGTGTGAATGTCTCTTCTTTCTTTTTGTTGTCTGATTGCAGTGGCTAGGACTTCTAGTACTATGTTGAATGAAAGTGGTGAGAGTGGACATCCTTTTCTTGTTCCTGATCTTAGAGGAAAGGCTCTCAGTTTTTCACCGAGTATTATGTCCGATGTGGGTTTTCATATATGGCCTTTATTATGTTGAGTTTGTTCCCTCCGAACCCACTTTTTTGAGATTTTTTATTGTAGGTAGATGTTGAATTTTATCAATTGCTTTTTCTGAATCTGATGAGATTATCATATGATTTTTATTTTTCATTTTTAATATGCTATTTCATGTTGATTGATTTGCCAACATTGAATCATATTTGCATCCCTAGAATATATTCCACCTGATTGTGGTGAATGTTTTTTTAAATGTATTGTTGTGGGGCGCCTGAGTGGCTCAGTGGGCTAAAGCCTCTGCCTTCGGCTCAGGTCATGATCTCAGGGTCCTGGAATCAAGCTCCATATCAGGCTCTCTGCTCAGCGGGGAGCCTGCTTCCCCTTCTCTCTCTGCCTGCCTCTCTGCCTACTTGTAATCTCTCTCTCTGTCAAATAAATAAATCTTTAAAAAACATAAATAAAATGTATTGTTGCATAGATTTTGCTAATATTTCATTGCAAATTTTTGCATCTATGTTCATCAGGGGTATTGGTCTGTAGTTTTCTTTTTTTGTGGTGTCTTTCGTTTTGGACTGGACTCACAGAATGTATTTGAAATATTCCCTTCCTCTCCTATTTGGGTAGTACTTTGAGGAGAATAGTTATTAACTCTTCTTTAAATATTAGGTAGACTAAACCTATGAATCTATCTGGTCTTGAACTTTTAATTTTTGGTAATGTTTTGATAACCTATTTAGTTTTGCTGCTAAGTAGACAGTCTCTTCAGTATATTTTATTTATTCTTGATTCAGTTTTGCAGGACTATATATTTCTAGGAATTTATTCATTTCTTCTAGGTTTTTCAAGTTGTTGATATGTAATTTTTCATAATCGTTTTATAATTATTTGTATTTCTGTGGTACCAGTTATTCTGTCATTTCTGATTTTATTTATTTGGATCCTTTCTCTCTCTCTCTTTTTTTTTTTTTAAAGATTTGATTTATTTATTTGACAGAGAGGAGAGAGGTCACAAGTAGGCATAGAGGCAGGCAGAAAGAAGGGAAGGCAGGCAGAAAGAGGGAGAAGCAGGCTCCCTGCTGAGCAGAAAACCTCATGCGGGTCTTGATCCCAGGACCCTGAGATCATGACCTGAGCCAAAGGAAGAGGCTTTAACCCACTGAGCCACCCTGGTGCCCCCTCTTTTTTTCTTGATGAGGTTGGTTAAAGGCTTATGAATTTTGTTTTTCCTTTCAAAGAACAAACTCTGCTTTCTACAGGTTTATCTTTTCTACAGGTTTATTTTTAGGCTGTATATCACTTATTTCTGTTTTGATCTATTTATTTCCTTCTTTCTATTTGCCTTGGGTTTGTTTGTTAGTTTTCTAATTCCTTTAGATATAAGTTTATATTTTTTGAGCTTTTTTTTAGTTTTTGAGGTAGGCCTTTATCCCTACATAATGCCATCCTAGAACTGCTTTTCTGTGTCCCAAGAATTTTGGACCTTGTATTTTCATTTTGATTTGACTATGTGGATTTTTTGATGTCTTCATTGACTCATTTATTGTTTAGTAATATTGTTTTTTAACAAACCTGTGTTCATGTTTTTTCTAAATCTTTCCTGTGATTGATTTCTGTTTCATACTGTTTCATAGTGTTTGTGGTTAGAAAAGATTCATGCTGTCATTTCAGTCTTACTAAATTTATTGAAGCTCATTTTGTGATCTTTGTTGGAGAATATTCCATATGCACTTGAAAAGAATGTGTATTCTGTTATTTTTGAATGGAATGTTATGTATCTGTTCTCTCCATCTGCTCTAATGTGTCCTTCAAAGACACTGTTCCTTACTGATTTTCTGCCTGAATGATCTATCTATTGATGTAAGGAAGGCATTAAAGTGCCCTACTCTTGTTATGTTACCATCAGTTTCTCCCTTATGTCAGGTAATACATGCTTTATGTATTTAGGTGCTCTAATATTGGGTGCATAGATATTTGCAATTGTTATATTCTCTTGTTGGATTGATTCTTTTATCATTTTATAATGCTCTTCTTCGTATGTTGTTACAGTGTTTGTTTTAAAGTCTATTTTATCTGAAATAATTATTGCAAAGACAAAGTTTGCAAAACAATGTCTTTACCCCTTTACTTGTTAATGTCATTTTCTCTCTCTTTTTTGGTGATTTGTTGAACTTCTGAGATAGTTTTCCTAGGAAAAATTGTGAGGAATGTTTCCTCTTGGAAATAGGACCACAAAATGCAACATGCCATTTTTTTTCACTATCCATGTAGCAAATAGTGCTCCTTATAGACACTGACTAAGAAATCATTGGTCATGGTTCTGTGTAGTATTGATTAGCATTACGTCAACAAAATTTTATGATTTTATTATATTGAACTGTGGTATTAATTATGTTTTTTCTTTGACGAATTTTCCTCTGATTTTCTGTATGATGTAGTGTATGGTAAAGGACCTGTCTTCTACTTACTAAGCAGGAATGGTTTTTGATTTTGCTGTTTTATAGTTTGGTAATGTTCTTTGAGGTTTTTTGCATAAGGTATTTTGTCTTTTATACGTATCTTGACTAGTAGAATTGCTATTGTAAGGTTTTTTTGGGGCAGTAAATATTTTGCTATATTCCAGAAATTTTTTATTCCTTTTGTCTTCCCATCACTGTAAAATGGGCAATTATGGAAAGCTGGCAGTTACAGTATTTATGAAAGATAGAATGTAACTAACAAACATTGCTTCTAAAGACGAACTTGTGGAGTTTTACCTTACACTAGATTTTGAATAGAAGAATGTTAGATGGGACTTTAGACTTTGAGGGTTTTTTTTTTTTTTAAAGATTTTATTTATTTATTCAATAGAGAGAATCACAAGTAAGCAGAGAGGCAGGTTGAGAGAGAGGGGGAAGCAGGCTCCCTGCTGAGCAGAGAGCCCGATGTGGAGCTCGATCCCAGGACCCTGAGATCATGACCCGAGCTGAAAGGCAGAGACTTTAACCCACTGAGCCACCCAGGTGCCCCAACTTTGAGGGTTTTTAAAACTGAAACAGTTGTGATCATATTTCCATTTATTCCTGTAATATAATCCACAGCATGTTAGTGTGTCTGGACTATCCTAAGAACTTCAGAGTTGATAGCCACTATTCTTACAGGATTACTTACAAAGTCTGGCATTTACTGTGTTCCCAAGCCTTGATGATAGGTAATAACTGTTATTTATTGCTTGTTTATTATGTGTCAAGCACTGTTCTAAGCATTTTTCATACAATAATTCATTTAATCCTCACAGTAATCTGTGAGCCAATAAGTATTATTTATTATCCCCATTTTGGACATGAAAAGGTGAAAAGCATTGTTAATAATTGGCCCATGATTACAACTCTATGCTCTAAGTTCTGCTATTTTATTTTATTTTATTTTATTTTATTTTATTTTATTTTATTTTATTTTATTTTATTTTAATTTATTTTATTTATTTATTTATTTATTTATTTATTTATTTATTTAGATTAACATACAATGTATTATTTGCCCCAGGGGTACAGGTCTGTGAAGCATCAGGCTTACACATTTCACAGCATTCACCATAGCTCATACCGTCCCCAGTGTCCATAATCCAGCCACCCTATCCCTACTTCCCTAATCCCCAGCAACGCTTGGTTTGCTGAGGGTTTGTTTTGTAAGAGTAAGAATTTCTTATGGTTTGTCTCCCTCCTGATCCCACCTTGTTTCATTTTTTCCCTCTCTACCCACATGACCCCACACCCTGCCTCTCAAATTGCTCATATCAGAGAGATCATATGATAATTGTGTTTCTCTGATTGACTTATTTCACTTAGCATAATACCCTCTAGTTCCATCCATGTCGTTGCAAATGGCCAGATTTCGTTTCTTTTGATGGCTGCATAGTATTCTATTGTATATATATACCACCTCTTCTTTATCCATTCATCTGTTGTTGGACATCTAGGTTCTTTCCATAGTTTGCCAATTGTGGACATTGCTGCTATAATCATTGAGGTGCATGTGCCCCTTCAGATCCCTACATTTGTATCTTTAGGGTAAAACCCAGTAGTGCAATTGCAGGGTCATACGGTAGCTCTATTTTCAACTTTTTGAGGAACCTCCGTACTGTTTTCCAGAGTGCTTGTACCAGCTTGCATTCCTATCAACAGTGTAGGAGGGTTCCCCTTTCTCTGCATCCTTGCCAACCTCTGTCAATTCCTGACTTCTTAATTTTAGCCATCCTGACTAGTGTGAGGTGGTATCTCACTGTGGTTTTGATTTGTATTTCTGTGATGCCGAGTGATGTTGAGCACTTTTTCATGTGTCTGTTGGCCATTTGGATGTCTTTTCAGAAATGTTTTTTCATGTATTCTGCCCATTTCTTGATTGGATTATTTGTTCTTTGGGTATTGAGTTTGAGGAGTTCTTTATAGATTTTGAGTACTAGCCCTTTATCTGATATGTCATTTGTGAATATCTTCTTCCATTCTGTTGGTTGTATTTTGGTTTTGTTGACTGTTTTCCTTTGCTGTGCAAAAGCTTTTGATCTTGATGAAGTCCCAATAGTTCATTTTTGCCCTTGCTTCCCTTGCCTTAGGCGATGTTTCTAGGAAGAATTTGCTGCAGCTGAGGTTGAAGAGGTTGCTGCCTGTGTTCTCCTCAAGGATTTTGATGGATTCCTATCTCACTTTGAGGTCTTTCATTCATTTTGAGTCTATTTTTGTATATAGTGTAAGAAAATGGTCCAGTTTCATTTTCTGTATGTGACAGTCCAATTTTCCCAACACCATTTGTTAAAGAGACTGTCTTTTTTCTTTTGGACATTGTTTCCTGCTTTGTTGAAGTTTAGTTGACTATAGAGTTTAGGGTCCATTTTCGGGCTCTCTCTTCTGTTCCATTGATCTGTGTCTGTTTTTGTGTCAGTACCATACTATCTTGATGATGACAGCTTTCTAATAGAGCTTGAAGTCTGGAATTGTGATGCCGCCAACTTTGGTTTTCCTTTTCAACATTCCTCTGTCTATTCGTGGTCTTTTCTGGTTCCATATAAATTTTAGAATTATTTGTTCCATTTCTTTGAAAAAAATTGATGGTATTTTGATAGGGATTACATTAAATGTTTAGATTGCTTTAGGTAGCATACACATTTTCACAATATTTGTTTTTCTGTGAGGATGGAACATTTTTCCATTTCTTTGTGTCTTCCTCAATTTCTTTCAGGAGTATTTTATAGTTTTCTAAGTACAGATTCTTCACCTCTTTGGTTAGGTTTATTCCGAGATATCTTATGGTTTTGGTTGCAAATGTAAATGGGATCAACTCTTTAATTTCTCTTTCTTCTGTCTTGCTGTTTGTATATAGAAATGCAACTGATTTCTGTTCATTGATTTTATACCCTGACACTTTACTGAATTCCTCTATGAGTTCTAGCAGTTTTGGAGTGGAGCCTTTTGCGTTTTCCACACAAAGTATCATATCATCTGCGAAGAGTGAGAGTTTGACTTCTTTGCCTATTCAGATGCCTTTGATTTCTTTTTGTTGTCTGATTGCTGAGGCTAGAACTTCTAGTACTGTGTTGAATAGCAGTGGCGTTAGTGGACTTTGCGCCGTGTTCCTGACGTTAGGGGAAAAGCTTTCAGTTCTTCCCCATTGAGAATGATATTACTCTGGGTTTTTCATAGATGGCTTTGATAATATTGAGGTATGTACCCTCTATGCCTACACTGTGAAGAGTTTTGATCGAGAAAGAATGCTATACTTTGTTAAATGCTTTTTCATCCTCTATTGATAGGATCTTATGGTTCTTTTCTTTCTTTTATTCATGTATTGTGTCTGTCTTGAATGATTTGCTGATGTTAAACCAACCTTGCAGCCCAGGAATAAATCCCACTGTCATGGTCAATAATCCTTTTAATGTACTGTTGGAGCCTATTGGCTAGTATTTTGGTGAAAATTTTTACATCCGTGTTCATCAAGGATATTGGTCTGTAATTCTCCTTTTTGATGGAGTCTTTTTCTGGTTTTGGGATCAAGGTAATTGTGGCCTGATAAAATGAGTTTGGAAGTTTTCCTACCATTTCTATTTTTTGGAACAGTTTCAGGAGAACAAGTATTCTTTTTTAAATGTTTGGTAGAATTCCCCTGGGAAGCCATCTGGCCCTGGGCTCTTGTTTGTTGGGAGATTTTTGATGACTGCTTCAATCTCCTTGCTGGCTTATGGGTCTGTTCAAGTTTTCTGTTCCTTCCTGGTTCAGTTTTGGTAGTTTATGTGGCTCTAGGAATGCATCCATTTCTTCCAGATTGTCTAATTTGCTGGTGTATAGTTGCTCATAATATGTTCTTATAATTGTTTGTATTTCTTTGGTGTTGGTTGTGATTTCTCCTCTTTCATTCATGATTTTATTAATTTCGGTGCTTTCTCTTTTTTTTTTTTGATAAGTCTGTCTAGGGGGTTATCAATCTTATTAATTCTTTCAAAGAACCAGCTTCTAGTTTGTTGATTTGTTCTACTGTTCTTTTGATTTCTATTTCATTGATTTCTGCTCTGATCTTTATTATTTCTTTTCTTCTGCTGGGTTTAGGCTTTCTTCACTCTTTTTTCTTCAGCTCCTTTAGGTGTAGGGTTAGGTTGTGTACTTGAGACCTTTCTTGTTTCTTGAGAAAGGCTTGTTATTGCTATATATTTTCCTCTCAGGACCACCTTTGCTGTGTCCCAAAGATTTTGAACAGTTTTGTTTTCATTTTCATTTGTTTCCTTGAATTATTTTTAATTCTTCTTTAATTTCCTGGTTGACTCGTTCATTCTTTAGTAGGATGCGCTTTAGCCTCCATGTATTTGAGTTCTTTCCAACTTTCCTCTTGTGACTGGGTTCTAGTTTCATAGCATTGTGGTCTCAAAATATTCAGGGAATGATCCCAGTCTTTTGGTACCAACTGAGACCTGATTTGTGACCCAGGATGTGATCTATTCTGGAGAATGTTCCATGTGCACTAGAGAAGAATGTGTATTCTGTTGCTTTGGGATGCAGTGTTCTGAATATATCTGTGATGTGCCTCTGGTCCAGTGTGTCATTTAAAGCCTTTATTTCCTTGTTGATCTTTTGCTTAGATGATCTGACCATTTCAGTAAGGGGGGGTGTTAAAGTCCCTTAATATTATTGTATTATTGTTGATGTGTTTCTTTGATTTTGTTATTAATTGGTTTATATAATTGACTGCTCCCATATTAGGGGCATAGATATTTAAAATTGTTATATCTTCTTGTTGGACAGACCCTTTAAGCATGATATAGTGTCCTTCCTCATATCTTATTATATTCTTTTGTTTAAAATCTAATTTGTCTGATAGAAGGATTGGCACCCCAGCTTTCTTTTGATGTCCATTAGCATGGTAAATTGTTTTCTACCCCCTCACTTTGAATCTGGTGGTGTCTCAGGGTCTAAAATGAGTTTCTTGCAGACAGCATATTGATGGTTCTTGTTTTTTTATCCATTCTGTTACTCTGTGTCTTTTGATTGGGGCATTTAGCCCTTTTATACTCCGGTCAACTATTGAAAGATATGAATATAGTGCCATTGTATTGTCTGTAAGGTGACTGTTACTGTAAATTGTCTCTGTTTCTTTCTGGTCTGTTACTTTTCAGCTCTGTCTTTGCTTAGAGCACACCTTTCAATATTTCCGGTCGGGTTGGTTTGGTGTTTGCAAATTCTTTTAGTGTTTGTCTTTGAACGTTTTTATCTCTTTCTATTTTCAGCGACAGCCTAGCTGGATATAGTTTTCTTGGCTGCTTATTTTTCTCATTTAGTGTTCTGAATATATCATGCTAGTTTTTTTCTGGCCTACCAGGTCTCTGTGGATAGGTTTGCTGTCATTCTAATATTTCTAACATTGTATGTTATAGACCCCTTGTCCCAATCTACTTTCAGAATTTTTTCTTTGTCACTGAGACTTGTAAGTTTTACTATTAGATGACAGGGTGTGGACCTATTTTTATTGATTTTGAGGTAGGTTCTCTGTGCTTCCTGGATTTTGATGCTTGTCCCCTTCACCAAAATAGGGAAATTCTCTGCTATAATTTGCTCCAGTATCCCCTCTGCCCCCCTCTCTCTTTTTTTTCTTCTTCTAGGATTCCAATTATTCAATATTGTTTCATTTTATGGTATCACTTATCTCTTGAAGTCTCCCCTCATGGTCCAGAATTTTTTTGTTTCTCTTTTGCCGAGCTTCTTTATTCAACATCATTTGGGCTTCTATATTGCTAATTCTCTTTTTGCCTCTTTTATTCTAGCATAAGATCCTCCAATTTTGATTGCACCCCATTAATAGCTTTATTTATTTCAACTTGGTTAGATTTTATTTCTTTTATTTCTCCAGAAATGGATTCTGCAATATCTTCCATGCTCTTTTTGAGCCCAGTTAGCACCTTGATAATTGTTGTTCTTGTCTCTAGTTCTGACATATTACTAATGTTTGTATTGATTTGGTCCGTAGCCATCATTACTGTCTCTAGTTCTTATTTTTGAGGTGAGTTTTTCTGCCTTTTCATTTTATCTAGATAAGAATGGATGAATGAGAGAACAAAATACTAAAAGGTTAGCAGCAACCCCAGAAAAATACACACTAGCCCAATCACAAGAGACCTGAAACCGGGGGCATAAGAGATGAGGAAATAAAAGGGGGGGAAAAATATATATATTTTTATATATTATAATATATAATATATAAATATAATATATAAATTAATATATATATAAATATTTTATATATGTAATACATATATATATAAAATATATATATATATATATTTTGTGACACGAACAGAGCCACACACTTGATTTGGGGTGTATTTTGGTCTATGAAATTTTATAGAAATTTTATAGAAAGAAAAATTTATAAGGGTAAACATGATGAAAGGATGGAATATGAATCTAATGATGAAAATTTAAAAAGATTCTAATGTAATTGATAAAGTATGAAGTTGGTTCAAAAAAGAAAAAAAAAAGAAAGTATGTGATCAGCCTGGAGACTAGAACAAAGCCACGCATTAGACTTAGGGTATGTTTTTATCTATTAGAAGAAATTGTGTCCCAAAATTTTAAGGAAAAAACCTATAGGTATACTAAAAATAAGGTTAAATACAATGAAGGGATAGAATATGATTATAATAATGAAAATTAAAAAAGATTTTTAAAAAGGCATTGATAAGATAAAATAGTTAAAAATGTTAATATAAGAGGAAAATTTAAATAAATAGAATACGAAAAAGGTAAAATTTAAAAAATTAAACTTTGAAAGACTAAATGATCATGGGAAAAAAAGCCATGAATTCTGTGTGTTACTTTCCCCTAATTTTGGAGTTCTGCATTTCTCATTTATCGGTGACCTTGGTCTTGTCTGTATGTTATTGCTGATCTTCTGGGAGAGGGACCTGTTGCAGTGATTCTCAAATGTCTTTGCCTAAGGTTGTATTGTACCGCTCTTGCCGGGGGAAGGCTCAGTAATCTTCTTTGGTTCGGTCTTTGGGTACTTTTGTTCCCTGAACACTTTCCCTACAGCTTTGGAGGGCAGGAATGAAAATGACAGTTTCCCAGTCTTCGGTCCCATAGGATCCGAGAGCTCAGGACCCCGCTTCTCAGAGCGTCCTCAGAGTAAAGATATCAGTCACTTGTATCTCTCTAGTGTCTGGCCATGCCCCGAGTTCACCCAGTCTGTGACTGAATGTTTCTATCTCTGGTGCTCATCCCCTTTGGAGTTTCCAAACGCAGCAGATTCCTGCAGCATGTTCTCACGCTACTTCTCCCTGATGAGAAGGAGAGGGTCTCTCTGGATCTGCCACTTGTGAGGTTCCTGGTTAAAAGCAGTGTCCTGACTTGCTTTGGGTCATGATTTAACTCATAGCCCACTCCTGGCCTCCCTCAGTGTAGCTGCCTTCCCCTCTCTGATACCTGGAAACTCTCCCACAGTCAGACACCCCTTTTCTTTTTGTGTCCCCACGAGTCCTGAGACCACACCATCCCTGCAAGGGCTCCACCACCCGTTTAGCCTCTGGAGTGATGTCCCTCAGCGGGGCAGACTTCTAAAAGATCCAGTTTTGTGCTCCGCTGCTCTACCGCTTGCTAGAAGCCGGCCCCTCCCCCTGCGGTCTGTCTTCCCGTCTTTTCAGGTTCACTTCTCTGCATGTCCTACCTTCCAGAAAATGGTCAATTTTGTGTTCCTACAATTGTTGCTCTTCTTCTCTTCTAGCCTCTGTTTAGTTTGTAGGTGTTCAGAATGGTTTGATACCTGTCTAGCTGAACTCCTGGAACCTGATGATATTTCAATCTCCTACTCTTCTGGCATCTTGCTCCTCAGTTCTGCTCTTTTAAACAGTAGCAGGTTGCCTTTCTTTGAGTCATACAAAATAAGTTGAATGAAAAATTACTTCTCTTTCTTAATGATATAAAATACACTAGATAAAGTGTCATTGTAGAATGATGGACTTTGTTAAGGAGTATGTTTCTAATCTTTGTTAACATGAACAGGTAAACCTTGGCATTAGCTGAGAAGAGACTGGTGATACAGAGCCATATTAAAGAATTTCTATTGATACTATTACATCTGTTCCTATACTTGTTACATTGCATAAGTAATTTTTACTTTGGCTCATTGTCGTCCCCAATGCTATTACTGTTGTATAGTTTATAAATAACATAAGTTATATAGAATCCGTTTAAAAGAAAGTTTTACAGGGATGCCTGGGTGGCTCAGTGGGTTGAAGACTCTGCCTTTGGCTCAGGTCATGATCTCAGGGACCTGGGATCGAGCCCCGCATTGGGCTCTCTGCTGGCCTGCTTTCCCCCTTTTTCTGCCTACCTCTCTGCCTACTTGTGATCTCTCTCTCTCCGTCAGACGAATAAATAAAATCTTTAAAAAAGAAAAAAGAAAGTTTTACAAATCCTGAACAGTTATAGTTACTAATTCTTCCATATTCTCTTGAAGATAGTGAATTTTAGTAAACTTGACATTTAGATAGTGAATCTTAGTAAACCTGACATTTTGCTTTGACCTACCGGGGAATGCTGTTTTTAGTGCAGTTCTTGAAGTTATATTGGGACTGAAAAATTTAACTTCTTTGATTTTACTTTCTACTTTGGTATGTTTGTTGTGGTATAAATGAAGCCATGATTTAACCACAAACTGGCATTTTTGTGGATATAAATATATATTACCACTGAGCTCTAGTTAGTGAGCTGTTTAGATGAGGCAATTGCCTTCTCATTTGTAGGCAGAAATATTCAACTTCTTCTTTTTCCTTATGGATTTTATTTTATAAGTAAAAGTTATTTATGAGACAATTGTTTGAAAATAGTACTCAGTCTGTAGTCATGAAGTCCCTTTTTTGGGAAGTATTTAGCTCTCAGTCTTGGAGATAGAAGTGTAAACTTAGCCTTATTAATAGCATATGTTAGCCCACTGAGCTGACATTGAATTAAGCAGAGTCTTAAAAATGTAGCTCTAATAAACAAGGGCCTCTTTTTCTTCTAATTAATGCATTTATATCTTCCTCTCACATTATTGGTACTTGAAGATAGGTTACCATAAAAAATAAAATATTTGTTCTTCTTTGCCTTGTTTAGGGTCAAAGTAATGTAAGTAATATATAAAGATTAGCTCTAATTGTCTGAAAAAGAGAGAAGTGGTAAATTGGATAGATCTTTTTGACTTGTATTTACTACCTATTATCAAGAGCTGGGCTAGACTATAGCCTTTTCTGTGAATGGGAAATGTTCTTTATGTTTTCAAAATTTTAAAAGCAACTTTTTTTTTTAAACTCTGTTTTTTAGGATTGTTTCACCCTATTTCTTAGTCCAAATTTATTATCTTCAGCTTCATCATTTGTATGTCAAACTGTGACTTCTCTTCTGATTGTCAGACCCACATATGGAACTATCTATTCTTTATCTCCACTTGAAATTTCTTATAAATATTCCCATTTTTCTTGGAGAATTTCCAAAACTGAAATACTTCCCAGGCATCTGCTCTTCTTTTTTTGCCCTTCTGAGTAAATATCAGCTCCATGTACTTAGTTTGTCACATGAGTCACCCATCACCCATTTTTTTTTACCCCAACATTTCATATCCATCATCAAGTTGTATTTATTTTACCTCTAAATATATGTAATCAGTACTTTTATTTCTGATGTATCTTATCTGTAGTCCAAAACACCTGAAGTAGTAATCTCTTATCTGGTCTTTTTTTATGCCACCAACGTTTCCTTCATTTACTACGGAATAGCCAGAGTGGTCATTCTGAAACATTAGAATGTTTATGTTAATTATACATAAACCATCCCGTGCCTTCCCGTTGCAGTTATGAGTAAGCCTGTTATCCTTCATCTGTTTCACAAGACTGTGTAATCTGTCCCGTATCTATCATTCCCACATCATTTCAGTACTGTACTGTTTTTACCTTATTCTGTAGTCACAAAACCCTTTCATTCATCCTCACTTTTTTTTTTTTTTTTTAAAGATTTCGTTCATTTAGAGAGGGAGAGTGCATGATTGGGAAATGGTATAGTGGGAGAGGTAGAGGTATAATCTCAAAGCAGACTCTGCTTTGAGCACAGAGCCCAGCGTGGGTCTCTATCTCACAACCTTGAGATCATGACCTGAGCCGAAACCAAGAGTCAGATGCTTAAATGACTGAGCCACCCAGGTGCCCTTATTCATCCTTTTTTCTATTCATCTTTCTGATTTACTTTTAAATGTCACTTTTACACAAAAGCCTTCTTTGCTGTCGTCCTCTACCTGCACCAACCATCTAATGTGAGTCTAAATTATGTTTTTGTTATAATTTCTCACAGTATATACTAATTGTTTGCAATTATATATTTACTTGTGTGATTTTTTCTCACTACTCTATGTGCTTCCTGAAGGTACATATCTATCTATCTATCTATCTATCTATCTATCTATCTATCTATCCGTGTATCTATATACGTAGTACTTGGCACATTGCCTTTTACATAGTAGGTGCTCAGTAGATAGTTACTCAATAAATGAGTGCTCATGATAACCTATGCATTTGGTTTCTTTTTCCTTTTCTTTTTTCTGGTTAAAAGTGGGAATTCTGGTTTCTGTGGAAACATAAAAGATTAAATTCAGTGAGAAAGGCCAGTGCAGAAATATGTTCTACCTATTATCAGCAAAAGTGATAGGTTATAATAATATTTCAAAATTACTATGCTTGGTGGCTTTTAAATTACAGTTTTGTGTTCCTCAGTCCAAAAAGTGCTTATTGTGCTTGAAATGAAGTAATAGGCAATTTGAGCTATAAAATACAGGTTACCATACTTCTTATTAAAAAATTGCAAGGAGCATTGTTGGCTGTATTCTTTGAGTTTCACTTTGGTGTTTAAGGGTAACCTCAGTTTGACACTATGTTAACAGTACTATAGCAGGAACATGGACTTAGAAATCATGTTCAGGTTCTAGGCTCCTCAAGTGATCAATTGGAAAGTCTTGGGAAAAATTTATTGAACCTCTATGAATCTTCTTTTCTTTCTGTAAAATGGATATAATGAAACCTTGATAAAAAGTGTATTGTGGAGATTAAGATTTTATATTTTGGGTTTTTAATGTAATTTTATAATAGAAATTTAATTAATCGTTAATTACACACAAATGTACTTATTTATATAAACATACAATGTAGTATATACATGAATATATATGGTGTTTAAATAAGATATTTTCTATAAATATAATATATACAAATATAAACTTAAATATATTTAATATATTCATCTAAGTATATGTTTATGTATACTTTTTATTTATTTATGTATGTATGTATGTATGTATTTGACAGAGAGAGAGAGAGAGATATCACAAGTAGGCAGAGAGGCAGGTAGAGAGAGAGGGGCAAGCAGGCTCCCTGCTGAGCAGAGAGCCCGATGTGGGGCTCGATTCCAGGACCCTGAGATCATGACCTGAGCTGAAGGCAGAGGCTTTAACCCACTAAGCCACCCAGGGGCCCCTGTATACTTTATATTTTATGTTTTTATATTTATATAAAATATTTACACAAAACATAAAATGTTTTTATATAATGATAATTTTATATATTGTGGTTTAAAATAATTATGTTCATCAACTATTTGAATTTGGATTAGTTTGTGTTTCAGTTAATCTTTGTGTTGTGTAGATTTTAATTTAAATTAAGAAACTCAAACCTAAAGAATTTCTGATACTGTACTTTTTTTTGTTTAGTTTTTTTTTCCTTTCTGTTATGAATTGCTGGTTTAGAATACAGATAGGAAATACATTTACTTGCAAGAACTATAATTCAAGTGATATTGTTGATACTCTTTTTGAAAATGAGTTTCCTAGTATTATATTTTCTAAAATATGTTTTACTAAATGCTATTTAAGGATGAAAGAGTTGAAATAGTATTTGTGATATTGTTAATAGCATCTGATTAATAGTATTCTTTTACTTGAACTCACTGTTAGAGATAACTGTGTAAACAAATTGAAACTTCAGGTAATATACCGGTTCTCTATGTTGATACTATTTTCTTTGTATTTAAGAACCATTAATTAAGTCTTTTTGTTTAAGTTATGGAACCATTTCAGCCGACTGTATAACATAACTGCAGACCATATATTTGTCTCATGATTTCTTCCATCAAAGCATGAAGAAGTGAATTATTGAAAAGATAAAAATAAATTTGTTTTCTTTCTGTCAGAGTTCATATCCACAGCCAACCTTGATAGAAGACCAGAATGATTTAGACAAGTTTGCTTTGGAGATTCATAACATATGCTTGCTGGACAGAATTGAGTTATCTCTGCTCTGGAGAGTAAGTTATTGTAGCAGGAGCTGACAGAGATGAAGATAACTGAGGGAAATTCAATTACCTTTTAGTGTTTTCTTTCTAATAGGATTCTTAATGTGAAAAAGATCCTTAGATGATGCGCCACTGTTACTTGTGAAATCTGGCTTGATACCTGTTTCCAGAATACCATGAACTTTTCAGTTCCAGGCCTTCAAAATAAAATAGGCAGCTCATTGTTAAAGAGTCGTTTTGATTGAAACATCTTATTTTTACTTAATGTCAATGGTGATCTTTTAATCATTTCCTACTCTTTGTGGTTTTCTTTAAGAAAGTGTATATTATTTTGTATGAGATTATTATTTAATATGTTGGGCGCTTCCTCCTCCCCCCCAACCCCCCCTGATTGACCTTTCTGGGAGTATGTTGTAGCATCTCAGTGGTGATATATTGATATTTTTCTGTCTAATTATCATAGACTGAGTCTTGGCAACCTTGTTTAAGTGCTATTAGAATTCTCAAACTTCCATTTTCACTTTCCTCTATCATTCAGCCAACCTTTTTGCTTGAATTGTGTCTTTACTTTCTCTGTAAAGAGACCCCCAGACTTTCAGTGTCCTGCAGCATGGCTTCCCTCCATTTTCATCTCCAATCCTAGAACGAATAAATTAAAAGTGTTCTCTTGCATATCATTAATGATCTAATTATGCTGTCCAGTGACTGTTTTTCAGTTTTTATCCCTTTCGGTCTCTGTGTCATTTGACATTGATGACCAACCCTTACACTTTGAAATTCTTTTTTTTTTTTTGAAATTCTTTTTTTGTTTAACTCTCTTACCTCATGCTTGTCTAATCAGCTTTTTAGTTCCCATGATTCTTGTAATTTCACTTTTTTCTCCATTTCTTATTCCTATTCCAAAAGTATAGGTCTTTTACAAGAATAACTCTTGGTACTTTTTTTTTTTTTTTTAAAGATTTTATTTATTTATTTGAGAGAGAGAAAGTGAGAGGATGATAGGAGCGAAGGTCAGAGAGAGAAGCAGACTCCCCTTGGAGCTGGGAGCCCGATGCAGGACTTGATCCCAGGGCCCCAGGATCATGACCTGGCCCGAAAGCAGCTGCTTAACCAACTGAGCCACCCAGGCGCCCAACTCTTGGTACTTTTAACTTTGTGCTCTTTTAGCAATCTCATATGGTGTTACTATTACCTAAAACCTCTATAGAGAAAACAAGACATTAAATTTTTTTTAATTTTATGTTTAATGTTTAAAATGAAAAAATGATGAGAAGGAAAGAGCATAGTGAAAAGTCCTCTAACTACCTCCTCATTCTTTTAGGAAACTATTGCTAGTTTCTTGTGAATCTTCTGAATTTCTTCATGCATATATATATATATATATAAATAGGAATATATATGCTTATCCCCTTTCCTTATACAAATGCTAACATATCTACAATGTTCTGTATTTTGGTTTTTAAACTTAACATTATTTTCGTGAATCTTTTTTACTTCCATCAGCAACATATGTCTGTTTCCTAATACTGTATTATCAGAACTTTAGACTTTTGTCATTTTCATAGATTGTCAAATCATAGTGATTGATAGTTTTTATTTTTATTTCTTCCTGAGGTTTCAGCTTATGCTTCTGCTTTTTATGAATGAGGTTGATTAGTTTAGAGCCATATGTCTTTCTGAGAACATATCCTTCGCCTATTCTGTTGGACTGTTTTTTTCTTACTAATTTGTAGAAATTGTGTTGCAAATACTTTTACCAATTTGTTGACTTATGAAATATGGATTTTTTTTGTTGTTGTCCTGTAGAGTTTTTTAAAACAATGTTTCTGTTGTTGGAGTTATGAATATTTTCTTTTATGACTTCTGAATATTTTGATTGGTAGTTGAAAAGGTCTACCATGTATAGAGTAAAAAGGAATTTCTTTTTGTTTCTGTTAGTATTTTTAAGTTTTATTATTTTACGTTTAAATATTTTATTTGTAATTTATCTTAGGATAAACCATAATATGAATGTATCTTTATTTATGTGACAGCATAATTTTTCTTATATCATCTACTGCATAGTCTAAATTTTCTTCTCTAGTTAGAGATGCTACTGTTACCATATAGTAAATGCCTATACATTTTCAGGCTTCTTTCTTGACGTTTTAGTTTTTCCCTCTTGTTTTGTCTGTGATTTCATGTATTGGTGTCAAACTTTTTAAATTGTTGAAACTTTGTAGTGTGTTTTAATACTTGTGAGGCCACACTCCTTGCTCTCATTGACTTTAAAACTTTTTTTTTTTTTTGGATTGCTATGACTAGTTTTGTTTATCTGATGTTAGATTAAAAAATTATTTTCATTTATTTCTCTTGGGCATATCAAGTATGCATTGATATCTTTTGCAGATATTGATAGTTTTTCCTTCTTGTTTCCAACTTTTATTCATCTAAGTTGCTTTTTTCTTACGTAATTGAATTGACTTATTCAATTATTATTGAATAATAATTATTTATTGCTAGTTTCTGTTTGCTGTTATTTTATTTGGTGTTTAAGCATTCTACTCTCTATTACTATGAGTTAAGCTTTTTTTGTTTTTCTACATATGAGTGAGATCAGCAGAGTAATGTTAAAAAAATAATAGTGGGCATCTTTTTCTAGTTCCTGATTTTAGTAGAGATATTTCAGTGTTTTCTCAGTAATTATTATAGAGTCGGAGCTAAAGTAGATATAGTGCATCATTTTAATGAATTATTTGTTTAGTTCTGGTTTTTTGATTTTTTTTAATGAATTATTTGCTTAGTTCTGTTTTTGTTGATTTTTTAATAGAGAATTTTATCCAGTTTTATCATCCTTAAGTGGAGTAGTAGAGTTGTTAGTATGCTTTAAAATATATTAGGTATGTCAATATTATGCCAGTATGGTGTGCTGATAAGTTTTTTCCTTTTATGTGCTGTGAGATTGTGTTTGCTAATGTTTCATTTGTGATCTCTGCATTCCGTTCATAATGTAAATTTTGCTTGTTTTTAACTTTCCAATCAGTGTTAAATATTTGGAAGGTTTTGGCTATCAGTATTATACTTGCCTCACAGAAAGAACTAGAAATTTTGTGTGTTTTTATATGCTCAGGTTCAGTGCTAGTAGAAGTGGAATTGTCTGCTCTTTAAGCATTTGGTATAATTCTGTGTAATATGTTCTAGACCTCAACTGCCATTTTACATTTCCAAAAATTTGCTGTATGTCTCTACGTAGGTATCTTCCTAATATTCATTTTGTCTAAAACATACATATATTACTTTCTCTTCTACTCCTTTTATTAGTTTTATTAATAGTGGTAAAATAGTACATAAGTTGTAAATGTACTCTTTATTCTAGGTGGTTAAAGACCTTGGTAAAAATCTCAAGATTCTGGTGCTGTTGAAGAGGGAACATTTAGGGGAATAAAAAGTTGATGTCATGCTCTCCTTTCATTTTTCGGTTTTTAGACTTATGTCAAATTTTCATTAATGCAGTAAATAATATATCACTACATGTGAATTTATCCTTTTTTCATGTAACCAGCAATATTTCAATTATTGCATTAGTGTTCTGCAGCAAGCCATTTTCACAATATAGAATTATTTTTAGATATTAAGTCAATATTGAAATGCTAGTCTGTGAAGATGCCTTTCAGTTAAGTATTATTATGAGAGAAGTTTTGTCATTATAATTGGTAAATCAGATGCATATAATAATTTTATATACCATTTTAACATTATGGTAGTCTAAACCTTACCAATTCATTGGAGGTTATATTCTCACTTTAAGCAGTATAAATAATATAAGTTCATTGATTTTTTTTTGTGTGCTACTGCTTTAATTTTTGATTAATTGGGTTGCAGTTGTGTAAAAGCTATAAGCACTTCTACATATCTATAATCCAGATAACCCCAATCTATTTCTATTCATTTGCTTAGATTATTATGAAAATTAAAAAAAAATATTTTTTAAAAGTAGAATTCAGGTACATTCCAGAAGGTTAAATGGAAAAATCGTGATTTACCAAAAAATTTCATTTAGATCAATGACTCTTTCTGTTTTTTTTTTTTAAACTGAACAAAATTACACTGGAAAATACATGTGTCAATAAAATGTGAGGGACAAACAACAGAAGAGATAATGTAATGAAAACAGTAGTGTAAATTAAAAAAAAGAACATCCTTCAATATCTTTCCTCTTACCATGCCTCCCAAGATAATGGTTTGTTATATAACTTTTTAGTCTTTCTATTGTAAATGTGCACTTTGTATGTATTTTTTTGTATATATATTTCACGTATCATATATATTCAACCAAAAGTGGGATTATAATATGTAAGGTGTTATTTTGAGTCAGTACTTCTTACGTTTTTATTGGGTTATGGACTTTTTTGAGAATATGACTTTGAGAAATTCAAACAAATATAATGATAAAATTTTACATATAATTTGGGGGAGATTTATAGATTCTGGCTTGAGAATGTCTCTTATAAGGGTGTGTGTGGTTTGCATACATCACTTCTCTTATAGCACTCATCTAACCGGAAGAGGCTACTTCTCACTGCTATTTCTCTTTGATATAGATACTACATTTTAAAACTCTAGATTATGTTTTCTTCTTAGATACCTTGTGAGAATTACTTACATTCATTAAAAATGTTTTGAAATTATTTGTATCTACTGAGGGAAACAAACACTAGGTATTGACTCCTTTATAATAGGCTTTGTTTCTTATTTTAGTTTCAATACCTAGTATAGGCTTGGAACATGGGAAGCATTCAATAAAGAATTGCTAAATGAATGAAAGTATCAACTGCTGTATGATAGAATATAAGATTCATGAAGATTTTCACATTTAGCTAGCAAAATCTGGGGATTCAGTCTTTTCCTGTGAGATCCTAGATTAGTTTAGATTAATAAAATGTTCTGTTCCTGTTTTAGTAGAAGCATAACAAAAAGTAGTAATTCTTTTGTATTGCTTATTAGATTTCCACTGTTTTTCCCATCCAGTTTTATTGAGGTTTGGTTGTCGAATAAATATTGTGTATATTTAAAGTTCATTACAATGATGTTTTGATATGTATACATTGTCAAATGAGTACCATAATCAAGTAAATTAACATATACATCACCTTACATAGTTTCCATTTTGTGTGTGTGTGTGTGGTGAGAAAACTTAATATTTTGAGTTTGCAAAATACATTCTTATTATAGTCACCATACTGTACATTGGATATCAAGAACTTATTTTATAACTTAAACTTTGTACTCTTTCATTAATATTTTTCCTTTTCACCAACTCCCTAGCCTTTGATTACCACCATTCTATTCCCTTAATGTGAGCTCTATTTTTGCTTTTAGATTCCACATATAAATGAAATCATGCAATATTTGTCATTGTGTGTCTGGTTTATTTCAGACACATTCCCCAATGTCTTTCAGGTTCATCCATGTTGTCGTAAATGACAGGATTTACTTTTTTTAAAGCCCGAGTAATATTCCATTGTAGGTATAGGTGTGTTTATGTTTATATATGTGTATATGTATATATGTGTACGTGTGTGTCTGTGTGTGTGTGTGTAATTTTGTTTATCCATCTGCCAGTGGATCTTAGAATGTTTCTAATATCTTGGCTATTTGAAATAATGCTGCAATGAAATGAGAGTGCAGATGTATTTTAGAGATAGTAATTTATTTCTTTTGGATCAGAAGTGGGATTACTTGATCATAAGGTAGTTCTATTTTTAATTTTTTGAGGAACTTCTATAATGTTTTCCACAGTGGTGAATTGGTTTACATTTCACTAATGGTGCACAGCAACTTCTTTTCTTCACATCCTTCTCAACACTTGATATCTCTTGTCTTCTTGATGGTAGCCATTCTAACAGATATGAAGTGACGTCTCATTGTGGTTTTGATTTGCATTTTCCTGTTGATTAGTGATGGTGACTGAGCGTTTTATCATGCACATCTTTGGCCACTTACATATGTTCTTTGGAAGATTGAGTATATATTTAGATCCTTTGCCCATTTATAAAAATCAGATTATTTTTCTGCTATTGAGTTTGGATAGTAACCTCTTATTGGGTATTTGGTTTGCATATATTTTCTCCCATTCTGTGGAGTGTATTTTCATTTTGTTTATTGTTTGCTTTGTAGAAAGCTTTTAGTTTGACATGGTTCCACTTGCTTGTTACTGCTTTTGTTGCCTGTGCTTTTGGTATTAAATGTGAAAAATCATTGCCAAGATCAGTGTCAAAGAGCTTCTCTCCTATGATTTCTTCAAGAGGTTTTATGCTTTTAGGTCTCATGTTTAATTCATTTTGAGTTGTTTTTATGTATGGTGTAAGATAAGGGTACAATTTCATTCTTTTGCATGTGGATATTCAGTTTGCTGATGTTTTTGTTACTAGCATTTAATGATGTTCAAAGTCAGAGAATTTAAATCTCTGTAGTAATTATTTGCTGAACTTACAGTATGGTAGTTGTTACATATGTACTACATTACTTAAGCTTTCCAAGGGTTAAGACTTGTTTTTTAATCTTGTAACACTGAAAAAATAAACATATTTGGGGGAAAAAAAATAAAGTCTGTTTTCTCTGAAAAAAAAATTTGTTTTTTGATTTGATAACTAAAAACCCCTTAAAAAATCTTATGATCAACTTTTTCTTTTGCCAAAGAGGTCTTTGTTTTTAGCTTTTATGAGACTTAGAGTATTGATTTAAAATATTAAATTACATGTGAGCCATAAAACTATTACTATGATCTGCAGTGTATGATAGAAAACGGATTTGGGATTTGTCAGAACTAGGATTCAGTTCTGGTTCAGTCACTAATTAACTAATTAATTAGTTAACTAATTAACTAATATGTAGTATATTGGACCAGATATTTTAATTCTTTGTCATATGGGCTTTTTTTTTTTTTTAAAGATTTTATTTATTTATTTGACAGAGAGGAGAGATCACAAGTAGGCAGAGAGGCAGGCAAAGAGAGAGGGGGAAGTACGCTCCCTGCCGGGCAGAGAGCCCGATGCAGGGCTCGATCCCAGGACCCTGAGATCATGACCTGAGCCGAAGGCAGAGGCTTTAACCCACTGAGCCACCCAGGCGCCCCTCCATTGTATATTCTTGCCTTCATCATAGATGAACTGACCATATAAACGTAGGTTCGTTTCTGATCTCTCTGTTTTATTTCATTGATGTGTTTCTGCATTTGTGTCATTGCCATAGTATTTTGATTGCTAAAGGTTTGCAGAATAGTTTGAAATTTGGAATTTTGATATCTCCAGCTGTGTTCCTTTTTTCCTCAACATTTCTCTGGCTATTCAGGGTCTTTTTTTTTTAGTTGTATCAAAAAAAAGTGTGTTTGTTCTAGTTCTGTGAAAAATGCTATTAGTATTTTGGTAAGGATGCATTGAATCTGTAAATTGCTTTGGGTAGTATACACATTTTAACAATACTTCCAATCCATTAGCATGGTATATCTTTCCATTTATTTGTGTCATTTTTCATTCACTTTTGTAGAAGATTTTTGAAACTAAACCTTAAATATATTATCCTTCTGTTTATTTTGCTCTTCTATACTGACTTGATATATTTGTTTTCATATGCATGTAAAATTGATAGAGTACAAAAGAAGTCTGAGCTGTTTAATAATTGATTGAATTTACAGCCTTTTTTTTACATGTATGTATAGTTTTTAATCTGTATTCCCTTATGTAATTGAATTCCCCATTTGTCTTTCATTTAGTGGTTGAAATTCAGTACAAATGAAATATTGTGATCTATTTTGTCTACTATTTACTTATGAGTGAGAGAGAGCGCACAAGCAGGGGTGGAGGGGCATAGGCGGAGGGAGAGAGGAGTCTTAAGCAGGCTCCATGCTCAGTGCAAAGCTCAACAGAGGGCCAGATCTCACAACTCTGAGATCATAACCTCAGCTAAAATCAAGTCAGACAGTTAACTGACTGAGCCACCCAGGTGCCCCTGTTTTTTTGAGCTTTTAAAGTACACTTGTAATTATGACGCAATGCAAAGTATTTTTTAATTCAAACTCCTATTTATGCTTTCCTTTTTGTCATCTTTCTTATTATTTTAACTTTATCTTTCTTTTTTTTTTTTTTTAAGATTTTATTTATTTGACAGAGAGAAACACAGTGAGAGAGGGAACACAAGCAGAGGGAATGGTAGGGGAGAAGCAGACTTTCTGCCGAGCAGGGAGCCCGATGTGGGGCTCGATCCCAGGACCCTGGGATCATGACCTGAGCCGAAGTCAGACGCTTAACGACTGAGCCACCCAGGCGCCCCTATCTTTCTTATTTTTGGCTTTTATTTGGCCCTCTCATTCTAAAAAGTTAGTGTGAGACTGATGGTAAAAGTTAAAAATAACTTTTTTGAATCTAAGAATGATATCATTCTATTTCTTGTGGATTCAGTGTTAGTAGTGATTAATGCACCCCATTGTCTTGCCACATTTCTTTCTTGATGTATTCTTTGCATGATTAGTTTTGTCATTTTGTGAAGAGATGGCTAATTAACATATCTTGAAGCATCATAGCTTAATAGCAAAGCATTAGAATGATATTTTTCATTTTAGGTATGGCCTTTACATGCATTATGGTTTTGGGCATCTTTCTAAAGCTCTTCATTTCTTAAAAAAGTCAGGAATAGGGAAATGGTAATGTTGATAATATGTATTTTTTAATTGTAGCTTTCGTATTATTTTCTTTGCCTGGGATAAAAACTTTGATAAATAATCATGAAAGTGATAAAATACTAGCATAATTAACTGAGGAGGATTATAGTCCTTGTAAATGTCCAAATTACTATATTGTAGCAACTAGCTGATGGGACCATGTGATTATTATGGTGCAATTAATATAGCTCTGACTTTCTACTGAGATAACCTAGGGCCTTAACCTTGGCTCTGTCGTTTACTAGCTATGTCAACCAAGGCACCATTGCTTCATCTTAAAATCAAGATAGTAATGGTGCCTACTTATAGTAATTTTGTGATGAATAGATGGGATTTGATAAATGTAAAGCGCCTATTACTATAAATTCATATTAAGTGTTCAACAATAGCTAGTTTTGTCAGTATCAAAGGGAGACCGTTTTTCTATTCTAAGTAATCTCTGGGATTATCCAAGGATTGCTTATAATATGTCCTATAGTACATCTGGAACTGTCACCTCTGCCATAAGGCCTTGATCCAGGTTACTGCTCTGTTAGAGTCCTGAAAGTTATCTCTTATTGTCATACAAATGGCTATTCTAGGAATGAGCTGCTATTTCCTTATCCTTTTGCTCAATGTACGGGCATAGACTTTTCCTTTTCTCACTTATAAGCTTAGCAGTGATAGGAGGATATCACAGTGTAGAAAAGGAAAATAAAACTCAGTAATAGATACTGTATCTCCTGGAATTCACAAGCCATGCTTCTGCTTAGGATGTTTTCTCTTGACTCTTTCTTGATCTGGCTCTCTAGTTTTGTCCCTTTGCCATCTTGCAAGGGGCTGATTCAACTCTTCCACAGAGAGAGCTCCTTTGACCATGTTCCCTCTTAGGATAGTACAGGCCCACCTGCCTCCATGCTTGGAGAGAAGAGAATATTGGTTGTTCTTCATTCTAAGGTTCTCCTCTTTTTTTTTTTTTTGCCCCAGGTTGATTGATCCTGTGACCATCACATTCCTTAAGGGAGATGCCCAACCCAGTTTACCATATATGTTCTCGTATATATTCTGTACCTGAACTATGCAGTCACATTTCTCAGAATATTTCCAAAGTCTGGTGTATTCAGTCTGAAATACACTACTACTTTTAGAAGTTTTTTTTAAGATGTGTTTTAGCTTGTCTCACTTTCTATTTCAGTTTCTTGATAATGGCCAGATTAAATAGCTGGGTCACAACATTTTTTTTACTTTCAGTTTTCTGTGGAAAAGTTTTGTATAGACCACATGCATACCTATATGGGGCGTAAGTATACACAAATATATATTTTTAAAAATTTTACATTTTATGGGGCACCTGGGTGGCTCAAATGATTAAGTGTCTGCTTTTGGCTCAGGTCATGATCGAAGGGTCCTGGGATCAGCCCCACATCCAGCTCCTTGCTCTGTCAGGAGGCTGCTTCTCCCGTTTCTCTCTGCCTGCTGCTCCCCCTGCTTGTGTTCTCTCTATATGTCTGATAAATAAAATCTTAAAAAAAAAAATCTTACATTTTAGAGTAATTTGTGAAACTAAAGGAGTTATCATTTTTGGCTCAAAGGAAGGCCACTTCAAGGCAATGTTTCTGCCGTGGGTTGAAAATTTTAAATAATACTTCTGTAGCTTTTGAAAAACAAAGCCATATTGCTGGGCACTCTATTAAAGGGGGAAAGCTAGAAAAAAACACAGGAACTATAGCATAAGTAAAATTGAACTCATAACTATGAGCAGCACTGATCAGTTTAAATCCAAAATGAAAAATCTTTTTTTCATAACTTCCAGTATATTCTAACAATGTAAAATATATTCTTGATAGAAGACTAGACCTTATAATGATATTGAAAAATCTCTTCTCAGAAAAGATCTGAATATATTTTTATGGATATATCAAGTTCTGTTTAAGGTTTCAATTTATATGTCTTGCATGTGTTAACTGTTGACCAAATAATGTGTTAGTGTAAAAATTGCCTTAGTGAATTTTAAATTAAAGATAGAGAAGAAAATAAGCTAACTTAAAAGTCATCATAGCATATTTCATACATTTATCACTTAAAAATTGCTCACATGAAATTAGAATTTTGGCTTTTGTTATTTGTGGGTTGTTAGTGTGCAAAGTAAAGCTCTGAATATAAGATCAGTTATTTTGTCATGGAAAGGAAGATAGCAGTACTTGAGTTGATAAAAATAGTTTCCTTCTATTCATCTGTTATACTAGTGCTACTTAGATGTGGTGTGCTGAGCAAACTTTATAACTAGGCCACAAAGAGATTAAGTACAGAAATTAAATATTTGGAACTTTTGTAGCTTGACTGGCTTTGTCAGAATATTTTTTAAGGTGTCATGTTTTTATAAAAACAAAATAAAAAGTGGTTCTTTATTATAGATAGCTTGATAATAGTACCTAAAAGCCAGTTCATCTCCAATTGTGTCATTTTGAATTAATCTGTGTTAGCAGTACATTTGAATAAAAACTTACTGTTTTTGAATTAAAAACTTACTGTTAGCAGTCTAACAGTATTCAGCTAAGTGATACAGTTAACAGTATTTAGCTGAGTGATATAATTAACTATATGTTAAATGATCCATATGTACCTTTGATGAAGAGTTTTCTTTTAAGAAAATAGTAAAAATATATAGGCATCCAAGGTCTTTTAGGGTTCCTAAACCCAATTCTAAAGTGGAAGTGGGGGTCCACCCTGCACCCCCAGCACCAAGCAATTCTTAGATATGAGGGTGTCCAAGAACTCAACTCAGATCTGACATGACACTGTACCCAGAAATAGCATCAGATTCCACAGGTTAAGGGTTCAGTTATATAAGACTGCTTCCTACTCTCTACTTCAGATCCAAGCCCCAGGCTGTTACCTGTGCTTCTGACCAAGTGACTATATATTGGAGGTTCCAAATGGGTCCATTTTAGTTTTGATTAATTTGCTAGAGTGGGTCACAGAACTTGGGGAAACACTTAAATATGTTTACCAGTTTATTAAAGGATATGAATCAACAGCCAGACGAAGAGATATGTAGGGTGAGGTCCTGAGCAAAGGAGCTTCTTCAGTGTTTGTGAAGGTTGGGGCGTGGCATGTGGAAGCCGTCTGGCTCCTCAAGCTTAGAAGCTCTCCAAAAGAGGGGCACCTGGGTGGCTCAGTGGGTTAAATAAAGCCTCTGACTTCAGCTCAGGTCATGATCTCAGGGTCCTGGGATGGAGCCCCATATCGGGCTCTCTGCTCAGCGGGTAGCCTCCTTCCCCCTTTCTCTGCCTACCTCTCTGCCTACATGTGATCTCTCCCCTCTCTGTCAAATAAATAAATAAAAATCTTTAATTAAAAGAACAAAACAAAAAAACAAAAGAGATCCAAAAGATGTACTTTTGGGTTTGTATGGAGGCTTCATTTCATAATCATGTTTGACTAAGTTATTGGCCATTGGCTGATTTTCTTCATCCCTTTTTAGTTCCAGGAGGTCAAGGGAAGTGTGGGAACTGAAAATTGAACAAACCTTAATCACATGGTTGGTCTTCCTGGCAGTCAGTCCCCACCCTTTGGTGGGGGTCTAGAAGTCACCTCATTAATGTAAAAAAGACTTTTATAACTCTCAACACTTAAGAAATTCCAGGGATTTTAGAAGCTGTAAGCCAGGAACTATGGATGAAGACCAAATAAATATTATAGTCATCTGAATGACCAGATAAACATGTCTTAAAAATTATAATATTGTACAAGGAAAATATAATCAAGTGTATATTAGATTTAAAAAGAGAGGGCTGTGTTAATTACATGTTTTACTCTGTTATTCTTTTTAAAAAGTTATTTATTGGGGCACCTGTGTGGCTCAGTCATTTGAGCATCAGACTCTTGGTTTCAGCTCAGGTCATGATCTCTTGGGGTCATAAGATCAAGCCCCATGTTGGGTTCCGTACAAGGTGGGGAGTCCACTTGAGATTCTCTCTCCTCCCTCTGTATCCCCACCCCTGCTTGCCCACTTTCTCTGTCTCTCTCAAATAAATAAATCTTTAAAAAAATAAAAAGGTATTTATTTGAGCTTGTTCTCTTATTTTCATTGCCTCTTTATTTTACTATATTTTATATTTTCCATCTTAAGCCCTTCCTTCTTAGTGAACAGTTTACCTAGCCTTTCATTTCTCTGTAAAACCATCTTAGATTCTAAATAGTTCTTTCTTGCTCTTCTCTTAGCAGTTCTCTCATGTTGTAATTATATTTAATCCCTTGTTTCTCAGCTACAATGAGATGCTGGAAGAAAGGAACTGTTTGCTCTGTAATTTCATGAGTAAGCCTATAATAAATGCCTGGCAATTTCTAATTGTTTCATGTCTATTTTTTTGATCCTTACCCAAAATATATCATGTTATATCCTTTTTTTTGTATGAGGAGACTGAGGCACAGAGTGTAAATAACTTGCCCGTACAGGAATGTGTCAGAGCTGGGATTTGCTTAGCTCTAGAATCTGTGTTCTAAACCACAGTGTTAAGTATGTTTTCTATAAGGATGAAGCATTTTTTTTTTTTTTTGGTTTTTTTATGTTTGTTCTTAAAATATTTTAATTTGAAATTTAAGTGTAAGTTTTACCTGCCTGTAGTAGTGTATTTAATTGTAGTGAGAGACCTTAGTTTTGTATAACTTAAAAAAGTCTATTAGGTAATTATGTTGAGCTAAAAGATGATAGAATTTGCTTAACATGTGAAATGTGTAAGCCCGAAGTTTCACAGACATGTACCCTGGGGCAAATAATACATTATATGTTAATAAAAATTAAAAAAAAAAAAAAAAAGAATTTGCTTAACATCATCTAGCTCTTTTGCAGATTAGCAAAAAGACTTTGAAACTCTTAATTTTTGTCCGTGTATGTATTTGTGTATAATTATATAATTTTTTGCAATGATATATTTCTGTCTCATATTAAGATTTTTAAAAATAAAATTACTTGGGTTTAGCCCTGTTTAAAATCTGTGTTAATTTTTATTGATCACAGGTATTAAGCACACTTTATTTACTTGTATGTGATATATGCAGGCATATGAAATTAGTTTGTCTATTTGGAAGGTATTTTGTTATTTACCTAACAATTTTGTGATTTTTTTATTGTGAATAACTCTAATGACGTAAGGAAATAAAATAATTGAATAAAAATAGTAGTATGTTTGGGTCTGACACACAAATGGAAACTGTAGCCCTCTTAGTGTTGACTTGATTTTACAAATGTCATGTAAAAGTATTTTAAAACAAGTTTTTTATTATCAGAAGCCTAAAGTCAAAAATTAAAATATGTATTAATCTCCAAATTATTTTAAAATATTGTTTGAAGACTGCAGTTTGTTGAGATAAGAACCCAACACATTTTTTCCAGTCTATTAAAACAATAAGAAAACGTAGAGATCCTTTGATAAGTGTTCTGCCTGTCTTAACCTTGAATGCTATTATTGGGGGTAGGGGGGCGATGCTATATCTGTTTCATTGGCTTAGGCTTTTTCAGGCTGAGAGAAATCAGTACTTTGAGGCGTTGGATGACAGAGGAATCACTTCAGAATTAAAGTTGGCTGTCACACATTGTCATTGGTTGACTTTAGTTTGCTGTTGAGGTTTTTAAGCTTTCATTTTTCTAAGTCTTTTTCAGGAGTCTTCATAAGATTCCTGTGGATAACTTTTTTTTTTTTTAACTATTAAACTTTAAATCTGAGTTAAGGGATAAAATATAAAGACCTTCAAAAATCGAATACTGAAAAGCTTCTTTACTTGTCCTTTAAGTGATTTTCCTTTTACGTGGTTTCCAATGAGAAAAGTAATTGGCAGTTTAAGATATTTTGAGGCAAATTGGGAATTAAGGTAGGACACTTAAAGGTGTTTACCAGTAGGTATGCATAGTTAACTAAAAATATAATTCCCTATGTGTAGCCGTGAGAAAGAAAGAAGGTAGAACTGGATCTCCTGATATGGAATGAATATAGTTTGATTCCATTTATATGGGAACTATGTATTATTACTAATAGTGATTACCCCTGTAGAAAACAACTAGCCAGCCAGGGAGGAGGTGGAAGGGAGAACTTTTTATTTCATGTCATTACTTTTTTATTTTTAAAAACAAGCATTTGTTTCTTATAAAAAAAAGTTTTAAACACAAATCTTGGAAAAACCAATGCACGGAAAAACCAATGCACTTAAATTGCTTAAATAATAATAAAGGCTTACATAACATTTTTTAAGATTTTAGCCTTGAACTTTTTAACTGGGATTTATTTTTATTCCACAATAATATGCAATTTAATGAAAATTTGCTTTGTAATCTGTTTCTCATAAAACATACTGAAACTTTAGAAACAGTGTGCATTTAACATTAATTTACTCCCTTTTCTTAATATTGAAGGTGCCTCTGAAAAGCCCTTTACGTGTGTTTATCCAATCATAACCCCCTTTTTCCCCACTAAGCTCAATACTCTTCTGATTTTATGGAATGACTTAATTGCTTTTGTTTTTCCATTCAATACTTAAGTATATTTCTTTTAGTATTATAATTTCTTTAGCAATTTTTGAACTTTTATAAGTGGAATCATAAAGTATGTGTTTTGATCTGGCATTATTAGTTCAGCATTGTTTTTGTGAAATTTGTTCAGTTTGTTAATTTTCCTATTTCAATTTCAGTGCTGTGTGCCATACTATTACATGAATAGATGATAGTTTTTCATAATCTCACTACTGTTGATAGGCAGTTGTTGTTTCTGTTGAAACAATTGTTGTTTCCAGTTTTTAATGGTTTTTTTTTTTTTTTAAGATTTTATTTATTTATCTAACACAGAGAGATCACAAGTAGGCAGAGGGGCAGGCAGAGAGGGAGGGGGATGCAGGCTTCCTGCTGAGCAGAGAGCCCGATGCGGGGCTCGATCCCAGGACCCGGACCTTGAGATCATGACCTGAGCTGAAGGCAGAGGCTTTAACCCACTGAGCCACCCAGGCGTCCCCAGTTTTTAACTGCTATGAATAGTGTGATTTTGACAATTTACAAGTCCTTTGGTGTACATGCTTATGCATTTCTGTAGGGTAGACTTACTTGACTATAAAGTATTTATCTTCTCAATTTTAATAGAAATTGCCATAGTATCTTGCAAAGGTTTGTATCATTCCCAATATCAGAGCATAGCTGTTCCCATACTCCATGTTGTCATAAAAAATTGATCAGTGCTTTTTATTTTAGTATTTTAGTAGTTGTTTAGTGGTAACCTCATTATGTTCTTACTTGGATTTTATTTACAAATGAAGCTGTATATCTTTCCTCCTCCTTGTTATATATTTATATTTTTTTAAAGTTTTGTTTTTGTTTTTGTTTTGGTAGTACCCATTTGTCCCTTACCCAGTTCTGTACTGGTTATCTGTTTTTTCTTTATTGATTTGTGGAGGATATTTACTATTTGGTAGATGAGCAGATTTTTTTGATGTGAATATTTTAACTACTTTCTTTCTATTCACTTTTTAAAATCTTTACTTAAATAACCTTTATTAAAGTATAGTTTGTATATAATAAAACACATCTCTTTTAGATATACAACTTAATGCATTTTCACAGGTGTATACACTTGTGTAACTGTCATAGTCAAATTACATAAAATTTCTGTCATCTCAGAGAATTCCCTTTGGATTCATTGTAGTCAGCTCCTCTTCACATATATACACCCAAACTCTACAGCTGCTCACTGGTTTTTGTTATTGGAAATGGTTTTGCATACTTTACAACTTCATATAAGTGGAGTTGTATAGTAGGTACTGTAATGTCTGGATTCTTTTGGTCACTATACAGTTTTTGATATTCATCCACATTGTGTATATCACTCATCTGTTTCTTTTTATTATTTATTTATTTATTTTTAAAAGATTTTATTTATTTGAGAGAGAGAGAGAAAGTGAAAGAGAACATGAGAGTAGAGAAGGTCAGAGGGAGAAGCGGACTCCCCGTGGAGCTGGGAGCCGAATGCAGGAGCCGAATGCAGAACTTAATCCCTGAACTCCAGGATCATGACCTAAGCCGAAGGCAGTTGCTTAGCCAACTGAGCCACCCAGGTGCCCTCTTTCTTTTTATTACTGAGTAGTATTACTTTATCCATTCATGTAGGTGGATTTTGGATCATTTCCAGTGTCTGGCTCTTAAAGCACTATGGGAATTTTCATACAATATAGTTTTGTGAAAATGTGTTCTTCATTTTGAGGAAATACATAGGAGTGGAATTGCTAGGTGCTGTTGTAAGTGTATTTTTAAACTTACAAGAAACTGCCAAACTGTTTTCTAAAGTAGTTGTAGATTTTGCACTCTAACCAGCTGGGTACCATTTGCTCCACATTTTTGCCAATATTTTATATTCTCTGCCTTTTAAATTTTAGCGCTTCTACTCGGTATATAGTGATAGTTTATTGTGGTCTTTATTTGAATTTCCTTATTGACTAAGCATCCTCTCATGTACTTATTAATCATTTGTATATCTTTTGTGAAATGTCTGTTCAAATCCCTTGCCCACTATTTTAAATTGATTTGTTTGCCTTATTAATTCATAAGAGCTCTTCATACGTCTTGTAGGAAAATTGTTAGCTAGATGTATGGTGATTATTTTGTCCCATCTTGTGGATTATCTTTTCATTTTCTAAATAGTACCTTTTAAAGACAAGATTTTATAAGTTTTGGTATAGTTTAATATGTTTATGGTTATGAATTTCTTTTATGGTTCCTTTTATATCTAAGAATTTCAGTGTAAGAATTGTCTGCCTACCCCAGGGTCATAAGATTTTCTGCTGTATTTTCTTCTAGAAGTGTTATCATTTTTATAGCTAGATCTTCAGTTCATTTTGAATTAACATTTTGTTTATGGTATGAAGGGAAGTCGAGTTTCTTTCTTTCTTTTTTTTTTTTCCTGTGAGTGGCCAGATGTTTTAGTACCAGTTGTCGAAAAGATATTCCTTCTTCATTTAATAACTCCTCTGGTGAGTGGCCAGATGTTTTAGTACCAGTTGTCGAAAAGATATTCCTTCTTCATTTAAACTTCATTTAAGTTTAAAGTTTATCCCCACTTTTAACTGAATGATTTTCATAAATGTGCTTCCTGAGGTTTAAAAGTCTCTTTCTATTAATAGTTTGTGGAGTGTCTTTTTGTTTGTTTTTTAAAAATCATGAAATGCTTTTTAGTGTTACAAAATGCTTAAAGAAAAACTATTGAGGTTATATGTTTTTCTCCTTTTTTTGTTATATGATGACTTATATTGATTGATATTCAAGTATTATACCAACCTTGCATTCCATGGGTAAACTCTTCTTCATCATGATGTATACTTTATTTTGTGTATAGCTGAATGCTAATGTTTTGTTACGGATTTTGTATTTATTTACACAAATTATATTAATTTTTAGTTTTCTATTCCTGTAATGTAAATTGCATTGCATTCCTTAGCTTCTATTATGTGAAAACAGTTTAAGATTTTATTATTTCTTCCTTAAATATTTAATATTTTATAATATATACATTTATACATGTAAAATGTATACATGTAAAGCTATACATATTTGTTTAAATTTGTCTTGTCCAATTGCCACAAATATTTCTCATTTTCCTTGTGATTTTATCTTTGACCCATAAGTTATTTGGAGTTGAACTGCTTCATTTTTCAATTATTTTGGAACTTTTTAGATATATGTATTTTTTGATATTTTATTTATTTATTTGACAGAGAAACAGCGAAAGAGGGAACACAAGTAGGGGGAGTGGGAGAGAAAGAAGCAGGCTTCCCATCAACCAGGGAGCCTGATGTAGTGCTGGATCCCAGAATCCTGGGATCATGACCTGAGCCTTGAAGGTAGAGGCTTACCGACTGAGCCACCCTGGAGCCCCTGGATATTTTTTTTACTCTATATATTCTGCTAAAGAATCAAGAGGACTTCTGTTTGTATTTCTCTGTTTCTCAATAACTTCCTCTTCTCTAGTAGTTTGTCCTTCAAATTTCTAACTTTCTTTCTCAATAGTCATCATTAAATTTGTTTCCCGTACAAAGCCTATAGGAGAAATATATTTCCTAAGTCCTGAAAATGTCTCAAGGGTAGATGGGGGACAGCATAAAATCTGAGGGTGTCTGGAATATAGGATACATAGGTAGGCATAATGATAACATACCACCTTGCTGAGTTATAGAAGGACACACAGTCTTAGCTAGTAAAATTTGGTGCTAATTGTTCATTATTTTAGATAATCACATACTGCTTAAACTGTGGGGTATATAAATGTATCTGTGAAATGTCAAAATAAATTCTTCTTGACGTAATTCTGGGCCTGTTTGTGAGAAGGCAATTATAAGATTATTTCAAGATCTGAACCGTGAACTAATAATGATGTTTTAGGGCAGTGGTAAGAGGGATAAATGGTAAGAGGTAAGTGAGTTTTGCTGAAATGAAATGATGAGATATGAAGAGAAGGAAAATTGAGAAGTCACAAATGACAGAAGTATAATAGCATGTTTGGGATAAAGATGGTAATTACAGTTTTGTACATTTTGAGTTTTAGGTGCTTATTGGATAATTGGAGACTATTCTACAGGTAGACATATGGCTTGAGAGTTCAGGGTAACAGCTAAGGCAGATATGAAAAATTTGAAAGATTGATCTAAATCGATAATAGGAGATGATGTGTGAGTGAATGATAATGCCAAGGGACATTTGGCAAAACCTTAAGGAAATGCCAGCATTTCATAATGAGGAATAATAAAGGAAAAAGTTGACCATCAAGAAGTGAGCGATGATGGGAGGATAGTAGAGGAATCTGCTTCATTTTAAATTCATTCCTCTGAGCTTTCATGCAAAGGACAAATAATAAAGTTAGGTAGAGATATAACATCTGGAAGGAAAGACCAAATATGATACTGTCTTTATGTCTTCATTTACATTTAAAGAGCTGGAATAGTCACTTGAATTATAAATGGCCCGTCTAAATTGTTTCTGTCTTCAGTTACCACTTTTCTGCAAGTAAGTAAATTTCTTTTAAGATGCAGGTTTGTTTTATATTTATTAATTCTATGGTAATAAGTCTTAAATTTCTTTAGCAGTAATCAAATATATTTGAGTTGTTAGTTCCCAAGATGCCTACTTCTTTTCTCTTTCGATTCAGATATTTTTGTTAAGATTCAAATATTTTTGTGGTCGTTGTTGTGATGTCATCTAGTTTATATGTTGCTTAAAACAGGAAAACAGAAAAGTTGATGTAAAGTAAAACTGAGTGAAAATATTAGACTTGGCCCTTGATTTTATCGATAGGTGAGTAGGATTTCTTGGGGTACCTCCACTCAACATTCAGCCACAAGCACATACACATACACATACTGCAAATATATACTCCACCAATTAAGTAACATGCATTTGATCTTAAAGCAAATATTCTTCATCTCTTGTTCACTTTGAATGATAGGTCATACAAGGAATATATTATTGGTTTTTAATAAGAATGTGTTCAAATTACATTTTAAAGATATTTTAAAAAATAGATACAAGTTCATTATATCTTTACAAAACATTCTTGTTTGGTTTCTTTTTATCATGTTTTAAGGTCAGAATGTGACTCTAATGTTCCACAATGAGACAGAGATTGATAATCGGGAAAGAATAGCCCTTTAATGTGATTTATATCTATAGATTTTATGTCAGATATGAAAAGTTGCTGTTTAAATTGTAAAGGAGGATCCATTAAAGAACACTTTAAGCCATTTTACTATTTAGCTTACTTTGGACTCTTCTGTTTAGACTTATGCCTTTTCAAGCAAAGTTTAATGACCTAACCAAATGTTTACAAAGTAAATTTGATAGTTGAATTTGTGTAATATTAATAAAGGAAAAACAGGCTATTCATTTTTTTTTTTTTGCTATTTTTAGTACTGTTTAATATGAATTTATATGGTGTTGGGGCAGTATAGAAGCCAGTAATTTTCTAATTTTCATCAATAATTTTAATTTCCTCTTATCTGGTGAGGTTAGGCAAGGCAGGTTATGGATATAGTAGAGAATGTTGAAGGTATAAAAATTCTTCCTGAGTGCCTTTTCCTGAGTCAGTTTGTCACTGTGGGTGTGATTATTACCCTTTTTGGTTTAGAACATTCTTCCTCTAAGTCACTTTGCCTGGAGTGCTTGTAGCCCCCTTCTTGCACCTGCATCTTCATATGATTGACTTCTTCCAATTATTTAGGTCTACTTAAAAACCACTTTTGAGTGTGTCTTATGAATGACTTCAGAGAAATAAATTCTTATGGAATTGTTATACTGAGGGTAGTAGATCACTAAATCTCAGTCCAGTTAATGAGGGATATAAAAGTAATTTTAAAGTTTTGGTTGGTTCAATTCCTTTTAGAAATTGTTTCATAGTGTGTTGTAAGTTTTTTCCCATATTTTTATAGTATTAATAGATATTTCTTTTTTCCTATCCAAGTCACTGTGTGCCCAGTATTCAGCAGACAAACGAGAAGATGAGAAGATGTGTGATCATCTGATAAGAGCAGCTAAATATCGAGACCATGTGACAGCAACTCAGCTAATCCAGAAAATTATCAACATTCTCACAGACAAGCATGGAGCCTGGGGAAATTCTGCAGTGAGGTAAAGGGAAACCTTTAGGATTTGGCCACTGATTTTCTACAGAAGGCTTAGGTTTAGATAATTAGCTCTGGATATGATCAAGGCCAGATGAAGAACAGAGTAATTTAATTTTGTGTTTTATCATCTACTATGAATGAGAGGTAGAAGGGGGTAGGAGAAAATCAGCGTGGGTACATTTAGGAATCTTTATAGATATTTTAGTTCCCTCAACTACTTCTAAAGCAATATTTGTTCATATTCTTTTTGAAGTTAACTTTTAAGGGAAATAGTTAATGTAAGCTCTTTTATTAGCTAAACTTATATCTGAATTTGTACAAATATAATACTTTAAGAAACCGTTCCCTATTTTACACTTTTGAGTTTACAACACATAAATTTGAAAACATTACCATGTGTTCTTTTCTACTGCCTTGCAAATTTTAAGACTATGATGGTAAAAATGGTTAAATGCCTTCTTTAAAATTTTAACTATATCTTCCTCCTTTTTAGATCCTCAAAGTGAACATGCTTTGTTTTATTTTAATTTTTAGAAATAAATTACCTTCCAAAGGAACTTAAATAAATTAGAAAATTTAGATTTCTTAGAATATTTCATGCTACAGGTCTTCAAAACATGTTTGGAGATGCCTGGCTAGCTCAGTTGGTTGAGTACCCCATTCTTGATTTGAACTCAGGTCACAATCTCAGAGTCATGAGTTTGGACCCAGCATTAGGCTCCCTGCTCAGTGAGGTGTCTTCTTGAGATTCTTTCTCTCTCCTTCTGCCCCTCCACTCCTGACTCACTCACTCTCTCAAAAAAATAAATCTTAAAAAAAATGTTTGACTCATTTAAGTAATGTTAATGAAAATATTTTTTTAATTCCTTATTTCTACATTTTCTACAAGAGGACAAAAATTGAAATTGTATATTACGTATAGGTGTAGGTGGTTTCCACTTGTGTTTTATGTAGCTTATGTGTCTAACACACTAAATCTAGTTTTAGAAATTTTCCAGTAAATAGAAAATATTTTTAATTTTTTAAAGTCAAACTTTAAACTGAGTAGAAATATGCTTGTTATGGGATATTTTTGTTTTGAGTGACCCTTTCACTAATATAAAATAGCTATATCTCATGCTTATTATGGAGGATACTTAAAATGAATTACATTTCTGGACATAGTGTTTTTGGTGTTTAGAAGAAGGAATGCAGGTCAGGATTTGAGGGCAAAAGGACTGAATGAAGGCAGGGATAGCATTTGTTTAATTCTATTCCAGTAATCTCAGCTGCAAGAGTGTCGTGGAAATGGCATGAATTACTGGCTCAGAGGTTTGGATGCCTTATCTACAACATGTATAAGCCGGTGGGTGTGTGTTTGGGTCAGGGTGCAGAGGTTGCAGGAGTGGGGTGCTGTTGAGGGTTTTACAGTTTCAAGATACCTTAATGTTACAGATTTGATGTAGTCATTTTATAATCAGGCACTGAATAAATTAGGATATGACTTTGACATACAGCTCTTATATATGGGGAACTCTAATATGTGTTGAATTTTTTTTAAAGTATTTTTTCTTCTTAAATGGAGTTTTATGATTTTAAAATTGAAAACCCTTAGGTAACTTAGACCAAATGTTGTATTTATGCCAAGTCAGGATTTTGTAGGATCAAAATTTTTTCTAATGGTGTCTTTATTCTTGTAGAGCATTAGTATATCTATGCTATTAACATGAAAGCATTGTTTTTCTGCAGTGATTTTGGTGTAATAAAGTATCTTGGAGAATTAAATGGACTGTGAAATGTATTTATGTAAAAATAATTAATGTTTCTGTAATAGAGTTGTTCAGTGGCATCAACTCTTATTTTATATAGCAAAAACAATTGAAGTGAATTTCAAAATTTTAATATTTCAGAAAACCCACATAATAAAACATTTTTTACTTTTTACCTCCCAAATGGAAGCAGCTATCAAAATGTTAGATTTTAAATGTGTACATTTTTAGTTAAGAGCAGCAGCAAAAGATGTTTCATCAAAAAGAAAATATTAGTGAATTGATATATATCTCGCTGTGAATCTCACAACTTACTTACATAGATTTTATTCAAAAGAATATTATTGTAAAGCACATTACCTCCATACTGATCTTTCTTTTGTCATTATATTTAGTTCTGTGTCACATTCAACTGTTACGTGTTTAGAACACCTGGCTGTTCCCTAATGCCTTTAATATAGTTATCTTAAAAAAGTACTTTCGGGGCGCCTGGGTGGCTCAGTCGTTAGGCGTCTGCCTTTGGCTCAGGTCGTGATCCCAGGGTCCTGGGATCGAGCCCCGCATTGGGCTCTCTGCTCACAGGAAGCCTGCTCCTCCCAATACCATTCCCTCTGCTTGTGTTCCCTCTCTCGCTGTGTTTCTCTCTGTCAAGTAAATAAAATCTTTAAAAAAAAAAAAAAGTACTTTTCAATATTAGTTCCAATTAAAGTGAACTTGTAGACCCTGGTGCTCCTTTTTAGGTAACTATGCAATAAAAATGTAATTGATAAAATATATGCTGGCTCACCATTCTTTGACAGTGGTTAACTATTCTCTGATTTCCCTTGTATGAAGCTTGCATAATCAGCTTGTAAATTATGGACATGGTTGTAATAAATGAGACTAACACAATGTACTTTGTTCTTCACTTAGCATAATTCTAGAAAACATAAATGGCATTAGAGAGAAATCATAGTCCTACTGTAGCTGTAATGCATTCAACTATCCTAAGCCTGTTAAAAGAAATATGCACAATGAGCAAAATTCTAGTAAAGAGGATTAAATTATTTTTTAAGTGTAATTTCTTTGTGTTATATCTAAAGAATTATAGTAGCATTTTGTCTTATAAATTCAATCATACTACAATATTTAGAAATTTCATTTGTGGCATTTTTTATTTTGACCCTCCTTTGGAATCCACATAATTTGCTTGTAGCCATGGCTATGTAGGCCTAATACTTTCCCATTAATGTCATTTATTTTGTTTCACTATTGATGGCTTTTCTAATGCCACACGATCAGTGGGCTGCAATGCTGGCAGCTGGCCTGGGATCGGCAGTG
>CM053604.1:107713357-107770857 GCA_028646535.1 Procyon lotor | reverse complement strand
TCCTTTGCTTTTTTTTTTTTTTTTTTTTTAAGATTTTATTTATTTTTTGACAGAGATAGAGAACATTAGAGGGGAGAAGTTGAGAGGGAGAGGCAGACTCCCTGTGGAGCTGGGAGCCCAATGTGGGACTCAATCACAGGACTCTGGGAGCATGACCTGAGCTGAAGGCAGTCACTTAACCAGCTGAGCCACCCAGGTGCTTCTCCTTTGTCTTTGGAGACATGTCCTGAAAGAAGCTACTGTGGCCGATGTGGAAGAGGTTACTGCCTATGTTCTCCTCTAGTATTTTGATAGATTCCTGCCTCATGTTGAGGTCTTTTATCCATTTTGAGTTTATCTTTGTGTATGGTGTAAGAGAATGGTTAAGTTTCATTCTTCTATATACAGCTGTCCAATTTTCCCAGCACCATTTATTGAAGAGACTTTCTTTTTCCCACTGGATATTTTTTCTTGCTTTGTCAAAGATTATTTGACCATAGAGTTGCGGGTCCATATCTGGGCCCTCTACTCTGTTCCACTGGTCTATGTGTCTGTTTTTGTGCCAGTACCATGCTGTATTGGTGATCACAGCTTTGTAATAAAGCTTGAAATCAGGGAACATCATTCCCCTAGCTTTGTTTTTCTTTTTCAACATTTCCTTAGCAATTCGGGGTCTTTTCTGGTTCCATATAAATTTTAGGATTGTTCTAAGGACTTTGAAAAATGCCAGTGGAATTTTGATCAGGATGGCATTGAAAGTATAGATTGCTCTGAGCAGGATAGACATTTTAACACTGTTTATTCTTCTAACCCATGAGCATGGGATGCTTTTCCACCTTTTTGTGTCTTCTTCAATTTCTTTCATAAGTGTTCTGTAGTTCCTCGAGTACAGATCTTTTACTTCTTTGGTTAGATTTATTCACATGTATCTTATGGTTCTTGGTGCTATAGTAAATGGAATCGATTCTCTTAATTTCCCTTTCCATATTTTCATTGTTAGTGTATAGGAAAGCAACTGATATCTGTGCTTTGATTTTGTATCCTGCCACATTACTGAATTGCTATATGAGTTCTGGTAGGGTTGGGGGTGGAGTCTTTTGGGTTTTCCATTTAAAGTATCATGTCATCTGCGAAGAGAGAGAGTTTGACTTCTTCTTTGCCAATTTGAACATCTTTTATTTACAATCTGTGTTTTTAACAAGTACCCCATTATAAGAATCACTTGAGAACCACAGATAATTCAGCCAACCTTGCAGTTTATTGACAAGGCTGCCTTCCATTTTAGGACCTCTGTAAGCTATTATGATGTCTGATATTTGGCTATTTCAAGTTTCGTTTCTTCTGCCTATTGGAGCGAATCTTCATTTCATATTATTTAATACCCGCTGTGCACTACTTAACATGCCCTATAAAGTACTTGAAAAATCAATATGAATAAAACAGAATGTCTGTTACCTTCATAGAACTTCCAGTTGAATAAGGGGAAAGAGATAAGTGAACAGATAATTAAATACAAATAACTTGAAAAGCAGGGTTTTGGGGAATTATAAAAAGTTTTTTTTTTTTTTTTAACCTTTAGTCTTTTTTTAGTAAAAGGTCAGTATAATTTCATGGCAAGAGTACTACCCGGTATGATACCTGTGTTTCTGTTCTTGACTCTGTCACTAACTTGTTATGGACAATGAACAAGTTAAACTAACAAAATCTTAATTTCATACATATTTATTTATTCCAGGTTGATTACCTATGGGAAGAAGGCAATAGTCTGTTTTTGTATAGAGCCTGAGGTTTAAAGAAGGGAGATATTAACACAAATTATTGCAAATATGGGGAATATTACTATTAAACTAAGTTCATTGGATGTTAAGATCCTCTTCAGCTCTAAGATTTTATTTTCTAAAAGTTATTCAGGAATCAGAAAAGAATTATCTAGATCTTCATATGTTGATATCTGTATCCACATACGCTATATTGATTTTCCTCTCTTTATTTTTTGAACTCACACCCCAAGGATCAAGAGTTGCATGTAACAACTGAGTTAGCTAGGTGCCCCACCTATGCTGTATTTATTTATAGCTTAATATTTATATTTTATTTATTAAGCTTAATATTTAGTATTTATATGACAATTATGATAAAAGGAATAATAGCTAATACAGAGCAATTAATGGAGCCAATTATCATACTAAGTGTTTCAGAAGGATTATTTCATCTTATCTTAAAAACAAAAATGAGATAGATAGTAATAATTGATCCTATTTTACAAATGAAGAAACTAGAGCTTAAAAATTTTGTCATGTGAGGGGTACCTGGGTGGCCCAGTCAGTTGAGCATCTGACTCTTGGTTTTGGCTCAGGTCAGGATCTCAGGGTCTTGAGATCTAGCTCCATGGGAGGAGTCAGCTAGAGATTCTTTCTCTCAGGTGCTTGATCTCTCTCTTTTATATATATAAATATAAATGTAAATGTAAATATAATAAAATAAAATATTGGTCATGGGAACAAAATCCAAGGGCCAGTAATGGAGGGATTACATTTGAACTCAGTCTGACTCTGACCAATTACTAATATTCTTAATATTAGTAATTAGTATTACTTTTTTGAATGCTTACTATCTGTCATACACTGGCTGAATCCTTTATATACATTTCACTGGATCCTCACTACAACCCTGTGAGGTGGCTGCTGTTAACTTCTGGTTTACCTTGGAATAAATGAAGGCTTAGAGATGTTCATGGCTTTTCGAGTAATAAAGCCTGTTTTCTTATCCCTTATAATTTGCTACTTCAGCTGTGGTCAGCAGTGAAAAGTTATATCCGTGGTTGACTTTTTATTTTCCAGAAACATAAGTGTATCACTCTTATTTTGAAAATTTTATTTTTTTCTTTCCCTACTCTTTCGACCTACCTTTTACAATTACCTTTTAAAGTTTTGCTTATTTATCTTGTTTGTATCTAACCTTACTTTTTATACACAAACCACTACCCATTATCATTTATACACAAACCACTACCCAGTATCATTTTTATAAATACTGTTCTTAATTAGAACCCCAAAGTATAAAATATGTAAAAAGGGTCCCATCTTAGTTGATATCAAGAGCTCATGGGTTTCTTACTACTGTTCAAGGCATCTCATGATGTGAAAATTATTCAGCCTATTTACAGGAATGATTTCAAATGGCAGCTTGTTAAAATAATATCAAAATGGAACCAAATCTCCTAAACCATAATCTGGAACTCTTTCTGGTATTTTGTCTCATCCCCTATAACTCTGACCATCTGATATTGGATTAGTTTGCTTAAAAGTGTAATGAATTTTTGTTAATTAATATACACCAATATTTAAATGTTACTTGTAGGTGAAAATGACCCTTGATTGGACCTTTATCAATACCTTGAAGCATGGGGTGTCTGGGTGGTTTCTTCAGTTAAGCCTTTGCCTTCAGGTCAGGTCATGGTCATAGGGTCCCAGGATTGAGACCCAAGTTGGATTCCCTACTCAGTGGGGAGTCTGCTTCTCCCTCTGCCCCATGTTCTCTCTCTCAAATAAATAAATAAATAAATAAATAAATAAATTCTTAAAAAAACCCCCAAAAACCAAAAACCTTCCAACATAAAGAGCTATAAATATTATTAAAATAATTTGGAGATTTTATTTATTGGAGAGAGAAAGAGAAAGTGCAACTTAGGGGAGGAGCAGAGGGAGAGGAAGAAGGGAATCCCGAGCAGACTCCACACTGAACTCTGGGCTAGATCTCACAACCCCGAGATCATGACCTGAGCAGAAATCAAAGAGTTGGTTGCTCAACTGACTGAACCACCCAGATAGGTGCCCCTTTATTAGAATAATTTGAGAATAGATTCTATATTATATATAATATTGCATTAATACTTAACTTTAATATTTTTGAGTAATGTTATGTAAGAAAATATTTTTTTCTTATAAATGTGTTTTTAAGAGATGCTATAGTTAACAGTGAAAGTGTCATGCATATATCTGTAACTCTCAAATAGCTCAGCAAAAGTATATATGGTGGGGGGAGAGAGATTGAGAAAAGAAGCATGATAAGGCAAATGTAGGCAACTGTAAACAAGGTGGGAAGTTTAAAGGCTATGTTAAGTTTTTTATTGTGTTTTTGGCAACTTTTCCATAAGTTTATAACTTCTGGGAAAAATACTGAGAGAAATACTGAGAAAATACTGAAAGATTTCCTCTTGTTTTTGTTTCTTATGTTGTTTCTCTCTAGCTGTGGACCATTGAGAATTAAAGCTTGATGTTAAAAGTCCTGCATAAACTATGATTTAGTTTTACTCCAAATTAGAAATTTTGTTTGTATATTCAGAAGTAGAACTTCCTTTACTTTAAATTTAAAGATTAATGAATTCTTATCAGATGCTTCCTGTGTCTTAAAAGCAGTACTTAGGTTAATATATTACGTATTTTTCTTGAAAATAGTTGGTATACTCTTATACACAGGTACTTACCACTCTAAGGTATTGTAGAATATATCTCATCTGTGCCTTTCCTCATTTTATGAATGAGGGATCAGTTGTGACAGGTTAAATAGTTTGTTGAAGATTGTATAATTGATCTCCGGCAAAACCAAGACTCAAAATCTTGTTCTCTTGGCTCCCACTTCATTTGGAGTATGACTGATTGTATTACTTTAAGGAAATCATTCAGTTAACTCATTGTCAGTCATTCCAAGTGCCTTTTCTTTTATCCTTACTTTCTTCCATTCTTCCCTTTATTTGATGCATTTATAATTAAGTCTTCAAAGTAGATTAATTATGGAATGAATATTTATTAAACCTGTTTTGTGCTAGGCATTATGCTAATTGCTGAGGATAAATCAATGAAGAAAACAGATGTGGATACTGTCTTTATAGAACTTAGAATTCAACAAATTGTTGCTTCATTATGAGTATAGCCTGGGATTTTCCTCTTATTTCCTGGCTCTTATTTCCTGATATCATGCCAAAGAAATCCTGTAATATCTTGTATTTAGAATGCTGTTACCTATTTATCTCTCTGATTCCTGCCACAAAGATAATTTGGAAAATTTTCAGAGTTTTTTTTTTTTTATATATTTATTGCTCTCAAAAATTAAAAAGAATGAATTATAACTTTAGAATAATAAACTTATGATATACTTAAAATTGCTTTCAATTAAAATTTTAAAAGGACTGTGGGCAAAAATAGCGAGAGGTTGGTGAAAGGGTGCAAACTTTCAGGTCTGAGGGTCTAAATAAGGTCTGAGGGCCTAATGTAAAACATGGTGACTATAGTTGATACCACTGCATTGTATAATTGAAATTTACTAAGAGAGTAGACTTTAAGTGCATGCACACACACACGCACAGGTCCGGTCATGGATGTGTCAACTAACTGGATGGGGGAGACAATATGTATTGTCATATATAATACATATGTCATATGTAATATGTAATACAATATGTATATGTATTATCAAGTCACCATGATGTATACTTTAAATATCTTACAATTTTATTTTTCAGTTAAGCCTCAGTAGAGATGAAATTTTAAAAAATAATTTCTAAAATTCTAAAAACACATGAAGAAATGATAAACTGTACATTTTCTTAGTTTTACATTACATTATTGAAGTTTATCAGTACTTTAGTAAGTATGTATTTCTGCAAAAGCAGAATGCATTTTAGTCAGCAGAGAATATATTCCATTGAAAAAGAGTTAGAAACTTCATTGCCTGTGGGCATCCCCTTGTTGATGTTTGCCACAAGTTGGATCCTCTAGTCCAGTGGTTGTCAGTTCTGCCAATTAGAATCACTGTGGAGTATTTAAAAAAGACTGATGTCTAGTCCTCTCCTCCAGAGGTTCTGATTTAATTGGTCTGGAGTAGGGCTTGGGCATTGGTATTTTAATGTAGCTTTCCACATTATTCTAATGTTGCTAATTGTAAAAATCATTTTATTTGAATAGTCAGAGATAGGATTTTTCTCCAATTGTTTTTCTCTAAATGCAGTTGAGAATTCCTAGAACTTGATATTGGAAAGGCATTATAATGCCTTTATATTTTTCAGATTTCACAGAAATGTTATACTTCGTTCATATTTTCAACTTTTTCACTATGTAGGACATTTTATATACTACTAATTTTCCTGTATACTTATTTCAAATCTCTTTGCTAATCAACAATTTGTAGTAGTTCTCTGTTGGCACTTGGCTGTGCTCAGGCATTCATTTAGGACCCTGCCGTACCCATGTTAATTTACCTTTTCCTTAACATGAAGACTCAAAACTAGCTTTTCTTGCTATCTGCCCTTCTCTGTTTCTCTCTCTCTCTCTCTCTCTCTCTCTCTCCATCTCATCTTTTTCTTGAAGACTTAAGCCTCCATGATCAGGTAACAGAATAGAGGTCCTTTTTATATTTTTAAAATAATTTCTTTGATTTCTCATGCCAAGTAAGGATACTACTGGTCTTACATGTCTCTTCAGGGTATTTTGAGAATAAATGTTCTGAGTAAGAATTTTTATGTACTTGTATAGGCCCCTAAGTGACTTTTTAAAGTGTATTAACCACCTAAGGAATATAAATTGCTACTAAATGTTAAGTACTACTGTTGCTAAATGTGAAGTACTGCTATTTATTACTATCAGAACCCAACTTAATATTTTGCAATATACGGTTTTGTTCTCTAATTCTATAATGAATTTCCTTTGGTTGTATCTAAAACACTGAAGAACACCTAGTAAAAAGAAAAGATCCCTGAATGAAGATGTTCCAGAGTATATGCACTCTTAAATTTTAGGTACTTTTGAAAATTTAAAGACATTAATATGTGGAAAGACGCAACAGTGCTGAGTAATTGTGAGCCATTTATTTGTACTAAAATAAATACAGAAAGGGTAAACCAGGACTTAAGAGGATTAATTACCTACCTGCAACAAGTTAATAAGAAATGAGCTGGAAAAAAATTAAGGCATGAGGACATAGGTAGGAGGGATGAAGAGGGACTGATGTTTCTGTGACTATTCCTTTTCATAGTCTTGACTCTTAAAATGCTACTAATCTTCCATGCACCAAAAACATATGATGTGGGAGGAATCCAAAATTTAACTGTGCTGCAAATGAATAGCGTAACCATACTAATGGGTGTGGAGGAATATAAAAGAACGAACCTAAGTAATTTTGGAAAATAGTACTGTGACTATATCCAGTAAGGCTAAAGGCAAAAGGGATTGTACACAAATATTTTACTCTAGTTAGGAAATTTGTTTGTTTTTAGCAATATTGAAACTCCTTGTATGTATAGTAGGATTCATCAAATAAGTAAATGTATTTTGGATAATGAGAGAAATCTCTTATTGTTAGTGAAAGGAGTTACAAAGATGGAAAGGGGAAAGTCTAGAATGTATCCTGTGGTAATGGAATGAATCAAAAGTTCTCAATATGAACTTGTTACATATATACACGGAGATGAACAGAAACAGAAATAAATATACATGTGTGGGTATGCCCAAGTTAGCATACATACTAGCAAACATGCCACTCACTAATAAAAGAAGCCAGGTCTTGGAGAAGTGGTTGATTTCAGAGCCGGGAAAGGGAACTAAGAAGATCTTGGAATATCTTAACTGTGTCACAAGGTAAGGAGGTAAAAACATGATGGATAGAAGCATGTTGAGAGAACACAAGAAACCCAACTTGAAACTACAGATAGCTAAATCTGACAATTTGAGCAATATTGATGATAGGAATAGATTAAAATCCATAGAATAAAATTATCTGTTAGTCTATAGTCAAGTAATTAAATAAATTTTTAAAATGAGAGGTGACAACTCTTCCTTAAAGTAGAATTCCAATTATTAAATATAAAAAAATTAATTTAGACAAATGACCTTTTCATAAACACTGTAGTAATATTGTTATAGGCAAGAATTAATAGTAGGTATTAAAATTTAGATGAAGCAATATTGAAAGGATAATATCATAGTCTCAAAAGTATCTCTTCACAAGATACTTATTAATTACAAGGGAGAAATAGAGTAAATTTTATTGTGGAGAAGCCTGACATACACCTTATTAACCAGATGATCAAAGTCAACATCATCAGTAATAAGACATATTGACATCGGATACCACTTAATATGGTGCACTGAGAACATAGTAGCACTTCCACAGCCCTCTTGACAAAAGTGCAAAACCTCCATCCAATCAAGAGAAAATATCAGACAAATTGAGGGAATAGTGCACAAAATAAATGGCCTATAATCATCAAAAGTATACAGGTCATGAAACACAAGGAAAGACTAAGAAATTGTTCTAGATTTGCCGGCTCTAAAGAGATACAACTACTAAATGCACTTTGGGATTCTGGACTAGATTATGGACCAAAAAAGGGCAATTTGTGGGACATTTGAGAAAATTCAAATAAAATTCAAATGAAGTCTGTAGTTAATAGGATTGTGTATCACTGTTAATTATTAAATTTAGGTAGTTGTAATGTGGTTTTATAAGATAGTAACATTGAGAAGCTGAGTGTATAAAGGAACTCTAATATTTTTTAAAAATTTAGTATAAATCTAAAATTTTTGAATAAAAATTAAATTGTTAACTATTGTTATTCCTTATGCTTAAGACTTTTAGTCTCAGAATTCAGAGAACTCACTTCCTCCCAATTTAGACAGCTCTTAAAAACTATTTTGCCAGATCACGATAAAATAGAAGTACTCTATTGGAAAGACTGCTAGATGTGCAGTCAGAGTTGAGAATCATTGTGATGACTGTTTTTTTGGTACATAACATTGGAATATGGACTTGGCTTAAAATCTCTTCATAAATTTCTCCTTTTACCCACCCATCCAGCCTTAGATCTCAACATTCCTCCTGTTGATACTTTCCCTCCAGTATATACCCACTTATAAACTCTCATTTTTGCTTCATGCTCTTTCAGTGGTCCCATGGCTTGGAAAAAGGAAGGTTGATTGTATCTCATCTCCAAGCCATTGCATATTCTTTTTCCGTCCCTAGTTTAGTTAGGTGTCCTGACACATCTCCTATAATAGTTTCTACTTTCCATGTTGTAATACTTGTGACATTGTATAGTAATCACTTTACAAATCATCCCCTACTCCTAACCTGTAAATGTCAGAAGGAAAAATATTATATGCATTTTTATTAAGATTTGCTGAGAATATTGCCTAAAATATTTTAGGTGCTTAATAAATATCTTTTGAAACAATGAGATAAATGAATGGAAGAGTAAGTATAGGTTTTGAAGTTTAAACATATAAAAATAGAAAGCAACTGGAAAATCAAGACTGAGATTTGGAATTTATTTGTTATAATATTGTCTCTTTTTCATGGGACCTAGGCCACAAGCTTAATTAAAAATAAAACAAAAAACAGTGAATTGTTTTATGCACTATAACTTATCTGGTTCCAGCTTGTGTTTGTTATGACCCAAGACCCACTTAAGGTCTCTTGATATCGCTCTCTCCCTCTAGGCCCAGCATAGAATTTGTGTTGTTTTAAAGTCAGCCTAGGGAGTACTTTATTTTGGGATCATGTGAGTTTTCTTTCGAAGTTCACAAAGGAACTCCTAAAGCTATTGATTGGCACATCCTTCAGTTTGGACTTTACTAATAAGACTCATAGATATCAGTGAGCTGCCTTATGTTCTCCCACATCTGAAGAGCTCATCATTTTCATCATTATCAGGAGGTTTTACTACAGGATAATTATATATAGACTTATTGTTGGGAACAAAGGACTGCATTGATTGTAGAGCCTGTATTATTTTCTCATTGTTGATGTAGTAAATTACCACAAATGTAGTGGCTTGAATAACTGTTGTTCTGGAAATTCTGAAGTCAAAATGGGTCAGGAGGGCTGTGTTCCTTCTGGAGACTCTATTTTATTTTTTTACTCTATCTATCTATCTATCTATCTATCTATCTATCTATCTATCTATCTATCTATCTATCTTAGAGGATATCTGCATTTCTTGGTTCATGGCCCTTTCCTCCATCTTCAAAACCAGCAGCACAACATCTTGGAATTTCTATTTGACTCTGCTTCTGTTGTCAGTCTTTCCCCCTCTGCTCCTATCATCACATTGCCTTCTCTCACTGTAAACCTCTTGCCTCCCTCTTATGAGGACCTCGTGATTATATTAGCCCACCCAGATAATCCAGGATAATCTCCCTATCTCTAGATCTTTAATCATATCTACAAAGTCCCTTTTGCAAGGCAATATAGTCACAGTTCCAGAGGTTAGTATGTGGACATCTTTGTGGGGAGGGGCTTATTCGATTTATTATCACAATGCCCATCCTCTTAATCCTTTCTCTGAGATGATACATTAATAAAAGCTAGTGATTAGTTAAGGTAGACCTGAGTTTGCATCTCTTTACTTACTAGGTATGTAATATTGGCAGATCACTTGGTTTGTAGTTATTTTTCAATACTACTTAGCCTCTCAAACTTCCATTTTCTTTATATTTTCCTTTAATGAGCAAAATAGGGATGATATTTCACAGGATTAAGTATCAGATATTGAGGCACCTGGGTGGCTCAGTTTGTTAAGCCTCCGCTTTTGGGTCAGGTTCTGATCCCAGGGTCGTGGGATAGAGCCCTGCATCAGGCTCAGAGCCTGCTTCTTACTCTCCCTTTGCCCCTCCCTCTGTTTGCTGCTCTCTCTCTCTCTCCCAAATAAATAAATAAAATCTTTTAGAAGAATAAAAAATAAATATCAAATGTTAAATATGAGCTGCTTTGCCTGATCTTGGGTACAGAAAAAAATGATAATTATTAAAGTAAAAAATAGAATATATATGACTAAAGCCTTGTTTACTTTTATGGAAGTTTGATTGATATACAATAAATTCCACATATCTTAAAGTGTACAGTTTTATATGTGGGACAATCCTTGAAACTGGCACCACAATCAAGAGGTTTCCTCCTGCCCTTTTGTGATCTCTTTTTCCCACTCTGTCTGCCTCCAGCCAACCACTGATCTGCTATCTCTATAGGTTAGCCTACATTTTCTAGAATTACATATAAATGACTTTATCTAGTTTGTATTTCTTTTTTTTTCCTAGCTTCTTTTGCTCAGAATGACTATTTTGAGATTCATCCATTGCAGTTGTATATTTCAGTAGTTCATTCCTTTTTATTCCTGAGTAGTATTCCATTAAATGGATATATGACAATTTATTTTTACCTGTTTGACTTATTAGACATTTGATTGTCTCCAGTTTTTGGGTCTTACAAATTAAGCTGTTATAAACGTTCATGTTAGTCTTTGTGTGGGTATTGAGTGAATACCCACCAGTGGAATAACTGGATCATATGGCAGGCTTATTTCAACATATTTTTTAAGGAAACTGCCAAATTATTTTCCAAGTGGTTATGCCATTTTACATTGCCACCAGCAGTGTATTAGAGTTCCAGTCCCTTTACATTGTCAGACCAATACTGGTAATCTGTTTTTAATTTGAGGTAGTCTAATGAAAGTGTACGGATATTTCATTGTGATTTTAATTTATATTTCCCTAATAGCTAATAATATTGAGCATACTTTCATTTGCTAAATTGGTATTTCATGTAGGTATATATCTTCTTTGGTGAAATGTTCATATCTGCTGCCCCTTTAAAAAGTAGGTTATCTTTTATTATTAAATTATAAATGTTCTTTATATATTGAGGATATAAATACATAGAGTATCTGCTTTGCACATGTTTTTTTCCAATCTGTGGCTTGCCTTTTCATTTTCATACCAGCATTTTTTGAAAGGAATTTTTTAACTTTAGTGAAGCTATGATTTTTTTGAATTACATTTTTGTGTGTGGATCATGCTTTTGGTATCATATTTTAAAAATCCTTGCCTAACCTACGATCACAAAGATACCTTTTTATTTTTCTCCTAGAAATGTTATAGCTTTATATATTACCTTTACATCCAAGAACAATTTAGAACTAATTTTTGTATATGATAGAAGGTATGGACTGAAGATATTTTTCATATGAATATCCAACAGTTCTAGCACCACTTATTAAAAAGACAGTCCTTTATCCACTGAGTAAACTTTTGCACCTTTGTCTAAATTCTGTTATCTATATATACATGGATTTATTTCTGGACTTTTTCTTCTGTCCTTTTGATCTCCAGCTATCTTCCTGTCAGGATCGCATGGTCTTGATTACTATAGCTTTCAAATAAGTTTTGAGGTAAGGTTTTATTAGACTTCCAGCTTTATTCCTTTTTCATAGTTGTTTTGGATAGTCTAGGTCTTTGGAATTTCCAAATGTATTTTAGAATTAACTTGTCGCTTTTCATACAGAAGCCGTCTGGGATTATGATTAGATTTTATTGATAAATTTGGGAGATTGACATCATAATTATATTGAGTCTACTGACCCATGAAAAAGAAATATCTCTACATTTATTTAGGTCTTTAATTTCTCTAAGCTATCTTTTGTAGCTGTCAGTGCACACATTTTACACATCATTTTGAATTTACTTATTTGGGTTTCATATTTTCTTGATCCTATTGAAATCAAATATTATTTTTAATTTAATTTCTGATTGTTACTAGTGTATGGAAATATAGTTTCTTTTTGTATGTTGATCTTGTATCCCACAACCTTGCTTACCTCAGTTATTCTGGTAGATTTTTTGTACCTTCCATCTGATTTTATATATGGACAGTTTTGCTATCTGTGAAAAAGACAGTTTATTTCTTTTCTAATCTAGATTTTTGGGGGGTTTTGTTTTTTTCTCACCTAATTAGCATAATGTTGAAAAGAAGTGAAGATATCTATAAGTTGTTGTCGTGATCCTGATTTTAGGGAATGGGGAGAAATTTAGTTCTTCATTATTAAATATAATGTTTCTGTAGGTTTTTCATGAGTGCCTTTTATCAGATTGAGGAATTGTGGTTAGATATTGTCAGATGCTTGTTCTGTCCCTATTGAGATAGTTGTATGATTTTTCTTTATTTGTTTCTTAATTTAATGTTAAGAAATAATATTTTTTTAATTTTGGATGTTAAATCTTGCATTCTGAGGATGAACTTCTCTTGGTTATGATGTATTATTTTTATATATGATTGAATTTGATTTGGCAAAGTTCCACTTGGAATTTTTCCTCTATGAAAGATACAGGTCTGTGGTTTCCTTGGAATGCCTTTGTCATGTTTTGTACCAGGATGATACTAGCTTCATAAAATGAGTGGAAAGCCTTCCTTCCTCATTAAAATCTGAGTAGTTCATGTAAAATAGATATTTCCTTTTTGAGAGTTTTAAAGAATTTGGCAGTAAAGCCAGGTCAGCCTAGAATTTTATTGTTAGTTTTTAAACTACAAATTCAATTTCTCACTTATCAAAGTTGTACAAACTAGTGGCATGTAGTCATTTATAATACTCACTTATTCTTTATATGTTTGCAAGGTATGTAGTAATATTGCCTCTCTCATTCTTGATATTTGCAAGTTGTGTCTCCTCTTTTTGCTTGATGGATTTTTCTTTATTTTTTGTTTTTTGTCTTACAGTCTTTGATTTTCATTGTGATTTTTATTATTTCCTTTCTTATGCTTTATGTTTAATTTGTTCTTGTTTTTTTTTTTTTAAAGATTTATTTCAGAGAGAGAAAGGAGAGAGGGCGCTTGCATGTGCTCATGAGCATATGCAGCAGGAAGGAGTAAAGAGAGAGGGAAAGAAAGACTCTCAAGCAGACTCTCTGCTGAGCTCCAAACCCAAGTCTTGGCTTGATCCAGAGCCTTGAGATCACGACCTGAGCTGAAATCAGATGTCAGATGCTCAACTAACTGAGACACCCAGGCACCTCTGCTCTTGTTTTTTTTTAGGGTCACAGATTTTAGAATTTTCTTCTAATATAGGCACTTAGGCACTAAGGTACAGCTTTAGTATTCTACACATTTCGGTTAGTTGTATTTTCATTTTTCTTCTGTTCAAAATGTTTTCTAACTCTCTTTTGATTTTCTTCTTTGACCCAGGGATGTTTAGAAAGGTGTTACTTAGTTTGCGAATATTTCCAGTGTTCTTTGATTAATGATTTCTGATTTAACTCCATTCAGAAAACATACTTTGTATGATGTGAATCCTTTCAAATTTGTTGAAATTTGTTTTATTGCCCAGAATATTGTCTGTCTTGGTGGATGTTTCAAGTATGCTTGAAAAGAATGTATATTCTGCTGTCATTGGCTGTGGTATTTTATAAGTGTCAATTAGGTCAAGTTGGTTGATAGTGTTGTTAAAGTCTTGTATAATCTTACTGATTTTCTGTCTATTTGTCCTATCAATTATTAAGAGAAGGATATTGAACTTTTTCTCATTTTGGTTCTTTCTCTGGCCTTGGGTAGTTGCTTCACATGCATGGGATAATTAGTTCTCTGCAGAGTACTTGAGGGCAACCTCCTTTATGTCTCTTGTGTCCTTTCTCTGTTCGGCTGTCTCCCTTTCAGTACTCTGTCCTATTAGCTTTTAGTTCTCTTTCTTGAACTCGGGATTCCCTGGACTTTGCTTAGGTTCCCCCTCTAGTGTTATAGGCTAGAAGCTCTCAAGACTGTGAACTCGGGAAGTTATAGAGCCTGCCTTGTTTGTTTCCTGTCTCTTAGGGATCTCTTTCTTTTGTTGTCTGATGTCTTGTGTCATGAAAACTGTTGTTTTGTTTATCTGGTATTTTTGGTTGTTTTATTTTGTAGGGTAAATTGCCATTACTCTATATTGCCCAGAGTGGAGTGTCTTTCCTTTTTTATTTTAGGAGAAATTGTTGATTGCTAGGTCTTTGATATGATATGATAGAAATTCAAAGCTGAGTAAGCCATAATATTATCAAGGAGTTGAGAAATAAACAGGAAAATAGGTAAGTATAAATAACCATAATATCAAATTATAAATAATGTTTAAATTCTAGTATGAAATGATGTGACAAAACTAAGGAGTAATCAATTTTGTCTAAGTTTATGGAAGAAACAATTAGATTTAGACTGGATTTTGAAAGATAATTGAATTTTGCTATGGGATAAAGTAGTACTTTGGTATATGCTTTTTGTTATGTGACTGCTCACCCAGCCAATTAGATTTCTTCTTTAGGGCCTGAATGAAGTTATGAGGAAACCACTGAATACCTTTATTTCAAACTATTTTATGGAGCTTTTACACATTGATGGTAGGAGTGCAAATTACCACTTTGAGGAACTGTTTGTCATCTTCTTATAAAGTGACCATGTAACCCAAGAACCTTACTTTTAATGTTGACTCAAGTAAAATGGAAATGTAGTTAACAGGAAAAAAAAAAACTATTCTGAATGTTTTTATAGCAGATAAAGATATCTGTGGTATGTTCATACAATGGACTATTGCTCAGCAATAAAAAAGAATAAATTACTGGTACATTCAACAACATGGATAGATCTTAAACCATTACACTGTAAAAAGCTAGACTCAAAAGTCTATGTATCTTATGTTTTTATTTGTATGACATTTTGGAATAGGCAAACTGTAGAGGTAAAAATCAGATCTGGGATTTGTCAAGGTTGACTGTTAGAGGTGTAAAGAGCATTTTTTGTGTGTGCTTATGTGTGTAACGAAACTGTTCTTGATTGTGTTGGTGATTACACAACGCTGCAGACACATTAATGTAACAGATTCTTATCCTTAGAAAGAGCTGGTTATAAGGTTGACCCTTGGATGGCATATGGGAACTGGAATGGTATAGTTTCTTACACAAATATAAAACTTTCTGTAAATGTAGGAGTGGCTCACTGTGCCTAGAATATAGAAACAATACAGTTTCTGCTAAACATCATGTTTCCTTCATGGAGTCTGGAATTCTCATCCATGGTAGGTAGAGAATGCCTTAGTGACCAGTCCCAGATAAAAACCGTAGGAACCAAGTCTATAATGAGCTTACCTAGACAAACATTTCACACATGTTCTCTCAATTCATTGCTGGAGGATTTAAACACATCCTGAGAGGACTTTTGGAAATGTATGTCTGGTTTACTCCAGACTTCACTTGTCTTTTTCTTTGTTTTTCTTTGCATCCTTTTTTTTTTTTTTTTAAACTGTCTTTGCATCTTTTTGTTATAAGAAATGATAGTGATGAGGATGACTATCTACTGAATCCTCTGAGTTCTCCTAGTGAATCAATGAATCTAAAAGTAGTCTTACTGATCCTAAAAGAATTGCATTTATCAATACTCATCATGCCTCCAAAAAAGCCTTATATAATGTTTTAATTATTTTTAAAAGAAAAAGAACCAGAAGTTGTTAGACTTCTTAAAGTTATAATCTTTTCATGATTACAAGAAAACTATCTCATAAAATAATTTTGGCATAGAAGTACAATCATGGCTTTTGGCCTCATATAGCTCTGGATTTGAAGATCAGCTCTTTCAGTTACATTTTTTTTTTAAATCTACACCTTAGTTTTTCTCAACTCTTAAATGGCAGTGTTAATTCTTGTCTTTCATGTGAAATGATATAGAATACTTGAGGGGATGGATGTTAAAGAGGGGTCTTTTGGGATAGATGTACTTTGAGAGAGCAAATTTTGTAGACTGGTAGCAGGAAATCTAGATTGCATGTGATGAGATGGTGTTGACCTGGAAAAACATTCAAGTGAGAAGTTAGTGACAGACTTCTATGTTTTTGGCTATGCTTTATTAAATAATGTAAACATACATACCATAGTCCATTTTAGATAAGAGTCCAAACAATCATTAGGCGTTTGTAGAAAAGAAAAATCCGGGGATTATTCAAAGATCAGAACAGCTTTCCATTGCTTATACTATCCCTATTTATAGCCTATTATAATAATTGGTTCTGATTAAACCTAGAAACACTTCTGGTTACAGAAGTCTGCAAGTAACCTGCCAATTGGTTTCCTTGAACTCAGTCTCTCTTAACATTATTGAAGCCCCCATAGTACCCTTGTTAAACTCACTCTGTTGATAAACTTAAAGACATGACATTCAAGTCCCCTTAGTGCTAGTCCTTATATCTTCCTTGTCATTCATTCATCCCTGTGTCTTTAGCCACTGTAGGCAACTTGCATTCCAGATGTATTTTTCTTCATCTTTACTCTTGCTAGTCTTAGTGTCTTCATTGTTCTCCTTATCTTATCTGCTTAGTAAGTTCCTATTTATCTTTGAAAACCCATTTGAAATGTAACTTCCTCTGTGTTCTTTATCAGCCTTTGTCCCTTCTTTTTCTCTGGTAATATTACTTAGTAAATTATTTTCTTGCTCATATGTGTTATCCTAGCACTTGATAAATGCATGTATCAAAGCACTTGTTAGTTTGCAACCTTGGGAGTTCCCTGGTGACATGTGAATATGATGCCCATATACAGAGGGAAAGGAGAGACCAAATAAAGAGGCAGACCATTCTAGATTTAATAAGCATATTTAAGAAGGAAGGAAACTTACATACCAGGCTTATCTTGGGCAGGTGCCAGATAGATTAGATCTCTGTACCTGTCTGTCAGAGTCTATGTAGAGACATTAAAGAGGTTCAGTCACGTATACATTCCAGTGGTCTCAATCACATTACTCTCTCAATGCTGTATCCTTGAAGTGTCTCCTGAGTGGAAAAGTGGGTAGAACATACATCCCAAGGACAGGAGAGGGGATAAGAAACCTCCACTTGCCTTGGTCCAGTTTGTGGGTCATGTGGCGGTCACATCCTCCTGATGATCTCCTCCAACAGCACTTATAATCTGGTATGCATTTTCTGTTTTTCCCACTACATGAAAAGTACGTAGAGAGTAGAAGATTATAATTAATTCATTTTAGTATTCTCAATCCCTGGACCAGTACTTGGCATATACCATGTACAGTATTTGTTTGAATGAAGGAAAGAACATTGATAAGAGAATGTGTGGATGTTTCTTTGTACACTTTTATTTCTTTCTCTTCTTTTTTCAGTAGGAAAGTGTTAGGAGAAGCTGTCCTAAATTGAACTGGAAACAAAGAAATAAAATTCTTTAGGGATGAAATTAATCATACTCAAAATTTTTGTATTTTTATATCATATTTTCCATTTTAACAAATTTTTATAGGCAATAATGGAATGATACTTTCTGGCATACCTTGCCTAATCAATTTGACGTGCCTTTGCCATCTTTTTGTACCCTGGTCTTATCTAGACTCCTTTGCCTTCATACTTACACACTGCCTTCAAAGTTTTTTCTAGAAATTCAAAGTCAGTATCCTAGATCCCTTTTTAAAATCCCTTTTTAAAACCAATTGACTCCAGGGAATCACAGTTTCCATTAGTGAATGTGACTTATTTTAGCTAGATTACATTTTGTTAGATAAATTATGTCAAGGTACAGATATGGGCAATTCAATAAATTTAACTATTCAAGTTATGTTTGCATTTTTAAACACAACTTGTTTAATTGCTAGTTTAGAGGTTTTAGAGTACAATATAATCTTTGTTATCAAACAGTATTCCCATTTCCTTATCATGCATTGCTTCTTTTTGTGTACTTCTTTAACACTTTTTTCACCTTTGCAGATAGCTCTGCACCATATAGCAGTGGTTCTCTACCTTGTCTACATATTGGAATTTGGGAAACTTTAAGAAATCATGTTGCCTGGATCACACTGACAGAGATTTAATTGGTCTGAGGCTTGGCCATTTATCTGGATTTTTTAAAAGCCCCCAGGGTCATTCTTTAATCTTAAGAAGTTTGTACTTCGAGTGGGATAAGATTACTACAACCCTGTAGAATAGAGGTGATCTACTGTGATTTTGTGTAGTAATTAATACCTTCTCATTACTTAAATTTCTGCCAAACGGCATTTTGCATGAATCAAATGTAGGCTTTCATGTATTCGCTCTGTCTTCCTCTGTAGTAGTGATATTATAGTATCAATATGAAGTCTAAACTTCTTACAGAGTTTAATTTTATAATCTTTCACATTATAACAGTTTATGATCTCATGGATTACATTATATTTGCTATTGTGGGAGCCTCTGTAGAAAGAAAAAAAATTGGAATTTAGATTAAATTTTGCTTTCAATTTAATTATCTTTTTGGAGCTTTGAAGTGTGTTTTAGATACTTGCTTTTTTAGTTATAGATACTTTAAGTGCAGTATCCAAAAACTACAGAAATTCTGTATGAAAGAAAGAGAGGAAGGAAAGAAGGAAGGGAGGACAGGAAGGAAGGAGGGAGGAAGATGGTGTATAATACCAAGAATAAACCCTAAAGTAAAATATGGGGAAAAAAATTCTGTGTGATATAATTTGAAAATGAAAGGGAAGTACTATATTTTTGGTGTAGTTTAATGAATTTAATAACTTTTTAAGGTAATAGGGTTTATTCTGAGATACAGTCTAAAGATTTGTAAGAATATGATATAATGTCTTAAGATAATTCTATTGTGATTATCCTATAAAATCATTTTGTGAAATATGAATTTTGTGAAATTATATGGATTTACATTTTCCTTTTGATTTTAAAGTTTTTTTCTGCTTGCTTTTTCCATTTATTAAGTATCAAGTTCAATAGATACTACAAACCTCATTCGGAAATTTAAGTTTTCTGATAGATTTTTCACTTTTTCAGTCTCTGGGATATTTACCAAAGTTATTTACCTAAGTTAAATATCATAACATTTAAAATATATGATAACTTGATAACCGCCAATTGAAAGAGGATGTTTGTGTAATAAAGAAATAAGGATTTCAGTAGGCTTTTTGCTCCTAGGACTGTCATTATAATAGGAATGTGTTAAATATCCACTCGAAAGAACAATCTAGAGATAGAAAGGATTTATGTGTTTCATATACCTTTTTAAGAAAGTATCGCTTTTCCAGAATAAGGTCAAGATAGGTCTCTGATCAGTATCAGAAGGAAGGGGGAATCTATTTTCAAACTTTTTAAGAATTCAATTGTTTTTGAGAGCACACTATCTGTGGAGTATCGATCGTTGAGGTCCCGTAGTTAGTCAAAGGCTATCTCCTTTGACTCACCCCTTAGTGTGGTGTCATCCTCCTTCATGTGATAGATTGTTACAATCTCAGGCAGTGTAATTACACACTAGCCAAGTGGGTCATTTATTTCTTTACCTTCACCATTTACCAAAAATCTCCTTTATCTTTGGGAGCCAGATCTTTCTTTTGCAGTAAAAGCAAAATAATGGCACATAAAACATTATATGTAAGAACTAAGCCCCATAAAAATATTAAGAGAATAACTTTAAAAAAGCAAACTGTTACATCTTGTATTATTAACTCTGTGACAAATGTATGTAAAGCACATAGCATAGTGACTGGCACTTAGTATGCATTCATGTCTTTCTTTTATCACTATTAATAACTTAAAATCTAAATATTCAGTATTTTTGGAAAATAAAAAAATAGAAGTACTTTGCTTTTACTCTTTACCTTAAAAAAAGCTTAAAATCATGTTTGCAATATTAATTTTAGTGTTCTGAGGAAGTGTACAATGAAGGTTCTTTTTTAATGCACATTCCTTGGGAACTGAGTTTTTCTATATTTTGAGGTATTCATATTTAGAATAAACAATTTAACTTTACGTGTAAACACAGTGTGAAATGCTTCCACATGACAGAAACAAATCATATTAATAGTAAATATTATAACCTATAGAGATTATTACTTGAAAAATCTTACGTTGCCTATCTGACATAGAAGAATTTTAGCATAAATATTAGGCATAAAGAAAAAACCTGTCTTCTTTTAAAGTAAGCTTAACATGTAGTTTGCCTTAAAAAACAACAACAAAAACTTGTTTCTTTCATAAGTGAAGTCTGTCTTATGGATCATCCTTTTCTGATTTGTACATTTGCTCACATTATTCCATCCACCTTTACATCTCTCTCCTAAACTTGTTTGAACCTATTTTTTATTAAAGCCTAGTGTGAGTAAGGATTCTTCCACTGGGTCAGGGTTTATGAATTCTTTGAGCTCTTATAACACTGGTAGTTAACACTATTAATTTGGCTTTTATGGTACATAGTTGGCTTTTTATATGTATAACCTATCTCAATTAGATTAGGAGTTCCTTAAGGGCAGTGACTGTTTCTGTTTGTAATACTTTCATGGTACCTTATATGTAGTGTTCATTATAGAAATAATTGGAAACAATAACACACAAACATAAACCAAATAAGCCTTCTCTGATAAATTAGAAGTAATTCCTGTGTACCCATTCATAAGTGAATGTCTCTGAGAAAGGGACAGTTCTTGTACGCAGTTCGTCATTTCACACCTAGATCAAAATGAAGTTTGGCTGATGTTATTAATTGAAAGTCCAGATCTTTCACATTGGGAGCTAAGAAGTATGATAGAAGATAAAAAGCAACACTAAAAAATAACAAAACAGAAGTTGGAGGGGCAATGGATCTTAGCAGCATTGACAGCTACAGTTAGGATTCCTGGTGTGAAGTTTAAACGACAGATATTTTGAAAGCAAAGAAGTGAGAAATTTGACGAACAAATCAAAATAATGCCAGAATCTTATCATTACAAACCTCTCTCCTCAGTATGAAAAGATCCTAAAGGCAGTCACAGTTTGGGATGAGAAAAGAATACAAATAAATTTGAGGAGTGACAGGTGGTGATATAAATAGCTTCCCTAAACCACATCTCAACATAGAACCTTTGCAGAATAGCCCTTAAGGTTCCATGTCACTAAGATTTTTATTGGCTACTATTTGATATTTTGAAGTCTTATGAAAACCTAATCATTAGACCAAAAAATTAATCCTAAAGGATAATTATTTTTCATTAACATTACTGGCTGTTTCTGTCTTGAGTTCAATAAGGAGGTTAAGTGTTGCTCTTGGCAGTGGTATGAAAAATGGAAGCAGCATTCTGGCTATTTCTAGTGTGTTTGTGTATCTTGACAGTAAACTTTTGGTTTGACATATGACAGTTTTTGAGTCAGTACTCATGGAATGTTAAGATGGCATACATTGCTATAGAAAATACATGAATATACAAGTCCAATGCAGGGCAATTTACCAGTGTCTACCAAGAGTACATCTGCATTTAATCCCTGACCTAGCAGCCTCAGTTTTAGAAATCTCTCTTATAGATTCAGTATCAAAAATAATTAAGATGTTTGCAAGAAGGCTAGTAATCACAGTACTATTTGTAATAGCAAAAGACTGTAAGTGATCAAAATGCTATCAAGTATAGGAAACAGATTCAATAAACCATTGTACATCTTCACAATGAAGAGTATCTCTTAAACTGCTTTAGAAATGGTCACCAGGATAAATGAACAAAGCAAAGTAGAGAAGAGTATGTATAGAATGGTACCATATATTTGAGGAGGGGGCTGCAAATACAACTATAAATATATTTGCTTAAAAAAAACTAATAAAAGTAACTTTAAGGGGATAGAGGAGACAAAGAAAGATAGGAATTGAAACAGATTTCCGAATAGACCTTTTTTTATTTATTGGACTTCTAATCTATAATTATAAAAAATGTTTAATTAATGGCTGATTTGGAAGTCAAATGTAATAAGGCCATTGGGTATCATATACTACATAGAGATTATTTCAAGTGACTTTAAAACACAATAATTTGAAGATTTCTGTTGGGGACTTCTCCCTGTCCTCATTTTCTCCCTCCCCCCACCAACACACATATGCTAAGGACAAAAATAAAGCTATAAAGAAATGTTGAACTGTTTTTGGTAATCATATCGTTACTAGTATTATGGAATTGTTGCTTTGAACTAAATTCTTTTTTTTTTGCTTTGAACTAAATTCTTAAAATTTTCTCAAAAGTGGCAGTCTTTTATTCATTCTCTTTTTTTCTCACTTACTGAATGAGTTTCTGATATGTGCTGAAATATAATTATGACCACACAATTCAAATCAAATAAGTAATTATGTTAATGCTATTGGGAACTAAGATTTTTTTCAAAGCAAGAGAAAAGAGGAACATTCATAAAAATTGAGGAGGTTAAATAAAAACCCTGTTGCCTCAAATTTGAATTGAAATATCTGTGTAAACTCATAATGTTCTTCATTAAAAAGTATGTTTTCCGGTTCTGTCTCCTGGTTGGCTTAGAAGCAAAAAACAATGTGATAGCAGTATGCATTTTTAAACCTACATTATGTTCTCGAAATATCATTTTTCAGTGACATGAATTGAGGATCCTCAGCGAAATGCTGAATTCCTGGGCTGCCAAGATCAGTTGGCATCAGTCTGTTTAATAGGAGAAGGCCAGGGAGCTATCAAAGGTTCTTGGTGTCAAGTAAAAAAGTTTTCAGGAGCTCAAATGAAGAGAATTTCTTTGGTCAAAGTTGGGACAATCTGAAAATCTAAAAGAAAAATAACTTTTAAATTGAAACAGAAAATTATGCTTAAATCTCTTAGTTCCTAATGATAGTCATGAAAAATCTTTGTATGTTACCTTCAGAGGAATTTAGGGAACCGGTCTGTAATTCTCAAAACTGATCATTATAGGAAAGAAATCAGATACTCATCCCATTTTCCTGTATAAGCCCTACCTCAGAGCAACTACACTGATGAGAAAGTTCTTTTTAATTGAAGAACTTCAGGTAATAAATGTAGAATTAATCTTAGGATAGCAAAAATGAGATCTGGGCAATGATCATCCATGGCCATTAAAACCATTATGTAAAAAATTATGGGAATTTTCCAATGGATGGATGCTGGAATTCACAGGTCAATAATAACACAACAAAAAGGGACATAAGCAGACATTGTATGTCCAGCTCCAGTTTCATCAGATCTTGGTATCTGTGCAATCTAGTATGTTAACCACTAGTCATTGTGGCTTTTAAGCATTTGAAATGTGGTTAGTCTGAGGTGAGGGGTATCATGTGTAAAGTGCATGCTGGATTTGGAATCAAATCCAAATAAGGAAAGAGTGAAAAGACTGTAAATTATATTTTATATTGATTACATGTTAAAATGATAATATTTTAGATTTATTGGGTTAAATAAAATATTTTGTTAATTTTACTTGTTTTTTTCCCCCCTTTTTAAAATGTAGCTACTAGAAATGAAGCTTGCATTATATTTCTGTTGGACTTTGCTGCTGTAGATCTAAAAACCAGTTTATAGGAAGCTCAGGGAATGATGGTACAAGGATATGATCAATGAAATCCAAACTGTGAAAAAATATATAGTGTAAACAATTCAGTTTCTTCAAGAATAAGTGACCAAAACAATAAAAATAAAAGAATTAAGATATATCTCAACAAGTGCAATATATGGACCTTATGGACCTTATTTAAGGATCCTTTTTTTAAATTAGGCAGCATATAAATAGCTCATTAGTTTTTGATGTAGTGTTCAACAATTCATTAGTTGTGTATAACACCCAATGCTCATCACCATACATGCCATCCTTAATACCAATCACCCAGCTACCCCAACCCCCCCCTCCCCTTCTGTAACCCTCAATTGTTCCCAGGGTCCAGAGTCTCTCATGGTTTGTTTCTCTCTCTGATTTCTTACCATTCGGTTTTCCCTCCCTTCCCCTAATGTCTTCCATGCTATTCCTTATGTTCCACATGAGTGAAACTATATGATAATTGTCTTTCTCTGCTTGACTTATTTCACTTAGCTAATTCCTTCCATTTCCATGCATGTTGATGCAAATGGTGGGTATTCACCCTTTCTGATGGCTGAGTAATACTCCATTGTATATATGGACCACATCTTCTTTATCCATTCATCTGTTGAAAGGCTTCTCGACTCCTTCCACGATTTGGCTATTGTGGACATTGCTGATTTTTAAAAATCAACTGTAAATAAATAAAGATAGGGAAATAGAATATTGGTTGGATATTTAATTTATTAAGAGATTCTCCCCTAACCTTCTTACACTGTTGGTGGGAATGCAGACTGGTGCAGCAACTCTGGAACACAGTGTGGAGGTTACCCAAAAAGTTAAAAATAGAGTTATCCAATGATTCAGCAATTATACTACTAGGTATTAACCCAAAGGATACAAAAAATACAGACTCAGATGGGTATATGCACCTGATGTTTATAGCAGCATTATCAACAATAGCCAAACTATAGAAAGAGCTCAAATGTCCATCAGCTAATGAATGGGTGAAGAAGATGGGTATAGGTATACAATGGAATATCACTCAGCCATCAAAATAATGAAATCTTGCCATTTGTAATGGCATGGATGAAGCTAGAGTGTATTATGCTAAGTGAAGTAAGTCACAAGTTAGAGAAAGATGAATACCATATGATTTCACTCTTGTGGAATTTAAGAAACAAAGTGGATGAAAATACGGGGAGAGGAAGAATAGAAGAGAGAAGGAAGCAAACTGTAAGAGACTCTTAATGATAGAGAACAAACAGAGTTGATAGAGGGAGGTGGGTTGGGGAGGGGTAAATGGGTGATGAGTGTTAAGGAGGGCACTTGCTATGATGAGCACTGGGTGTTACGTGTTAAGTGATGAGCCACTAAGTTCTATTTCTGAAAGCAATATGACACTAAATGTTAACTAACTAGAATTTAAATAAAAATTTGAAAAAAAAAAAAGATTCTCCCCTAACTTATAGAGATGTGAAAATGATAGTGGGCTGTGGAACAGGGAATCCTCAATTAAAAGAGCTGTCATTGGAGCTGCTCTATGATATAACATTTGTATATGTGGGCTTATTATTCTTTAGACCATAGTATTTTGCTTACTGAAGAATATGATGTCTCAGGAAATTGCAGTCTGTAGTAACATCCTTTTTGTTCACATATTCATTCACTTCTTTCACAAATGTTAATTGACTTCTTTATTATTGAAATATGATGACATAGCATTAAGTTTCAGGAGCACAGTGTAATAATTTGATATTTGTATCGATTGCAAAAAATGATCATCACAATAAGTCTAGTTAATATATGTCACCATACATAATTACCTTTATTGACTTCTTGATTTGTGTTGGGTACTATGATGTAGTCAGAAACAAGACAAACTTGTCTAGGCCATCATGGAGATATTGGATATAAAATAATTACATAAATAGTTTTAGAGGTCTGTAGTGTGGGATTTGCTACAAAAACCAATCAGTGAATGAAAGGTGTGATAATGTGAAAATCTAGAACCTGAAAGCGAATAGCATAAGCGAATTACTAAATATATATTTTCTTTCCCCTGATGTAATGTCTTCAATAGTTAAGTACCTACCTATCAAGATACTGTAGTGGTGGGGCACCTGGGTGGCTCAGTCGTTAAGCGTCTGCCTTCGGCTCAGGTCATGATCCCAGGGTCTTGGGATCGAGCCCCGCATCAGGCTCCTTGCTCGGCAGGAAGCCTGCTTCTCCCGCTACTATTCCCTCTGCTTGTGTTCCCTCTCTCGCTGTGTTTCTCTCTGTCAAATAAATAAAATCTTTAAAAAAAAAAAAAAAAAAAAAAAGATACTGTAGTGGTGTTGGGAACTCAGTGTTTAACAGAATTGTCCCCTCTCTATTCATGCGGGGTCTGTGGGATATTCTAGTACTGTGGCTCTGTGAATTTGTAGCAGGAACCCACACTGGCTTCACACACATGGTGTTATCCATTTAGTAAAATAATTAGTCACTGTATCACCTAGAATTTGATATTTTTTTATTTATTGAGCCCATAGTAAAGTACACACTAAACATGTGCTTTACAGTATAATAATTAGCATATAATTTTCAGCATTTGAATGAATTTTTGCCATAAAATTTAAGAGGATTTTAATTACAAGTAATAAGGATTGCTTGTTAATAGGCTGTAGATAATTACGGTGCTATTTACATTCTCTCCCCACAAATTTTCCTTTAGTGTTCTGAGCTTCACTTAATTCATGACTTTATCTCATGAGAATTAGTTAATCCCACTTAGTCACAGTAATAATAGACATGTTGTTTTCTCCTCTTTAGCTCTCTCCTGGAGTTCTAATGATTCTTTTGGAAGATTACAACATTGATTAGTTTTATTTATTGTAAGTAGAGGTAGAGTGTTTTTCTTCGTCTTTTACTCTAATGAAGTAAAACTTGTTTAGTGACACTGCCATTTATAGTGGTTAATTTTACTTGTACTAATGTAAATTTTATTTTTCTACAGTATCTTAACATAAACTTCATTTCAAACATTAACAAGTTACCATCTTACCAGAAACTTTTACAGAGAAATCCTAGCATGAGTGAGTTTGTACAGTTTATCTTTTTGATGACTCTATAGCTACCTTTTAAAATAAGATAGTTAACAATGCTGCTCAGTTTCTAGTTTGAAATTTCATACTGTATTTGGTATTTTTCACTTAATATATACATCATTCATCGTTTTCTGGAAACAAATATTACCTTAAATAACAATTTGTAATTTTTTGAAGGCCCTACCCCCTACGTCTATGTGGGAATATTAGGAAAAATAGAATATTTTTCAGTTATTATATGACCTATTATATTTGTTATATGTCCACTTAGCAATAATACAAAACGTGAAGTTGCCTAAGTTTGTATTCATTTTCTTTCAGGTTTAACTGCTTGGGCCTTTTCACTAGCTATTCTAGAGTAAGGGCTCTAAGGTCAGAAAGTTTGGATTTTTATGTATTTTGGCTTTGAGATTTTGGCCTAGTAACTTAACTCCACTGAACCTCATTCAGTAAAAACAATATCTGTTTTAAAAGATTGTTGTGAATGTAAAATAACTGAGCAAATGGCAATTGCTCTGTACAGTGCCTGGCAGATAGTGCTCAGCATAAATTGTAACTGTTAATATTGTTATTGTATTTGAATATAACCTCTTATTATATGCTCATTTCTTACACAGTTTTATTTTTGGAGTTCTGCCTTTGGTTTACTTACAATGAAACCATATTTATGTATTTGTAAGCCTTTAGAGTGATATTTCATCTTGGAATAATCATGTGTTAATTTACAAACATTTATTGAGTATTTGCTAATTTATGTAATTTTCTTTCTTTTTTTTTTAATTTATGTAATTTTCTTAATTTCTGAGCCTTTCTAGGTACTAGATTAAGATAACTCAGAGTACTTGAGAGGATATAGTGTGAATTATCTAATAGTCATATATTAATACTGTTAATGAAATTTATAGTTGAGGAAAGACATTAATATGGAAATGTATAATACAAATTAAATAGCAATATAAAGAAGGTACAAATAATTATGGTGCTTTTCACATTCTGGAAGAGTAGGGCTATTGCTAACAGCTGGGAGATAAGGAAAGACTTCATGTAGGAGTTATAAATAAGAGTATGAGAAAGAACTGACTATATGATTTTGCAACAGAAGGGCATTAGTTTTAGAGGGAAGATAAGTGAAGAAACACAGGAAGGTGAGTACAGAGAATACTTAGAAGTTCTGTTTGTTTGTTTAGAGTAAATGACTTATAAAGCTGGTTGGTGGGAACTGAGACTGCAAAGATAAGATAGGACTTGATGGTGAAGGATCTTAATATTGGGGACAAGAAATTTTACTTTACTCTCAGCCATTTTAAAATTTTTGAGCTGGAAAATGATCTAAGAACTTTTTTAGTAAGGTAATTTTGTTATCTTATGTAAAATGGATTGAGAGTTGAAAGAGATTGAGTGGAAGGCAGAGACAGGAGGTATTTCAGTATTTCAAAAGTGAAGAAGTACCTCAAGTAGGATAGTAGTAGAATAGTGGTTTTATGAAGGATCATGTCCAGTGTTATTAAATGATCAAAACTAAAATTATCTAAAAAAAGGACTTCAGATTTGGCAGCCAAGAAGGTACTGGTTGTCTTAGAACTCTTTTGTTAGCATGAGGATAATGGAGGCCAGTTTATGAATTTAGGGAGTGAAGACTAGTCAGTAAATAGAGGTGATGAGAGAAGATCTCTTAATTGATAATGTGAAGAAAGCAAAAAGCCTTGCTTGAAACCATGTGTGATAGGTTCTCTTACAGGTAAATAGAGGCCTTCTGGTACAGCCCCCTTTGACTACTCCCCACTTACTGTGTATTTCCAACACATTTCAGAATGTGAACAGACTTCTTACTTTAACCTATAAAAAATGGTCTCGTGGGAAAGAAACTTTTTTTTTTTTTTAAAGTATGAGTTGGCGTTGAAGTGTTCTCAGTCAGAGACAGTACCCTATCCTCCCAGGAGCCATTTAGAAATGGTGGAGCGTCGGTTTTCACAATGATTAGAAAGCTTAGGAACATTTATTAATGGAATCTAGGATCTGAACATCCTCAGGACAGTTTTCAGTACAAGGAATTCTTTTCCCCACCAACACCACTAAGTTTCCCTTTGAGAAACACTTCTGCATTGTCTTTTTTTCCCCTCTCTCTCCTGCACAGATTTCTCAGTTTTGAACTTTCTATTTACTCATCCTCTTCACTGTATTGCCGTGTGTTAGAAACTGCTCTTCCAAAAGTCCTGTGACCTCTTCATTGTTGAAAGCATTGTAATACACTTTTTTGTTTATGACATTTGTGGAGGTAATCATTTTCTTCTTAAGTTGTCTTCTTTTGGCTTTTGCCACATACTCCCTCCTGCTTTCTCACCTACTCCTCAGTCGTCTGTACTGCTCACTTATTTTTCCTGGCCCATAAATTCTGGTTTTTTGTCTGGTAGCTTAGTTTTCTGCTACCTTCTCTATATTTGGATATGTTACAGAAAAAGGAAATACCTACTATTTTTAGAACATTGAATTACAGTTGTTTGTATTCGCAGTAAGAAGACAGATACCCTTGAGAGTAGAATCCATATCTTATCTTTGTATTTACCTGGGCTTTTTTCGCCTTGCTTTTTGTTGTTTTCCTTAGAAACTATTCTAGTGCAACTGAGGTTGATGGGCATGAAGCAAAAGTGAAGGGGGATGTTAAATTTTCATACTGAATTCAGTTCTTCTCTCCTGTCATCTTTAATTTTATGGTACATAATTTACAAGTAATAGTTTTAAAATCCGTTCATATCAATTTTACTTCTAGTTCCGTGTCTTCTCTGAGATCTTGCACTTTTTATTGCTCAAAGACTCTCTTAAAGCTTAGGTCTAGGAAACTTTGCCTGGATCTTCTGTCCCACTTTCTGAGTTCAAGGTGGTACTAATACTTTTTATTACTCATTTGACAATTGATTCCAATAAACATATACTGAACCTATGCACAGAACTGTGCCTTAAGGATATTTGCTAATAGAAGAGAAAGACGTTAATAAGTATAATGCAGTATGATAAAGCATAGTTATAGATATATTGAAATATGTAGAATAGAAAGATGTCATTGAAAATAATGGTAATTAAGTCTTAATTAGGCTGAGAATGTGATGCCAGGGATATGATCCAGCATCCCATCTTTAAGGAATTTTGAGTTGAAGTTCAGTGCATAGTGTAAAGAAAAGCACTTTGAGTGATATTCGGGAGCGATGTCTTTGGTCAGAAAACACATTCCTATTTTAGATTATTTTTTCAGTATTGAGTCCCAGAAATAGAATTACTAAGTCAAAGCACGTGAACATTTCTAACAACCCTTCTTGCACGTGTACTGACACGTTCTGCAAGGCATCTGCCAAAGTTTTTAGAACTGTTATTATGTGCATAATAGAAAAACATGAGCTGGATCACTGCTACTAAAATTCACTGAGTTTACTGATTAATGGATTAAAGGAGAAATGTTTCTGTTGCTGTAAGACTCTGTCCTCCATTATGTTTCATTCATTCTTTTGCTTATGCCTTGGGTAAATGTATAGCTGGTGCTTTTTTTTTTTTTTTTTTAATTGGCATATGACATGGTTGATCATTCTCTTCTCTTTCTAACACTTTTTCATTAGACTGCAAGACAGCATAATCTCCTACCTCATTGGACATTTCTCCACAAACAGTTGCCTTTGCTGAATCATCCTCATTTCCCTGAAGTCTGAATGTTGTAATGCCCAGGACTCAGTTTTTGAAACAATTTCTCTATTTACCAAGCGTCACTGATGATCTCATTCAGTTCCAAAGTTTTAACAACCGTCTACTTGTCAATTTTACATCTTTAGCTCATATAGCTCCCCTTAGCTCCATACTTGTCTGTTTGATAGATATATCAAACTTAGCATGTCAAAACTGAACCTTCTCCGTTTGTTTTATTCAGTCTTTACCAATCTCATTTAATGGCAGTTAACTGTTAATAATCGTCCCACATTCCAGTTACTCAGGCTAAATCCTGAAGTTATCGTTACCTCCATTCTTTTCTCTTACACCTCATAGTATAAGGTAATTTTGTTGGCTCTTTCATTAAAATATGCCCAAAATGTGAATATCTCCCATCATCTGCTTTACCAGATCCAGAGCAAAGTAGTTGGTTTCTTATATTAGGAGTTGGCATACTTTTTTTATGAAGGAATAGATAGTAACCATTTTAGGCTTTTAAGTCAAAAGGCAGTTGAGGATATTATATAGTTATTTATACAGCAAGAGAAAAAATAAGTTTATTTATATTTTTAATAATTATTAGGCATCTGTAAGGGGATTTCCTAGTGAGAAGAATGTTTTTTTTGGAGGGTTGTAGTAACACTTCAAGTAATTGGGTTTCAGAATTAGTGTTCCTTATCCTGAAAATAATTGCACATAGGAGGCACTCAACTCAGATGTATTTGTAGAGTGAATAACTGAACATTTTATTAGTCTGTGCTTTCCTAAAATGGAGTGGGTATTCAGGACCGGACGATTTTTTTGTTGTTATTTGAAAACTTTTTATGTTAGATGGAAGGGGTGATGGCTTGATATATGACCTTTAAATTTTTCTTCAAGAGATTCATGAACAAAATTATTCTGTGGCCAAATGATAAGATCAGTTTGTGTAGCAATTATCAGTACATTAATTTGAAAAATACCATGTTAAGGATATCTTAGATCCTCTTTGAAACAATTGCACAAACATAATACTTCATTTTGCTATATGCTGTTTAGAATCTGAAAATCTTTTCTTTGTAGACTGCCTCTTCTGTGTCTTTATTTGTAATTTAATATACAATTAACTTCCGCTTTGTAACTTTAATAGAGTAACTTTGTCTTATGTGAGTGTTTACTTGAAGTGATTTGACCACAAAAGATTAATTTTGATGAAATTTTGATATTTTCTATCATTGAATTTAACTGAAATAATATTTTTTCTGAATGTTACTATATGTAGAATAAAATGTGAAAATAATGTAGAATTGATCTTTGTTGGGATTTTTGCCTTGTATATACTTCCATGTTTCAAATAACCCCACATCTAGTTATATTCTTTAATTCGGGGTTTATTTTGGAAAAAGTCACAGTAGTTTACCATCAATATATTTCTGTATACTTTTCAGGTTATTTTGTGTGTTGCATCAATTTCACACATTACTATATAACTTAGAAAATGGAATATATATAATTCACAGTATAATGTTAATTTGTGGAGAGGCAGATTACCAGTGTTTTTTCCTTTATAGGGGAGGAAAATGTTTTTCTGTACCCTCTTAGGGTCCTAGGCTGAGTCTGAAAAGTAGGCAATGACAAATTAACAGAAGAAAAGCTTATATGTTTATTTAATATAAATTTTATGTGACATGGAGCCTCCTAAGGAAATAAAGTCTTAAATGGACCTGTATGCTAGATTTGATAAAGAGTGAATAGTAGTGGAGGAATATGATTGGTTAAGGAATACGAGATAATTTTAATAAACTGGGGAAAACTTAGCAGGGCCTGCTTGTTAGGATTCTTCTTGGCATCCCTTTGTCTTCAAAGATAAGAGTGCTCCTTTCCTCTGGTTATAAAGAGGGCATCTCTTGCATGAGGGTTTTTTAGCCTATTTTGCTGAAGAGGGGGCTGGGGGTGGTCCAAATGACTTTTCTTCTTCCGCTGTTTTCTCAAATTCCTTCAGCTTAAATATTGAATATGCTAAGGTATCATATTTTGGCGTAGTATGACCTGAACTTCGATTATTTTGTTGGAAGAACAACAGCTACTTTTAAAAATAACCTTTTTTTCTTTATTTGATGTTCCAATATTTATATTTACTTGCTGTACCAAACTTCCCCAATTCTCTAGCTTTTTTCTGTATGAAAAGTACAATGCAGAAATAGAGCAACAGAACCAAACTTTAAATGCATACAGAATTTACATATAAATACATATCTTGTGCTATCAAATTGTTTGTTGGTGCCTGTTAGTGCCAAAGCAAGAAATTTTTTAAAAGATTTATTTATTTATTAGAGAGAGAGAGACAGAAGGAGGGGCAGAGGAAGAGGGATTGAGAGTCTTAAGTGGACTCTGCACTGAGTGGGGAGCCCAATGTGGGGCTCAATCTCAGGACCCTGAGATCAAGATCTGAGCTGAAACCAAGAGTTGATCACTCAACCAACTCTGCCACCCAGACACCCCTCTCCTCAGAGAGAGAGTTTATTTTCACAGTATATTAATCAAAATGTCAGAAGCAATTTTAATTAAAAAAAAATCTTAGAGTAATAAGTATTATTTGCATTAGTATAATATAGTGCTATGAATTAAATTTGATCCAATGGCTTAAAATATGACAGTGTCAGGAAATTTTTTTTAATGAATCATGTTTATAAAGCAAATACCATCTTGTGTATAACTAGATAAACTTTGATAATTAACCTTTATTCATATAAGATAGTAAGAGCCAAATGCCTCACTTAACTCTGTACTTTCAGAATGATTTGTTTGATCTGATAAATTATGCATTCTTGCATTTTGAGCTCATAACCTTTTAGAATCTACTTAAATTGACTCTATAATATTTGCCACATTGGAGCATAATGACTATAACTAATTTCATAATGACTATAACTAATAACTAATAATTGTGCTTATAGAGAAGAACATATAAAGGTATCAGTTGACATGAGGTGATATTTAGTAACATTTGACCTTGAACATTGAAAGGCTAGATTTTTTTTTTTAAGATTTATTTACTTATTTGAGAGAGACGAAGAGAGAGGGAGAGTACATGCCAGCAGGGAGGAAGGAGAGGGAAGGGGAAAGAATCCCCTTTTGTGAGTTTTGTGAGACTCCTCACAAAGCGCTGAGTCTGACACAGGGCTTGATGTCATGACCCTGATGAAATCATGACCAGAGCCGAAACCAAGAGCCAGGTGCTCAGCCCACTTAGCCACCCAGGTGCCCCCGGACTAGACTTCTTTTTAATTTTTTTTGCTACAAGAGAAAAAAATAGGCAAATAAAAGCATGTTTGTAAATTTATTTTCCTGTCTTAAGTATATATAAGGTGCTGAGATTCTGTTTAAACAGTAGATGAGTGCCAAGTCTAGGTACATAGTCCTGTTAAAACATATTTAGGAAGTAATAATTTTTGTGGAGTCAATTTGAATTGTGTTGTTATGAATATTTAAATATTTGTGACCATGTTTAGAATTTTAGGAAAGAAATTTTAGAATTTGAGAAGAATGGAAATTAAATATCCATTAAATCAGAATTGATTAAGGACCAATGATAAAAGTTACTTACGCCACTTACTTTCAAAACTTATATAAAGATACAGTAATTAAGAAAGCCTGGTATTAGAAAAGAATAGAGAATCCAAAAATAGACCTTTATTTTTATATTGAACTGATTTTCAATAAAGATGCCAATGTGATACAATGTATGGAGAATTTAACTTTATTTATTCCTATTGTCAGAGATCTATATCTTCCTTAAAAATATTTATTAAATAATTATGAGAGTAATACATTTTTACTAAAGGAAATATAGGTACATTGAAGATAGAAAGAACAAAAAAAGATTACTTACAATTACACCATTCTGAGTCACTATTGATAGTTTAGTTGATTCCAGAGTTATCCTTGGCATTTTTAAAAAATTGTAGTAGGAACATAACAAAATTTATCATCCTGTTTTTAAATGTATAACTCAATAATGTTATGGAAGCTTAGACTTAATAAAAGGTGCTACAACAATCATATATCTGTATGAAAAAATTTTAAACATTACCTCATAAAAGGTAAAATTCTAATCGCTTCTCAGCCTTTTGGCTGAGATCAAGTGAGGTAAAATTCTAATACTTCTCAAAAAAATAGGAAAAATATTGTGACCTTGTGTTAAGCCACATGTAGAAGAAAAAAGAGAAATTGGATGTTAGTAAAATTAAAAACTCAAATGCTTCATAAAACACCATAGTGAAAATGAAAGTAAAGATTGGCCACACACTGGGAAAATATATTTGCAAATTATGTATATCTAATGAGTGACTTATTTCTAGAATGTATAAAGAACTCTTAAGCCTCAATAATAAGACAGCACAATAAAAATGATAAAAGATACAAAGAGAAAACATTTTATCTATGATGTATATATGGCTAATTAGCTCATCAGAAAATGCTCAATATCATTAGTGATCAGGGAAATGCAAATTAAAACTAAATGAGACACCACTACATACCCATTAGAATGGGTACCAACCAAAAGTCTGACATCATCAAGAATTGCCAGGGATGTAGAGAAACTAGAAATCTCATGCATTGCTAGTATGAAAGTAAATTGGTACATCCGCTTTGGAGGACATTTTGGCAGTTTCTTAAAGTTAAACATGCATGTACCATACAGCCCAGCAAGTCACTGATAAGTATCTACCCAAGACAAAGGAAGACCTATGTCCACATAAAGTCCTTTGTGCATATGTTCACAGCAGCATTATTCATAATAGACACAAAATGGAAACAAATGTTTATCAGTGGATAGATAAATGTAAAAAAAAAAGTAAAATGTGATATAGCTGTTAAATGGAATACTATTTAACAGTAGAAAGGCAAAAAATGACTGATATATATAACAACATGAATAAATTTTTTTCTTTTTCTTTTTTTTAAAGATTTTATTTGTTTATTTGACAGAGAGAGAGATCACAAGTAGGCAGAGAGGCAGGCAGAAAGAGAGGGGAAGCAGGCTCCCCGCTGAGCAGAGAGCCCCATGCAGGGCTCCATCTCAGGATCCCGAGATCATGACCTGAGCCGAAGGCAGAGGCTTTAACCCACTGAGCCACCCAGGTGCCCCACAACATGAATAATTTTTTTAAAGACATTATGCTAAGTAAAAGAAGCCAGAGAGAGAAGACTTTTTTTTTTTAATTTCAATACCATTTATAATAATCATTACAAAGAATGAAAGGACACTTAGGTGTAAACTTGGGAAAATATGTTCAGGATTTGTATGCTAAAAGCCACAAAATGCTGGGGTGCCTAGGTGGCTCAGTGGGTTAAAACCTCTGCCTTAGGCTCAGGTCCTGGGGTCGAGCCCTGCATGGGGCTCTCTGCTCAGCAGGGAGCCTGCTTCCCCCTCTTTCTCTGCCTGCTTCTCTGCCTACTTGTGATCTCTCTCTCTCTGTCAAATAAATAAATAAAATCTTAAAAAAAAAAAGAAAAGCTACAAAATGCTAATAAAAAAATTGACCTAAATGTGGAGACATACTTTGTTCATGGATTGCAAGATTCAATATAATGAAGACACCCATCTCTTCAATTTCCTTACTACTGGCAGGACAATTCAAATGATCTCTTTCATATTGGGTGAATAGTATATTTTTTTTATTTGAAGAATTAGTCTGTTTTATCTAGGTTGTCAAATCTATGTGTGTAGAGTCGCTCACAGTATCCCCTTATTATCTTTTTGATATCGTCAGGGTCTATAGTAATATCTCTTCTCCTTCCTGATAGTGGTAATTTCTCTCTTCACTTTTTTTTTTCCTTTCAGACACAGAAGACTATTATGAGTCCATTTATATGAAATTTCTAGAAAATTAAATAAAGATAAAATACAGATTACTATGTATCTGGGATGGAGGCTAGAAGCAGAGATTGATCTCAAATGGGCATGAGAGAACTTTTTGGGTGTTGGAAGCCTTCTAACACTGGTTATGTGATGAATGCACAAGTGTATAAATTTATACCAAATCACCAAACCATAAGTTTAAAAACAAGCCAACCAAAACCTCTTTCTTTCTATTCTATTCCTTAGCACTTCAGTCCAAAAGATACTAGGTAGAGTGAGAATGGCAGGTGTCTCTACTAGAAGGTAGGGTCCAGCAGCTTGGCAGCACCTAGGCAGGATGAAGGCATTGTTCTTACAGAGGGGTGGCTCAGCTTAGAGTGTTGAAACTCAACCAGGGTAAAGAGAATGTCCACACTGTGGAATGCACAGAAGGATGCAGATTGCAGGATATCAAAGTCTGAGCAGAATGAAGATATCTGTGTCAGAGAGTGACCCAACACAGGATGTTTGAGCAAGAGTGGAGTGAGCTCTTGACTATAGGGTAGATACAATGCTTGATGTTAGAGCCCAAGCATTGTGTGGAGTGGATTAATGCAGAGTACCATAGACTTGCCCAGTGTGGGATGATGAGTTTTAGAGAGCTGAGTATGTCATTTGTGTTGTGAGGGGATACTGTGGTGGTGATAGAAGTTTGGTCACATTCACAGAGAAAGTATGTGATCAGGTAGTATCAAACTTAGCAGAATGATATGATGATGGAAAACTTTTCATTTTTCAAATGCTGATCATAACTTGAATCTATAGTTTTCTTCCTCAAAGAATTGCTCCTTCCGAAATCCAGTTGTTACTTGAGTTTTATCTTATTAATGTTCCTTATAAATCCTGTCATTATTTGAATTTTATCTTATATTCAATGTGCCAGTCACTATCCTACAAGCTAGAGCTACCATATTAAGCAAAAATAAATATGTTCCCAGTCCACATAGATTTCATAATCTAATGAGGGAGAGACAAAATAGTTATAAAACTGCTATTGTGATAGTGCTATAAAGAAGAGCAGAATTGTTTTATGAATGCTTTCAATAAGTATGTTTGGCCGAGTTAAGGAACTCAGGAAAGTTTTCTTTGCTAATGCTAATAAAAAATTGGAATGGAAATATAATAATGAAATTGTAGGAATGAATAGCATTAGCTAGATGAAGAGGAGAAGAAAGTCTTATCTAGGTAGAGGGAAGAGCATATGTGAAAACCTTAAAACCAGAAGAGTAATGAGTACAAGAACTGAAAGACCATGTAGCTGGAATATGGTTAGGGAAGGGGATCATGGTCTGTGGGAATGTCGATAACAACCAGACCATACACAGGCATTATGGGCATATCGGGAGCTTTACCTTTATTTAAAGAGGAATACAGTATCATAAAAAGGTTTTGTGGAGGAAGAGATGAGAAACATGATCAATTTTGTGCTTTGAAAACCCTGAATGAAGTATGTAGGACACATTGTGTAGACTGGATGAATTGTGGTACCAGTCTCGAAAATGGACAGCATTAAAACTGAAGAGGGCTTTTTGGGAGTAAAGGTCCGTAATTTGGTTTTGACTATATTGAATTTGAGATAGATTTATTAATTTATTTATTAAATAAATATCGAGTACTTAAAATGTATCAGTAATTTTCTAAAGCTTTTGGGATTAGGCATTGAACAAAAGGAATAAAAATCAATTGCCTCTGTTGAGTTTACTTTATAATGATAGTAAACACTCAAGAAGTATTTATTATATACCAGCACTATACCAAGCACTTTATAAATATTATTTAATCTTAATAACAACCTTGTGAGCTACATACTATTATTATTCTCCTTTTACAGATGAGAAAACTGAAGTATAAAGATTTTTAAATGTCTTACCCATGATCTCACATCTAATAACTAGCAAATTCAGTATTTAACAATAACAGACTCCACATTCCATGCTCTTAACAGCTAAATTCTATTGCAAGTAAGCACTTTAGATATATGGATCTAGAGCTCAGTAGAGATCTTGACTGGGTGTATAAATTTCTGAGTTCACTTGTATGAGGATAATTACAGTCATGAGCACAGATAAGATCACAGAAGGGAAGAGTACTGGGTAGGAAAAGGAATGGCCTAGGATCAGACACTAACATTTAGTGGTTTAGATGATAAGCTGCAAAGAACGTAGAGCTTATAGTTTCAGAGGAGGGCCGTGTGTGTGTGTGTGTGTGTGTGTGTGTGAGAGAGAGAGAGAGAGAGAGAGAGAGAAAGAGATACATATGTGATCATAACATAGTGTATAACTGCTATGATACAGGAAGTACAGATTACTTAAGATCAAATTTAGCTATAGGAGCTGCTATCTAAGCTGAGAATTAGTTGATGGATGATACTTGTTAGCAGGCAAATAGAGTGCTCCTGAATCATAGCAAGTAGAGCATGGAACAGAAAGTACTGCACTGTGGTTGGAGGATGCTACCAGTGATATCCAGGATTACTAAAATGTTTTCATTCTTTACCTCACTTGACTCAACTTCTGTGCTTCTGGTATTCTGTTCTGATGGATCTGTGTCATTCTCCTCTAAATAACTTAATTCAACAAAATTTTATTGAACACCTATTCTGAGGCAGGGTCTATGCCAGATACTTTTGTGTTCCTGGATCTTAACTTTTTATAATTCCAATTTTTAGAGTCATCCCTGAAAAGTTTTGCTGATATTTTTCTTTCTTTTTAAATTAATTCTTTTGTGATCTTAATCTCTTTTAGCACTTCAACCATCACTTATACCTTGTTAGATCAATTTCTCTAGTTCTTACCTCTCTTTTAAGTTCCATATTTCTGTTTTCAAGGACCTTCTGGATATTTTCATGTGAATATACTTATGGCCCTCAAACTCAACGTGTTCAAAACTACATTCATCTTCTCTTGTAAGCCTTCCTATGTTTCCTGTTTTTGTTAATGGAATCATTATTGAAATCTAAGCTTAAAACCTTGGGTTCATATTCAACATTATCTTCTCTCTAGTATCCCTCACACAAGTTTGGCGAAGATTAAAAAGGCTGATATTGCTTGGTATTGGTTTCTGTTAGGAAATACATTTTTGGTGGGAGAGTGAATTGGTAGTATCTTTTTGGAGGGTGGCTAAGCAATATCAGTGGAAGCTAAAAACAATTTATTCTCGTCTTAGTACTTCTGCATATATGCCACTCATCCAGAGGGTCTTTAGTGCTTTGTTGCAGAATGAGAGATTCATTTTTCCTCTAAAACCTACTTAGTTCTGAGATTGGATACTTGCAATCTCAGTTTTTATAGAAAGTGCCCCTAGGATTGTACCCTCTCATTCCAAGAAATAAGTCTTTTTTTTTTTGTCTTACATCACTAAAAATGTTAGGCAAGGTAGTTGTAACAGCAACAACTTTTATTCCTAGTTAGAGAATAAGTTTACTAAGTTACTTAAGTTACCTAAGTTTACTAAGTTCATGAGCCTTATTAACTTATAAATTATGAGGTAAACTTAATGAGGTAAATAATATTAGTCCCTATGTTTACTTGTTTGTTTGGTTTTTAATAAAGAGCAGGAATTCTTTCCACACTGTGGTTTCTCTAATACAATTTTGTAAGACTATCATTATTTCTAAGAGAAATTAAAAATGAAATAAAGCTAAAGAAAATATTTTAAAGATAATTTTATTGGGGCGCCTGGGTGGCTCAGTGGGTTAAAGCCTCTGCCTTCGGCTCAGGTCATGATCTCAAGGTCCTGGGATCGAGCCCCGCATGGGGCTCTCTGCTCAGCAGGGAGCCTGCTTCCCCCCTCTCTCTGCTTGCCTCTCTGCCTACTTGTGATCTCTCTCTGTGTCAAAAAAACAAACAAATATAATTTTATTAAATGTGCAAAAATGCTTGATTCTCTTCAAAGATTATTATTACTATTTTAATCTTTTTGTCAAATGGAACAAAACCCATTGAAACCCTAGGTTAGGGGGCTTTGTTTATAAGTTGTTTTAATTAAATGTACAAATTTAAGAGTTTTCTGAGGTCGTACAGACAGTTTTTGGCAACAGAAATCACGTAATAAGAGAAGTATTTTAAAATAACTGTTTCTATAGCATGTGTTTTTCAAAAGCATTACTTTTTTCATTGTTAAAATGCCACCTTTATGTCAAAGTGATAGATTAGTGGTACTTGTTTTCAGATAGCTGCTGTGTAGCATATTATTGCCAAAGAAAAGTTTAGCAAATTTGAAATGATTATTCTTTTATAAGAAAGATAAGTGTCATCATACCACTTACCCATTATTTGTTGTTTCAGTTCTTTTCATCGTGTTCCAAAATATTATACATATTTTAGGATAATGAAATCTGTAAACCTGTTCACCTAGGCACAAATAAACTATGATTTGTCTCAGCATGCTAAAATTGCATCCCACATGAGACTTGATTACCGATGCTCAGATTGAAAAAAGATACTAGAGTTAAAGATTAGTAAAGCTTACTTTTGTATTAAAGATTAGTAATGCTTAATTTCTTGCTTTTTTTCCCTGTAAGTCAATATAAGTAGAAGCTGTATTTTTATCTTCCAGCATGAAAATGAATTATCTTCTGTATCCCTTGGGTACACATAGCCGACTTTGAAGATTACTGCTCATAGATGAGGTGCTATTGAAATGTTCAGAGTAAGCTGTTGATGTCATCATTTTCTTTTTAATAGATCATTCTGGCAACTCTTTTTGATTATGGATTTGAAGAAGAAAAATATTGCCAATAATGAAACCATAGAAAGGTATCACAAGAGCAGTAGCCTAGGCAAGAGATGCAATAGAGCTGTGGTAGTGGGCACGGATTTGAGATTTTTTAGGAAGAAAAGTGTTTGGGGCTTGATTTTTATGACGGTTAAGGAGAGGGAGGGATCAAGGTTGATAGCTAAGCTTCTTGCATTGGTGACTGCATGGCTGATGGTCAGTATTGGAGAGATAGGGAATATAACAGAAAAGAGCTGATTTTGCAAATTATATTTCTTTACGTATCTTTTTTTCTAAAAGGAAAGCTATTTTATAATTGGCAGGCCGTTTTCATTTATGTTCACGTTCTCTGTGTTTTAAAATTGACAGGATATCATTTCAAAGAAACAATATTGGGGTGTGTTCTTCACTTCTTTCCTCATTAAATTGACATTTGCTTGAACTCTTAAGATTTTGAGTGGATTGACTTATACACATGTATTAATACTTGTTATCCATGAAAAATGTAGTGTTAATTATCCAACATGATTGGAGTTTACAAAATGACATTAACAGTAACCCAACAAAGAAATGGAGAAACCAAGTACATATTTTTGAAAGAGTAAGTTTTATTGCCCTATGATATCTTCAATAGAAGTAACAGGTTAAAGGAAGAAGGGCTCAAAATGATAACAGGTACTTCATGTCTTTCTTTTAAAACTTTAACTCTTTATTATCAACATTATAAATGACTGTTTTTCCTTTAGAAACTGACTTGCTTTAAAATGACGTATGAAATAATATGTGTTTTGCATGTCCTGTTGTAATGATAAAGGTCATATAGTATCATTTACATAATCTCTAGCCAGAAATGATCTCAGTAATATCCTTGGTATAACATATACATTATCTGAGGTTTAAAACTCTCATTATTCATGAAAGTTAATTTTACAGTGGGTGTGAATGATCTATCTTATGACTGTTTTTTTGATCATTCTATAAAATAATATGGAGCAAAGCCCGCTCAAATAACAGGAAAACCAGTAAAGAGTGATGCATTCGCCCGACTCTCTGTATACTCGATTGGATCTTGATTGATGGCAATCATTTGTCTTTGTCAAAAAAAGGAGAAAAATTCAGACATTGAAATAGGACTGCTATCAAACTTTCTACAATGGCAGAAAGATTCTATTAATGTGGCCTTAGAGTATTAACTGTCTCTGTTGGGAAATGATAAAGAATGTTAATTTTTTTCCTAGAGCATATTTAAGTGTAAAATGCATTATTTTGTCTACTGTTGGGATTAAAAGAATACTTTTGATTTATGGCAGACTGGAATTGATGAAAGCAAAAAAAAATGCTTAAAATGATGAAAAAGCAAATAGCTCTTAATCCTTTATATTATTTTCTCAGTGAAATAATAAAGATTTAGCATAGTGTCATAAAATCCTTACTGCTGCATTCCAACTGATATTGGACCTTGAAAGGTTGACTTCAAAGAGGGTTGAAGTAGAAGAGAAAACATATTTTTAAGTGATTGTCTTTTTCTTTGGAATTTCCTTCCCAAATATTAAAGCAAAAAGACATTCCAGATGTTATTATTTTTAAATTTATTTAATGTTCTTATTGTGATTTGAGAATGGAAGGACAATGTGAGAACTGTAATGTATTAAAAAACAGAATAAGTAAATAGCATTTTGCATCAAGACAAATTCGAAACTTTCATAATTTCTTATAATAATCTTATATGTATTATGTAAATATTTTCTCTAAGTTTTGATGGCTGGATACACTTTCTATTTGATCTTGAATATTTGCTTTAATATGGTGTTTTAGATTGTTAATTTGGCCTTAAATTTACATTTGAAAATAATTCAAAATGCAAATGTATTCTTGAGAAACTATTTTAGAAAATAGCCTTGTATTTATGTTGGTATTGATTTGACATTTATATAAATTGAAATGAGGCTTGTTACATCTCATTTATTATAGAATTTTTTTTGTCAAAGTACTTTGGGATATTGTGTTGAAGTTTTATTATTTGCATACCTATTGTTTAATTTTTGACATATATAGTCATGTTCTCATTTTCTGTTGTGTTGGAATGGGACTAGTTATGCTGAGCGGCGCCAAACAATTTGTATTCAGCCTTAAAATATGCTTTAATTTTTTTTCAGGTTGATACTTTTTCTAAGACTAACATGAGATGAGCATAAATTTACATTTTCTTTTCATAAAACTGGTTGAAATATTTGCTATTGATAATTATGTTCTGAGAAATGAGAGATCATAATATATTTTAAATTAACAGCATAAATTTTGCTATCTTGATTTGTGTTTGGTTTTAGAAGAAATTACCTAATCATTAAAAACAAAACTATTACAGCTGTAATTTTTTAAAAAGAAAAATAGTATTTTTTAATCTTTCTGTTCAAATCTAATGATGCTGTGTCAGTCTCAAATTACATAAACTTTAAATTTTTGACACTCAGTTTGGGTTTTTATACCTTAATAATGGTAATCCTATTCTAAATGTTCAAGTGGAAACAATTTAGTTCTTGTTTAATATGGGCAATGAAATGTTGATTTGTTAAAAATGGCTTTGTTGGTGCTTATGTCTATTTCTTTACATGTGTACTTAATTGTTTAAGTCTAGTGCCATTATTCTCTGTAAATTAGTTGTTGATTTAGAAGAAAACATTTTAAGTGAAAACTGTAGTCTCATTTATATTTTTTATTGTTATGACAAAGAATAAATGTTAATGGTGTGTGATACTAAAAATGTACCCCTAGAGTATAATGATGATTTCAGAATTTTTGGTGAAGGATAGGATTTCATACTAAGTAACTTTACCATTGATAAACACATAGTAGAACCTTTTAAGGTATTTATTCAAGAATAAGCTATTTCAAATTGTTTTTGGTAAATATAGTTCCTCACATGCAATCTACAAATGTGAGGAAGGTTAATTTCATAACCTTAGTAGGCATGGTATGTGGTTTAACTTATTTGAAGCACAATTTAGACATTAAACTTATTCTTCAAATAGATTAGACCAAACATCTGCCAAGTTTAAGCAGGTCTCATCATACAATTTTAAAGACAAAAGAATCCTTCGACATCATGTAGACATGATGATAGGTTTACGTCACAGTGCAGATTAAGAGAATTAAGACCTGGAAGAGTTGTTTTTAAGTACCCAGGATTTCACAACTGGTCAGAAATACAATATAAAAAATAAATGGCATTTAGGAAAGTTCTTTCAGTGAATTCAGTTGCTTTTAATCCTGGCTGTATATTAGAATCACATGGAAATTTTTGAAAAAAATATACTGGTAACAGGGTCCCAATCCAAAAGATACTGATTGGGCACCAATATTCTTAAAAGTTTCCCAGATAAATCTAATACTTAGGCAAGATTGGGAGCCACTGAGTTAAATCCTATCTCTTTCTGCAGTACCCAAAATAGCTTGTGATTTATGTCTTGAGTTTTTAAGTTAGATTAAGATACTGAGCAAATCTGCATATAGTATTTTACAATTAATTTTATATAAAACCATGCTGGTTTATGTTAGTATTTAAAATTGTTATTTTTTGGTCATTTGACATAAAATGTAATTCTGATACTCCCTGAAAAAGCTTTAAAGGTTTGGCTTTTAAAATTTATTAGTCACTTGTAGTTGAAGGAAGTAGTTGGTCATCCAGTTACTGCCTCCACACTGGTCACTGTTGTGAGTTATGTCTATTGGTGACTTTGCTTCTAGTAGATCTCAAAAGATGATAGAAGGGAAAACAAGTAGTGCATGAAATTTGAAAAGCTCATCTGAAGATTTTGATCCATTCCCCACTTGAAAGTATTTCCCACTTCCCATAACTGTTATGAAGTATCAACTTTATGTTTTTCAGTTTACATTTTCCAAAAATCAATTTTATGGTTATATTCCTTGATTACAAGAAGCTCTTAGAAATAAGTACTAAAAATGAAACAACCCAATAAAAAAGTAGTAGTGTTTCTCATTGAAAATCACTTCAGGATCATCTATTTGAAGTTTTTGTGCTTCTTGCTTTGTTATCTAAAAGCATTTAATTTTTTTGATTATGTTTGTCATGTTTTTAAACTTTAGTGTAACATCTGTTTTTTTTTTAATTTTTATTTATTTATTTTTTTTAAGATTATTTTATTTATTTATTTGACAGAGAGAGAGATCACGAGTAGGCAGAGAGGCAGGCAGAGAGAGAGGGGGAAGCAGGCTCCCTGCCGAGGAGAGAGCCCGATGCGGGGCTCGATCCCAGAACCCTGAGATCATGACCTGAGCCGAAGGCAGAGGCTTTAACCCTCTGAGCCACCCAGGTGCCCCGTAACATCTGTTTTTAACTATGGATTAGTTGTATAAACATGACTCCAAGTGTACTACTAACAAACATTTAGACCAATTTGTTGGTCAAAATTACATGATAGAAATGTTTTTCTTCTCTTTGTATAAAAGTGGGAATAACTCTAGTCTGATAATTTGCTCCTGTCCATATGGTGACAAGAGAGAACTTTTTTTTTGGAAAAAGCAAAGATTACAGAGAAGAAAATGCCTTGGCCATTCTAGAAGTAGTAAGAAAAGCGTATAGTGGTTATTGGTCTTACTTGATTATAAGAAATATTAAGAGTATAGGAGTATAAGTCAATTATATGGAGGAGTTTTACCTTAATTTGAATTTTTTACTAAAATCTATCTTTATGTCCTTTATAAGAGAAAAGAAGCAGCAGTCTTATTTATTTATTTATTAATTATTAACATATAATGTATTATTTGCCTCAGGGTACATGTCTGTGAATCATCAGGCTTACACATTTCACAGCACTTACCATAGCTCATACCCTCTCCAGTGTCCACAACCCAGCCACCCTCACCCTACCCCCCTACCCCCTAGCCACCCTCAGTTTGTTTCATGAGTTTAGGAGTCTCATGGTTTGTTTCCTTCCTGATCCCATCTTGTTTCTTTTCCCTCCCCCACCCCCAACAACCCTTCCCCGCCCTGCCTCTCACATTATTCATATCAGAGAGATCATATGATAATTGTTTTTCTATGATTGACTTATTTCGCTTAGCATAATACCCTCCAGTTCTATCCGCGTTATTGCAAATGGCAAGATTTCATTTCTCCTGATGGCTGCATAGTATTCCATTGTATTTATATAACACATCTTCTTTATTCATTCATCTGTTGATGGACATCTAGGTTCTTTCCATAGTTTGGCTATTGTGGACAGTGCTGCTATAAACATTCAGGTGCACGTGCCCCTTTGGATCACTACATTTGTATTTTTAGGGTAAATACCAGTAGTGCGATAAGCAGCAGTCATTTTAAATACTATAAATTCCTAATAGGACAAAATAATTTAGTTGCAAATTAGGAAATATACAAAAGGAAACTGACTAATTTAACCTATTTACATGTATAAAATATAGCATCTCTACCCTGCCCTAAGATCTTGTTAAATCCTTAGCTCATATAATAGTTAATACAGTTTTTGAGGTAAGTATAATTTTATCCCCACTTTAAGATGAAAAGCCAAGGCTTAGAGAAATTAAGTCACTTTCTCAAGATTATTTAATTAGTAAGTGATTAATCCTGAGTAAGCAAAATGTTAAAGGGGTGCCTGGGTGGCTCAGTTGGTTAAGCATCTGACTCTTGATTTCAGCTCAGGTCATGATCTCAGGGTCGTGATATCCAGCCCCATGTTGGGCTCTGTACTCAATGTGGAGTCTGCTTAGGATTCTCTCTCCCCCCTCCCTCTGCCCCTCCCTGCTCACTCTCTCTCTAAAGTGAAAAAATAAAATCTTTAAAAAAAAAAGAAAGACAAATGTTAGGATTCCCTGTTATTTATAAAAATTTATTGTGGAATTGCTAATGCAACAATTTCATAGAGCTTTAACAAAATTTGACATACTTGGCACAATTTTCCTATGAAAAAAGCTGCAGGTTTTTTTTTGTTTTGTTTTTTTTTTTTTTTACTGGTTGTCACAATAAGTTTGAATACATAGGTAATTTAAATAATGACTAGCATTTATAATAGAAATGTAAAATAGGATTCTTACTGATGATTAACTCATATGATATCTTTATCTGTTGTTGATTGAATGATACTTTCTTGATAATTTTCTTGAAATGGGTGAAAAAGTCAGGTATGGGATGTGAGTGCCTGCAAGTATCAGTGACTTTTGTGAATTAAAGACAAAAATATTTTTCAGGAGTGTAAATTTTTCATTTTAGATTTTTCTTGCTTTGGAGACAAAATCAGCATTGTAACACAGAGGGAAAGACATGGGAGTGACTGCGTTTTAGTATTCTGAGTTCAGATTTCTTTTATTTTACCCCCAGGCTTACAAACGTGTAAGTTTCCTGGGTTTTTTCCATACCACAGTTAGAATACAGAATTAGTGAATAGCTGCGTCAAGTAAGTATTTGCAATAATGACAGTTAAACTCAAAAAAGATGTAGGTTTTTAAAAACATTTTACTTGAGTATATTTACAATGTGATAACAAAAATATGCTTTGTTCATACAGCTTTTTTTGCATGTGTGTGTTGTGGTAGAGGACAGTCCAGTTATTTATAACATACTGAATGTAATAGAGTGCCATGGACATTGTTAGAAAAAAATTTTCTTATCTAGGTGGGGCATATACTTCTCAGGTCAAGATTCAAACTGACAAACCTTGTTTTCTTTTTAAATTATATGAGATATATAGCAATAATGTTCTTGTGAAGTAATCCTTATGCTTAAGTCTTCACTATCTATACCTACCCATGAGTCTGATTTCTTCCCTCTGTTGAGAAAGTGAATAGTTTGAAATATAATCCTCTGGTTTCTTCTCTTACATTGATACAGACATGCAATTTTTAAAAACATAATTGGGGCCCTGCTGTATGCAATATTTACCTACTTACCCATTTCACTTATATTCCATGCTGTTTCACATATATTTACCTTATTCTTTTTTTTTTTTTACCTTATTCTTTTTAACTTGTTAATCATATAGTAGTAGGAAAATTTTGCAATTTGAGCTTTTTCTAGTGGTGAATCTTTAGCTAGCTTCAAATATTTCCTTATTATAGAAGTACTATAGAAGTATGGAAGTGAATACACATATTCATTTTTGTGAAGATTGTGTTTCTGTAGGATACATATCTAGAAGGGAAATTGCTAAATCAAGAGATATTATGTACAAATACTGTCACCAAATACTGTCAAATGCCTTCCCCTCATGGTGTGAAGGAACATGTGACCAGATAGTGTTTCTGGGAAATTGATATGCCTGCAGAGTATCCCACTCTTTTTGGTCATCAGTGGCTAGCTAGGGATCAGCCTTTCTTCTAACCCAGGAGTCCATACTCCTTTAACTAAGAGTGGGCGGTTCTTCTGCTTGCTGTCCAGGATCAGTAAGAGGAGGAGGGAGGTGAAATCAACCTAAAGATTGTCTTAGGTGACCACTATCTCTGCCCAGTGGTTGCATCTCTTGCCTTTAGCCTGGAGCTCCCCCATTTAGTTCTTGAGAGTACCTCTCTTCTTGTGTATCTGAGATTTGATTCTGTTAGCTTTTTTTTTTTTTTTTTAAAGATTTTATTTATTGGGGCGCCTGAGTGGCTCAGTGGGTTAAAGCCTCTGCCTTCGGCTCAGGTCATGATCTCAGGTCCTGCGATCGAGCCCCACGTTGGGCTCTCTGCTCGGCGGGGAGCCTGTTTCCCCCCTCTCTCTGCCTGCCTCTCTGCCTACTTGCGATCTCTCTCTATCAAATAAATAAAATCTTTTTTTTTTTTTTTAAGATTTATTTATTTAGTTATTTATTTGACACAGAGAGAGATCACAAGTAGGCAGAGAGAGGGGGGAAACAGGCTCCCCGCTGAGCAGAGAGCCCGACGTGGGGCTCGATCCCAGGACCTGAGATCATGACCTGAGCCGAAGGCAGGGGCTTTAACCCACTGAGCCACCCAGGTGCCCCTGTTAGCTTTGATTCTTTTACCTTCCTGTCTTTTATGAATTCCTCAGAATTTCTTTTTATTGGTTATATACTTATTTTCATGGGCTAAGTATTCCATATCAAGCCCATATCATTAGCATTAGCATTCAAAACAGTGTCTTTTGCATTAAAATCAGGTATCGAATATCTTAACCTTGTTATTACCTCCCCCCCTCAACTTCAGTGTCCTACTATATGTCATTGAACAAGATGAAGAAAAATAAATATTCTATTGTTTTCTTCTCAATATGCCTATCAAAGATTAATTTACCTTTACTTCCTTGATTCACAGTATGCTCTACAGGCCTGGGTGGCAAGGAAAAGGAAAGAATCCACTGAAATGTTCTTGGTTTCCATCTAGGGGTGTTCATCTATACCAAACCTTCTTTACATTGGTCAAAAAAATGTAGCATTATTACTTTCTGTCCTCCTTACTCCCAAGAGAAATACATGATAACAAGGAAGTAATAGAATTAATTCTATTAATAGTAATAGTAATAGAACTTCCTTGCCCTTAAACAATATTCTATGTGATTTCTGTGGAATTGGGAAGTAATAAGATTTTGAACACATACATAGAGAGGTATTTAAGTACTCTTGTAATTGGATATATTTTTTAAAAGGACAAAGTTTAGGGCACCTGGTGGCTCAGTGAGTTGAGAGTTCTACTTTAAGGTTTCTCACTAGATGATCATCTCAGGGTTTTGAGATTGGTCCTGCTTCAAGCTCTGCACTCAGCGGGGGAGTCTGCTTCTTTCCTTCTCCCTTCCCCTTTGTCTTTCCCCATCCCTCCCTTCCCTGTGTGTGTATGCTCTCTCCCTTGCTCACTCGCTTGCTCTAAAATAAACAAAATCTTTTTAAAAAATAAAACAAAAGGAAAAGTAATTGCATTTTGAAATGATAGAGACTTATTAGATTCAACCTTCTTATTTTATAGAAAAGGAGACTGAGGCCCAAATAGATTAAATGGGTTTACTCAGGATCCAATAGCTAATTAATTATGAAGTCAGAACTAAAATCTAGTTGTTTTTCCTATCTGGTACTGTTTTTCACATACCATGTTGCTTTTATAGTACTATTATGTAGTCACATAATTTTTTCTTAAAAAAAGATATATATAGAGAAATTCAACCTAGAGTATACAAGATTTATTAAGGAATAAACAAAAACAACTTCTGTTGGGGTGCCTGGGTGGCTCAGTCATTGGGCAACTGCCTTTGGCTAGGGACATGATCCCAGGGTCCTGCTGTGCGAGAGGCCTGTTTCTCTCTCCCACTCCCCTCCTTGTGTTCCCTCTCCTCTGTGTCTCTCTGTCAGATGGATAGATAGATAAATAGATAAGGAATAAACAAAAACAGTTTTTCAGATTAGAACTTGGAAATGTTAGAAAAAAAGTGTTTTTTTTTTAAAGATTTTATTTATTTATTTGACAGAGAGATCACAAGCAGGCAGAGAGGTAGGCAGAGAGAGAGAGAGGGTGAAGCAAGCTCCCCGCTGAGCAGAGCCTGACGTGGGCTCAATCCCAGAACCCTGAGATCATGACCTGAGCCGAAGGCAGAGGCTTTAACCCACTGAGCCACTCAGGCGCCCCAAAAAAATAGTTTTAATGATAGAAGAGAGCAGGTATAAGAAGAGCATTGGAATCATCATAAGTAACATCTTTCAAAGCAGATGTTTGGAGAATACTTATGGCAATAATTTCCATTTTCATGCAATGTATCTTCAATTGCTTTTACTGAGAGTTGTTTTTCTTACAGATTCTTTGCCTTCTTTATCCTTTATTTCACTGTATTTTTCCTCAAAGTAGGAAAAGAGGTTGGAGGGGAAGAAGCTAAAACATAAGAGGTTGCTATTGGGCAATTTTAACCTAACTACATAATAAAATTATTATATCTTAGTTACTTTATTTAAGTCTCATATAATTTTTTGATACATTAATGAAAACCTGTTTTTAATACATTTTAAAATGTTAATATATGTTAGTAAATCACCTTTCACATTATATGTAATAAAATTTATTTTAGTTAAGTTAAATTAGGAATCACGTGCATTAGTAGTAGAGCACACATTATCTAATTCATACTATATTGTATAGAATTGAGGCACCTTTAAAAACTGTAGCCCATTTTTACCTTAACTTTGAGAACAAAAACATTTTAACTCTGAATATATAAACTTCATTTAAATCTAGGAAAGAGTGATTAGGATTCAGAAATTACATATTTTTTGGCAGAGTTTTAAAAGTGTATACTAGGTCCTGAGCATTGTGCTAGAAGCGGGAGGGTTCATAAAAAGTGAAAAAAAAATAGACCCTGTACTGAATGTTAGAGTGTAATGGCATTCCAGATATATAAGTAGTTACAACTTTAACAAAGAAATAATAAAATGATGTGTGAATATGTACAGCAATAAGAAATAGACTCATTGAGATGGAATTAAAAAGTACAGAATTGGAAATATAGACAGACCCATATATATTGGTATGACTTGTGCTAAGCCTATAAAAATATCTTAAACTTAGAAATAAGTATTCATTGTAAGCCCACATTGTGAAATTCTAAAGACTCACTAAATTTTTTCTAAGTAATTTGGAGTTAAACAGGTGTTAAGCTTTGCTATATTTGATAAAGATCTGTTTCCTTCCCCCTGAGAATGATTCAAGTCTTCATGGAGAGAAGAAACAGCCACATCAGCTTCCAATTGTCAAAATTCAGTTTTTGAAAACTCAGGTCTTTTTCCCAATGGGTTTCCAGATTGAAGAACATATGGACTCTATCTTCTGAGTAAAATACTTTCATTTTCCTTTTGAATTACTTTTAAGACTTCACCCTGATATGAGAAGTGTAAAATGAAACCATAAGGTATTTAAACAACATCTACCTCTCTGTGTTTTTTTTTCAACTTGGGTTGATAATAACCTTGTAAAAATCAGAAATAAGGCTTTCTCTTTTAAGAAGTAATGCATTTTTTTTCAGCAGTTGCATTTATTTTTCCAGGAAATGAAAATATGTGGGTTTTTCTTGGTGTTAATCTCTAATGTTATTTTATTTATCTTAGTGAATTTTAGTAGATAGTTTAATCTTAGTAGATATTTAGTAGGTTTTTCATTTGGACTGCTATCTTGGATATATACCCTGTTTGCTATAATTTACTACATAATTGAAACAAACAGTATTTTAACACTTTTGTGACCAAGGAAAATTCTATAGCAGACTAGCAGGTTACTTTATACTTGTAATAAGCTGAAAAGGACTTAACAAAAGAAGCTTAACCAGCATAGCTTATTGGTATTTGAAAAGATTAAGACTGAAAAGATTGGTCTTTTATTGAGAAGATGAAACTAATTTCTTTTATACAAATTTTAAACTTGGGGGTTTATAGCTTTTAACTTTTACCTTAAAAAAAAATAGTCACTTTCCCAAATATTGGGAGTTGAAAGGGAAGAGCTGCAACTCAATTTCATTTTCTTATATCTTAGCAAAAACAGGATTGAGGGAATCTCCTGAACCCTTTGGAACATTTCTGTTTTTCATTTATGTATTTGTTAGCCTGCACAAGCCTCATTTACTAAAAATGACTCTCTTCTGTGACAAGATCTCTTTTTTGAGATAGTCATTCAGACAAGATTGTAAATAATATGAGAATAGTTTGCTTCTTTTTTTTTCCAGCCGTACTATCTAGCCTTAGCCTAGTACCTAAAACCAAATGAATGAAATAAAATAATGAAAAGTAAACTTTGAACTATAATAATTTGAAAAACTGATAATATGGGTATAAGAATATAAATTCTCAGTGCATTTTAATGTGATATTATTCTAATATGATTAAGAGATGAGCTTTACTGACTATGCAAAGAACTTTTAAAACAAAATGGATGTGTAGCCTGTGTGGTCACTGTGCACCCCAGGTAGAATGTATGAAAGCTCCGACACAGATATTAAGTTATCTGATTTGGTAGTACTGTTTGTTGTTCATTTTAAATGTATACTTTTGTACTATTCCCTTTATAGCCTTCTCAGTTTACATTAATAATGTGATTATATAGGATTCAGTATTTTATTACTAAAATTTATTTGGTTCTTTGTGGGTTTCTTTTTTGAGACAGTCTACATTTTAGTTACTGACATTAATATAGATAGGAATCTTGCTTATTAGACTATTTCAGCTCCATTAATTAATTTTTAGGGATCATTTCTCTTAGTCTTTCTCTTCCTATTCAAAGTTGAATATTGATACTCAGTATCAATATTTGAAGTATAATCCCTAATTAATAAACTTGCCTATACAATATACTAGAATCCTTGCCTCCACAGATTAATGAGTCGAATATAAATGAACCCTTAGACATCTTTTTTATTTTCACTTTTTATCTTGTCAAATTAAATTATTCTTACATACCTAGGATATTCTACTATTGTGTCCAGATCTAGTGGAATCTCTATATATGGCAAAATTCTATGACTTTTAATTAATGTTATTTTTTAGGACTATTTGCATTCAGGTGTTCCCCCCCAAGTGTTTATAATATACTGTGTCCAGTATAGAATATACAGGGCTCTTTTATTATGCTTGAAGAATTTTGAAAGATTTGTTTCTTTGGTGAGTTTCTCTTTTCTCATTCTCTCTTGAACTCACTAACTGAGGCTTTTCTCTTATCATTCTACTGAAACAGTTCTTTTCTAGGTCACCTGTGATATTTATATTGTCAAATCACATAGTCAGGTCCCAGTCTTCATCTTTCTTGACTAATTGATACCCTTTGATATGTCTGAGGATTGCCTCTTCTTTGAAATGTATTTCCATTTGGCTTCTGGGAAACCATAGTCATCTGATTTTTCTCCTATCAGTGGCCACTCTTCAAAATTCCTTGGCTGGCTTCTCCTTATAGTATATGGTCAACCTCTTTATTATTGGCGTTACTTAGGTTTTAGTCTTTGGAGTATTCGTTTTCTCTTTTCCCACTCTACCCACTTCCTTTAATATCTTACCCAGTTCATACCTGTCTATATTATAGAAACAAGATATTTTGTTGACTCCCAGATTATATATCCTGTGAGATCCTTTCCTTTGAACTCCACACTCATGTTTAATTGTCTACTGAACATCTCTGTGTGGATATTTGTTGTTTGTAGCAATACAGGCTGCTTTAGTAAATAAATCCCAAAATCTCATTCAGTGGCTAACCATAATAGAACTTTATTTCTTTTCATATAAAGTATGGAATAGATGTTTCTGATAAGTGATTTATTCTAAAGCTCCATAATCTTTAGTTCTTGACTTCTAAGATAGTCATCTGCATCAAGCCAGTGGAAGGAACATGGACAGCTCTGTATCAAAAAGTTTTATGGGCTGGGTTTAGAAGTGGCTTGTATCATTTCTGCACGTATTTTCCTGACTAGAGCTCAGTCATATGGCTATGCCTAATTGCAAAGGAGATTGGAAATGTGGCTTAGCCGTTTGCCTAGGTAGAAGAAGAAAATTGTTTTGGTAATAGGCCCTCTGCCACAGATTGGTAATAGGCACCCCAAACATAACATGCTTAAAACCAAATTCCTGACCTTCTTTGTCAAAACCTATTTTTCTCACATTCTCTTTCATCTTTGTTAATGTTGGTTCTATTTCTCTAGTTTCTGAGATCAAAATCCTTATAATATCATTGCCTCTTTTCCTTTCATACCCCATGTATGTTCTGTCAGCATGTTCTTTTGACCCAACCTCAAAATATATCTAGAATTCAGTGACTTTTCACCATTTCCCCTGTTGCAAGACATCATCATCTTTTGGATTATTGCAGCGGTCTACAAACTGGACTCCTGGCTTCTGATGTCACCCTCCCACCTACACCCAGGCTCTTGCAGCAGCCAGAGTGACCATGTTAAAACATGGCAGAGCATGTTACTTCTCTGCTTAAAAATATTCGAATGTCCTCCTCATCCTCTTAGTAACTTTTTGGTCTCTACTTAAAACTCTTATCCATCCAGAATGGTCTCTTTGAAGTTCTGTGGTCTCACAAAGTGGACCTTTGGATTTATTGTCCCTGCCTGAAATTTTCTTTCCAAGACATCTGCATAACTGATGCTTTCACCTCCTTTAGGTCTTGTTCAAATGTTACCTTCTCATAGAATCCTTCCCTAATCCTCTTATTTTAAACTGTCTCCTATTCCCTCTGTCATATTTTCTGTTGCTCTTTCATGTTTCACTTTTCTCTGTGGTATATATATTGTTATCTGTGGCAGATATGGTAGCTGACCATCATAGTTTCATTCTGTCTTTCCATTGTGTAGATCTGTTGCTGGGAAATGGCTACCCAACCAGGGATCGCATTTCCTTTGTGAAGTCATGTGACTTTGTAAGACAAAGGAATATATGTAGGTAGAGGATGTGTATGTCATTTCTGGGCTGAGTTGATGTAGCATTTACTGAACCATTTTTATGTTCTCTTCCCATCACTACTCAGCTTCAGGACTTGATATCTAACTTAGTTTTAGGCCTGTTTAACTGCATGTAACATTTAATCAGCTTTATACATCATATGCTTTGGAACCCATTTTATTTTGAATAAATTGCCTTATGTCCTTGAACTTTTCTTTCATGCCTTACTTATTTTTTGCCTACCTTGTATCACAGAGAAATTAGCATATTTCAATAACACATTAATAAGATAAATCAGAAAAATTGGAAATTTAAAAATTAATTTTGAAAACTCTTATCTTGCTTAAGTTATTCCAATAACTTCCTTATGTTCTCATTTATAATATTTCTTCTAATCTAATGTTTATATATTTCCAAGAGTTATTGTTCTGCAGTCATAATACTTGCTTAAAACTCTGCAGTATCTCCCCATTGCTACAAGACAAAACCCAACTCTCTAGGGTGACATGGATGATGTCAGGAGCTCAGCTGAGCTAGAAGAGAGCCAAACTACCAAGGATCAGAGTAGCTGATTAAAGCCACAAACCAAAAATGAAAGAGTAAGGCTTTAATAACTTACTCTGGTGGTATAAGCAAGAGTCTAAAACTGCAGGACTCCCCCCTGTTCAAATTTCCCACCATGAAATGTTGCAGTGATGGAAGGTCAGGTGAATCAGTGTGGATTAGCATAGATCAGTATAGATATTGGGATCAGCTCACTGTTGAGGAAACTCTGAACAAAAGACTATAGCAGTTTATTGACCATAAGGTTAGAAGAGGGAAAAAAGAGAAGGGCTCAGAGTAGATTGAGTGAGAATGAGGAAAAGTGTCTTCAGAGTTTTCCTTTCTTCCTCTGGTAAGAAGATCTGGGCAGAGCACCTGAAGAGGACCTCTGCCTAAGTCTTCAGATCAAGAAACTTTGGGCTAAAGGTGCAAGGGCTAGGAATGCAATTTTGCTAAGAATATGACTGGCCACTGGGGCCTGAGTCCTTGAGTACAACTCTGTACAGACTGGAGTGAATTGGCTATATATCTGTCTAGTTTGGGACTGGTGGAGGGCAACTTTCCCCATGATGCCTGATAGGTAATGCCTTTGTAACTAACTATGTAACTAACTGTGGTCAGTCCTGAAAAAAAGTCATGCATAGGCTTTTAAACAGGAGTTGGACTCCTCAGATGATTCTCTGTGATCTGGCCCCTTCCTGTTTCTGTAGCTTCTTCTTTGGCCCCTTGTTGCCTGTACTGCCCCAAAATTCTAGAAACAATTCTGTTTAACGCATAACCAGTTGTTTCTACTTTGGCTTTGCGAATGCTGTTCTCTCAGAAAGAATGCTTTTCGTATATGTGCTGCCGAATTAAAGATGATTATAGCCAAAAATGGCCCAGACACGGAAAGGTTACCTACATCTCATACTTGCTTTAATGTCCTTTTACTGCCGGAATATTGAAGCAAAGAAAAACTTAAAGAAAGATTGTTGAAGGCCATCACTTACGCCAAAGGATTTGGCATGCTGTAAAAAAAAGAGAGAGGAAAAAAAGAAAAATGGAAAAAAAAAAAAAAGGAAAAGAAAAATTTAAAATTTTAATAAATATAACAAGAGGGATGAAATTGGTGGTGATAGTGTCCCAGTACAAAAAGGCTGTAA
>CM053604.1:107660318-107712857 GCA_028646535.1 Procyon lotor | reverse complement strand
TTTTTTTTTTTTTTTTTTTAAACAATTTGCTTTGAAACTTGAAGTCTTGAAAACAGTGTGATGCAATTGCTGCTGTTCTAGTCCCCAAAGAGTTTTCTGTGCAAAATCTTGAAATCAATAAAGATGGAAGGGAGAAAAAAAAAAAAAAAAAGAAAGAATGCTTTTCCTTTCCTTATTCTGGTACACATCTGTTAACTCTGACTCAATTTGTGTGTTACTGCCTTCCAGGAAGTCTTCTGTTACTTTGGATAATGCCTTTCCACTTTGTTTCCAAAGAATGTTTTGTGTATATTATAATTGTCTCTTCATATATCCGTTTCTTCCATTGTACTGTGAGGTCCTTGAGGATAATAACTTTCTTTATCATCAAATAACTCTGTAAATCTCCATTTCCTGTTATAGGTCCTTATGCATTATTGATATTCAGTAAGTGTTTGTTGATTAAATGAGTGAGTGAATGAGTGAAATATAAACTCATTAGTTTTTCATCCCTGTCTTTTATGGTATGGCCAGGCCCCCACAATTCTTTTATACCTCATTTTCTACTGGGGCCAACCAGAAGGACTGCTTCCAATTTTCTGACCTCTATACTTTTGCTGAAAAGCTTACAATACCATCTTCTTCCTTGGATATCAGTTGAAACTTGACCCCTTCTTATGGATCTTTCTCAAAAATCTCTTGCTCCTTAAAGCATTTCCTGATCTCTTTAAAACATATGTGATCACTTATTCCATTTTTCAATTTCCAGAGCTCTGGATTTTTACTTTTCTTATGGCATGGATCTTAATGCCATATAATTCATTGTTTGCTTATTTTATCCCATTTATTAGATTGTAAGTGCCTTGAGATTACAGACTGTTTTTCTTATATGAGTATCCATTGTAGCACCTCAACCTTTCAAATAGTAGTGGGCACTTAAAAAATATTTGTAAATGAATATAATTAAGCCAAAACAGTAGTGGTTATTCAGCGCCAGACAAATTGAAGTGTAGTAAAGAGAGGAAAATAAATCACTTCAGAATGTGAATAATTGCTTCAAAATTGAAAGTACTACAAAGTTTCTACAAAATGACAGCAACTATTGAAAGAAGTGCCTTCCAACTGTCTTAAAAACCTGGAAGTGTAAGATAATAAGCCCTTTTGCCCCTGTGGATGAGGAGAACATACTTTTTACTAACGTACCTCACTTGCAAAGTAAGTATGTAAAATTTTTTATGCTAGTAAAAATCAGTTATTTGCTTTCACCAGTATCTTCCTAAGAGTTTTGGATTAAAGAGAGGAAGTATTGGATTATGATAGGTTGCTGCTGCACTTAAGCCTTTAAATTATTTATTTAAAGGTAAAAGTGTCATATTAGGGCAACTGATATTTCCTTGCTTTTTTTCTCTTTCTTCCTATAGCTTATAAACTATCTTAACAACCACCACAAAAGTGTGATATAGGCACCTGAGGTTGAGAGAAATGAAGGTCCTAAGTACCAAAGCAGTCATTCTTGGCTCTGATATTCCTTCATACATATGCTTATAAACCAGGTAGGGCTTCCGTATTTAGAGCAAGTGGTAGGAGCTACTGGAAACATTGAGTGACTATTAATAGTTCCCAAGCTTTTCAAATGCTGACTTGCCTCCTACAGTACTTTGTATCTACCGTCGTTTTACTTATCTGTTAAAAGGCAACAGAGCCTTAGAACCCCTTACAACCCCCCACATACCAGTCTTAGCTGTGTTATTCAATTTTGGGGATGCTAATTCTGGAAAAATGCGTATATTCTAATTGTTCTTTATTGTAATGTGTGATAATAGTTTTTCACATAATTTATAATAAGTTTTGGGTCCCATTCCAATCTGTCATTTTGTACAAAAGGTATTTAAACTTTATAATAATTTGTCATAATGAATCTGTTAATGAGCCTAATATGAAAGTCAGCCACAGCAGCATTGAAGTAGCATTACTAAAAGTTTTTTGGTAATGGAAAGTCACAGATGTGAGGTCTAGCTCTGTTTCTTAGGAGCAAAATTGGGATTTAACTTGTTAAATTGGAATTATATTCCTAACTTAAAGGGTTGTTTTGAGAATTAAAAGAGACCACATGTAAAATTCTTACCAGAGTGTCTGATACACTGTGGGCAGTGAGTAATTTTTAGTTCCCATCCCTTCTCCAGGAGCACAGTGTAACCTTGTTCTCAAAAGAAAAAGATCCTGTGTTTCTGAGACTTCAGCTTGTTCTCTGCATGTACATTGTCCAGCCCTGTGACTATTTACTAGAGTGACCCTAGAGATCATAGACTGAAGACAGTCTTCAAGTATAGTATAAGTTTCCATTCTTTCATTCTAGTCATGTTTTAGTACAAGTTGGAAACTTATTAAGTAAAAGGGCTAGATACATTGATTAAACATATATTGATGAATTCATTGGGAAACCAAATTATTGTCAATATTAGTGATGTGGAAAACAGGGTAAATTTGGTTTCTGAATGAATCAATGTCTGATAAACCCTACATTAATTTATTGAGGTCTTAAAAGGTCACAGGTTTATCATTCTTACCCAACCCAGATATCCTCACCATCCTACTCATTTTCCTTAACCTTCCTTATTTTGGCCTGCCAACCAGATCAGTCCTAAATCTTGAGTGACTTTTGCTGGCTTCTCTTTTTAGTCTTGTTCTTAGATTGCTGAGTGTAGCTGGGGGGCAAAAATCACAGTTGTACAGATTAGTGCCACTCTAGATGAATGGTTTCCAATATCAGCCAGACCTTCATAACTACTTACGCATTCTTAAACTTGTTTTTAGTGAGCTTTCTTTCATATTTATTCCCCAAGGCAGCTCATTCTAATTTTGCCCCTCTATTGTATTCTTCTGTACAAGCTTGCTATTGAGTAGAGAAGATAGAAACAATCAGGCTAAAATCATATCTTCAGTTTTAATTCTCTTAAACCCTAAACTTATTAATGTACAGAGCTTTATATCCTTCCATCTTGCCAATGAGAAGGAGGTGACTTTTTTCACTTCCAATGTAAGGACACTCTCTTCTATCTCTATAGTGCTGTGCTAGCTCTTCTCCCACATGTCATCTTCAGTCTTATACTTTTTTTTTGAACTTAGTCTTTTCTATCTGCAAACATGCTTACATATATTCTTTACCCTCTTTAATCTACTACCCTATTTCCCTAATTCCTTTCATTGTCAAAGAATTTTTTTCAAAGTCAGTATTAACTATCTCCACCAAAACAAATATTCATTATTATCTAGTTTTCCTTCCACAACTGTAATCAAATTACTAATGGCATTCACCAGTAATCCTTGTATCTGTTAGATGGTTTCAAAGGTACTTGGCTCTAAATGAAGTGAAATTCTTTATTTCAATAATTTGTGAAGAAGTATATTTTATTATAAGAAGTACAGGTGTGTAAAGTCTTGGAGGCAGGTCTTCAGCTGCATTTCTTTTTTGCAGTTCTGGGTGTGTAAACTTTTACCCCACTCTGTCTTCTTCATGGCTGTGTTGTAACTCCTGGCAACTGGGTCTAACATTTCCTTGTTTCAGCCCATCAGAAGAAAGGGAGAATTACTGTCTCAACCACTGAATAAAAGTTTTGCCTTTCAGATTTTTGAAAAATGATTGCCGGGCAAAAATGTTATGCAGTGATGACTTAAAGCTAGATTCTGGAACCATTCACTGGCAAGAATGACAGGATTGTCGTAATTGGCTTAAAGTTGCTTTCTATCAGTCATCCAACTATTTAAGAAGTGATATCTGAACAAAATTGTAATCATTAGGAAAAAATAATTAGGAAAATTGCACTTCTCAGGAAAGAGGAAAGGAGAGAGAAGTAAATGCTAGATAGGTAACCAAGTGAGTACTTCAATTTCCTAGTTATAAAATCCAAGATTCCCCTCTTCCAAATGGAAACAATTCAAATTTCCATCTACTGTTAAATGGACAAACAAAATGCACTGTGAATGAAGTACTGTTATATGCTACAACATGGATGAGCCTCAAAAACATTATTTTAAATGATGGAAGCCAATCATAAAATTCTACATATTATATGATCCCATTTATATAAAATGTCCAGCATAGGGAAATCTAAAGAAAGAAAGTTAATCATTGCTGGGGACTTGGAGCTAATTATTATCAGGGGCCGCTTGAGGGCATTTTAATGAGGGCTTTCTTAGGTTTTTATTTTTAAATCATGTTTGAAGTCACTCATAATACCACTGTAGGCACATGCTTTTATCAAAGCAATGTAGAAGTAACCAGACATAAATTCATTGTTAACTAAAAACAGTACCTTACATTTACATAACATTTTCTGTTGTTGAAGCAATTTCACATACTCCCATTTCATTTGATTCCTCACTAAGGCCCTGTAGGATGGGCTAAAGAAGTTACAGTTATTTTGTGTAAGGCAACAGAAGCCCAATGATGATAAACAGTTTATGTAGAATAGATCTCCATATGGTGAAGCTAAGGTGATTAATTTTAAGTCCTTTACAATAAATGGAGCCAAAATATTTTAATATCCTATCCAAAAATTGTAATGATTATTGGTCTTTAATATAAATTGCTCCCAAACTTTAGCTATTATATATCTTACAGTATGAATTAATTATACATTTGATTTTAATGAGTCTCTCTTAAAAAGTAAACTCAGTTCTTGGGTGCCTGGGTGGCTCATTCAGTTGAGTATCCAACTCTTGTTTTCAGCTCAGGTCATGATCATGGGGTCCTGAGATGAAGTCCTGTGTCAGGCTGCCCACTCAGCAAGGAGTCTGCTTATCCCTCTCCCTCTCTCTGTCTCTCTTCCTCTCCTTACTTGTGCTCTTTCTCTCTCTTGAATAAATAAAATCTTAAAAAAAAAAAAACCTCAGTTCTTTGGTACTTTAGAGGTACTGAAAATGTTTTTTAAAAATTATGTATTCTCATAGCCCTTAGGCTCTCCAAAAAATTCCAGTATGGGTAAAAAATGCCTTTTACCAATCATAGTTTGTCTTATTTTAAAATTGGTCCAGACTTAAGAAGATCCAAGTCAGAGCAAACACATTCCCCTCCTTTCTGCCCTGCATACTGTGAAATTCTTTACATATCCATTCTCAAGGAAGGGAAAATGGGAAAAACCGGTATGGGGTGTGGGATTTCTTTGGGGGAAAATAAACATATTCTAAAATTAGATTATGGTGATAGCTGCACAACTCTATAGGTATAGTAAGAACTATTAAATTTTACATTTTAAACAGGTGAACTTTATAGCATATAGATTATATATCTTAAAATGCAAAACCATAAAAGCTTTCCTTCATTCTTCATCCTTCTAAACATTTTTTTAAGATTTTATTTTTAAGTAACCTCAACACCCAACGTAGGGCTCAAACTCCGAACACGGAAATCAAGAGTAGCATCCACCAACTGAGCTAGCCAGGACCCCACTCTTCTAAACATTTTTATCTAGAATTCAGTATTGCTGCCCATTTGCTGCTTTGAAGACTTTGCTTCTTTGTCTTTTTTGGAAACATTTTATCTGTTTCAGTGATGCTTTCCTCTCCGGCAGTGTTTAAATAATGGAATTTCCCAGATTTCACTTTCACTGTTCCCTGTCCTTTCAATATAGTTTTCTTTGCATCTAGCATATACCTAGCTTATAATAAACACTCGGTAAATTTTTGTTAGATGAATATCTAAATTCCTCAACTCCCAACACTGGTCAATCTCCCAATTTCCCATCTCTAGCCCAGTCTAGTCCTAACCATACCTACTTAACTTGCTGTCATTTCAGTTAAGTAACATCTTTATCCCTTTGCTGCCCGTTTATCAGAAACCTCAATTTTGTTCTCAACCCCTTTTTCCTCACTTTCCATACTGAATGTCTCACCAAATCTTATCTATTCCACTTCAGATAGGTTTCTTGAATTGTAGCCTTAAGTTCCATCCCTACTGCCTTTTCTTATATTGTTGTCATGTAGCATATAAGGCTGATCATATTAGTCGTCTTTTGAGAAAAACTTGGTTGTCTGTCTGTGGACTATAAGATGTACAGAGAACTACTTCAGTTAATTATATAAGACCTTTTGAAATCTGGTTCTAAACCTTTGTTTCCTACCTTAGTTTTTTGCCAGTCTGAGGCTGCCTTGAAATGATCTTTGTTATCCAAAGGCCCTAAGATAAAGGTGCCTTTTTTATGTCTTTCTGCCATTGTCCCCACTCTTTCTTCTACTTGCAGTGCCTTTTCCAGTTTGCCCAGCAGACTCTGGTTTATCATGTAAATTTCTTTTAAAAAGTCAGCTTGTTCTTTAATTGATTATTTATTAAGTGCCTGCTTTGTTCCAGTTACTGTGCTTGGCCTGTGAATTAGGTAGATACAAACCCTTGTCCTTATGGAACTTACAAAATAGATCCTCATTAAAACCTTAGTGGAATCCTCAATTCTCTCAGGCAGGGTTAATTAGTACTTTGATCATAGCTAAGTAGTATCCACTGAATTTCTAGAGGAAATGTCACGTGAAAAGCTCATTGGTTTTGAAGTTCATGGTTACTACTAATGGGTAAGGGTTTGTTTCTTCATCTTTAAAATGAAAATAATATTTTGGCAGGGTTGCTATGAGGCTTGGTGATAATGTGTATAAAAGAGCATGATGGCTAGCACAGAGTAGCCAAATGCAATAAATGCTATTTTAAAGTATTATTTTTGATATATAATGATTTTTATGTCCTGATTATAACATAAAAATTATAAAGCATTATTCATATGGATGTACCAAGGCTGGTACATAGTTGGTACTAAATAGATATTTGGTGAATTAATTTTTTAAATCAGATTTTTGGGGAAAATAGATCAGAATTATCTAAATTGGCTAGTGAGGTGAGTTTTAGGGCTTCTAGTATTCAACATCATTTATTTAAAATGACTTTTTCATTTGTTTTTTGTTTGAGTTTTAATTGGTAGTACAATAACACTTGATTTTTATTTTCTTATAACTTTGCTTACTTCCTAGTAAAAATGCTAACTGAGTGAAGAAATGACTAACAGGCTAACAGCAGCCAGGAAGAGTATGTGATTATTTCTTAAAGAATTGACTGTGTTGCAAAATAATATTTTTGTAAATTATTCTCAATAATAACTGGTTGAAGAGAAGTGTCTGAATGCCTCTAAAAGCTAGCAGAGAAATACACTGAATAGTACCATGCAGAAATTCATAACCACATAAAATATAATTTTACGTAATTAAGTAGTATATGCAGGGTTCTAGTGACTTGATATATTATCAAATCTCTCTATCAGGCCTCAATAAAAAAATAATTCTGCTTTAGAAGATGTCTCCTTTTGAATCCAAGTAGTTGAAGGGTTGTTGTTTTTTTTTTTCCCTTTTCATTAAGACAGCACAGTGCATAGATCACCTCCATTTGATTTATAGTTAGTTCTTGGTTTTAGTTAATATTCTATCTATCTGCATGAAGGCACAGTAGATTTCAGCTTGTGAGATAAAGCATTCTTTTATATTGTATGATGCCCTATAGTACTTGAACATTATTTCACCAAGATTTATGCAGAAAGTGAAACCCTTCTAGAACTTAAGCACTTTTATCTTCTAGCTGACAGTACACTGAAAATGTTTACTTCTTTTTAGAGGTTACCATTTAAATTGTAGCTAATATCTACCATGAATTTTTAATCTAAAAATATAGAAATGAAAGCAAGCCAGATACAGGAGTTTAAAAAACAAGTAATATAAAAATTATAGAACAAGATATGAAGTACTAAAATTGTCTAGGATTTAGAACTTCTCTTTTGCCAGAAAATTTATTGCTGACTTTCATTAAGGCTATCAGGATTTATCAGTTATTGTCACAAGGAAGTGGGTAAGATGGAAAATGGGAAATTTTTCTAATATAATTGTACTGTGACAGCTTTTCTTTTTAAAACTATCATTCTTTTATTGATGTAGATCCTAGTTACATTAAAATGACACAATAGTGAGATTGCAGACATACATATATCTGACTAAATTTGAATAAGTGTTAGTACCTTTAAGTTAGGGAATAATTGGAATATATATGTAGCTGTCACTGATTTTTAGTAATTAACATAATCAACTTTAATAGAATAATATAAAAATCTAATAAAGCAGTATGAACTTAATGACTTCAGGGAAATAAATGTTAATGTTTCCCTTTTTTCTTTGATTATTTTATTCCCTTTTTTCCTTGATTGTCTCTTTGATTTTTTTTTTTTAAAGATTTTATTTCTTTTTTTGATTTTTTGACAATGTACTTAGTCCTGGCCTGAACACTATTTCTGCTACTGATAGCATCTGAAGGGCCTTATTCTCTTCCCTTTCCCCAACATTGGATTTAACTCTGGGAGAGAAAGAAAGGAGCCTGAGCATTGTATGGAGAGGGGGAGAAAAATGAGGTGTTCTCATAGCACCATGTCATTCTCAAGGGTGTTCATATAGAAAACCAAAATGAGGGGTGCCTGGGTGGCTCAGTCGTTAAGCGTCTGCCTTTGGCCCAGGTCAGATCCCAGGGGCCTGGGATCGAGCCCCCGCATTGGGCTCTCTGCTCTGCGGGAAGCCTGCTTCTCCGCTACCAGTCCCTCTGCTTGTGTTCCCTCTCTCGCTGTGTTTCTCTCTGTCAAATAAATAAAAATCTTTAAAAAAAAAAAAAAAAAAAAAGAAAAGAAAACCAAAATGAGCATTGCACAAATCCAGGACTGCCATTTATACAAATTTTGATGAGAACACTGCCTCCTGGAGTTGTGCAGTTTACTGACCATTTAATAGAGCTCTGCCCTATTACACATAGTTTTTTGAATTCTCATTATTTATTTTCACATGTGTCTTCCCCATGAGGCCAGGACAGTATCTTAATAATCCTTGTATTAAAAAAAAGATAATAATAATCCTTGTATTCCTGGCAGCTGGCTCAAGGTAGAGTCAATCACTGTTATTAGAAGATATTTTTGGATTCTATTTCAATATTCGTCCATTTACACATTGTTAATTGGCTCATTGGCTTGTTACACTTTTCCAGAGCACTCTGAACTTTAAAATAAAGTCTTCAAATTTACATGTGAAAAATAATAGATTATTTATAGTTGAACTATTTAATTACTAGAGGAAGAAAGTGGATCATATCTTCGTTATTGATTAATTTCTCTTTTACTTCTACCTTTTCCACCTGATTTTCTTTTGGGACATACTTGTTCATTTGTTTTACTTGATCAAATCACTAACCACAATGGAGCTCAGAGAGGGAATTAATAGACTATTAATGCTTGAGTTATATTTCCCTCTAAGATACATTTCAACTATCTATTTGATTCTTTTCTTGTAGAACAGAAAATACATATTCTATATATTAAAATGATATTGTTTTATAGTCTTTTTTGTGGATTTTAATAATATGTTAAAGGTATGTGCATATAAACACATAAGCGTGAAGGTTTTTTAAAAAAAGTATAAAGAATGATCAGCCCAAAGGAGAAGGGGGAGATGTTCAGCATGTTCAGCAGTGTGACTTGCCTGATCCATCTGCATTTGTGGCTGCTGCCCTTGTGGTCACAGTCTCCACTGTTGCACCTGCTGCCGCCGCAGCCCTGGCCAAGGTTGAAGCAAAGGAAGAGTCAGAGGAGTCAGACGGGGATATGTTATTTGGTCTCTTTGATCACCAAAAAGGAACGAATTCAGCCAAATTTATTTGTGAAACAAGGAAATAAAGGCTTACTTCTCTTTAAAAAAAAAAAAGTATAAAGAAAATTAGATGACTTAGAAAAAGACAATTATATTTTTATTGTAATTTTAATCTCAGGCTTTGAAATTAGCTCAAAGAAGCAGGGAGAATCTTTAGAAAGAAAAGTTAGAACATGTAATTTTAGTGTCATCCACAGCTTTTCAAGGATGTATATTTCTGTTAGAGATTTTAGTACTTGGAGAGTGTACTAGTGGGGGACCTAACTACAGCACCTTTTATAGAGAAGACTTTATTTCCAAATGTTATGTGGCCTGGGCTCACATCCTTAATTTGAATACTTTTTGGGATCTTACTTTTCATTTTTCGTTGAAATAGACATAGGTTAAGTTTGTGAATGTGGTATCACGTATTATAATTTTTTTTGGATAGGTATAGATATATAAAGTTACTCAGTGATCCAGATATATTTATTTCTAAATTTTCAGAGTCATAATTTCTTATCTTACCCATGCTTGTATTTGATTAACATTTGGTTTCTGAATACTTCAAGTTTTTAAAATTTTTCTAACCATACCATTGGTGATAATGCCAAAAATATACAACTTCTTTGATTCATAACATCATGGAAAGATAGTTGACTTGATTATGCCAATTTTGCCAATTTCTTATTCTCTTTTCCCCTACAAGGGACTTTTAGGGATGGGTAGAAGTATTTCTTAAATGAGAGTGAAATCCTTATGTGAAAGATCAAAACTTACAATAAGTTGGTGATTGAAACCTACACATTCCCCTTTCCAATACTGTTCTAAAATGACAAAGCATGCCCCATTTTTCAGTGATAAAATTTAATACTAAGCGTGTATGTCATTGGAGGGAGTAGGATTGGGGGGATAAAACATTGGATTTTTAAACCCAGGTCTTTAAACCCAGGACTTTAAATATGCTAGTAATTACCCTTATCTGAAAGAAAGGAGTATGGCTTTTTTCCCCCCAAGGAACATGTACTACTCTGAGCATCAGAAATTGGATGATAATGCAATTTTAATCCAAATGAGGCTAATAGCTATTACATTGTAAGTTCCTTGAGGGTTTGTAACCTACATCACCTGCAGAGCAGTGCTTTATAATGGAGAGACTCTCAAGAAAATGTATTGAAAGTTTTGGGCTCTCTAGAAGATTTTTGTCATACACTCTAGATCTGTGCTCTGAAATAATGATTTTTGTTTGTCTTCAGATCATTTTAAATTGTTGTTAACAGAAGTTAAACTACTTGTATTGAGAAAGATAGTCTGAGATACAGCTTCAGGATATTATAAACATTATGGTGAGGTATAAAGTTCTATTTTTTTTTTTGGATTGTAAGTATTTTTTTAAATTTTTGGTACGATATTTATATTTGAAGATGAAACTTATCTTAAAATTTTTTCCGTTGTATCAGCAAATTCTCAGTTCCTGATGTATTGGTGCTTTTGTTTCAGCCAAATGTTAGTATCAAAGAGCACAAAAATAAATATCATAGTTCTTTTTCCTCTTAATTTTGGTTATTACTCTTATACATATTGTCTTTGAGTTACCTGTTAATTTGTGAATGATTTTATAATTCTGTTTTTTCTACTCTATGACAAAAAGTATTGCACACATGCTTTAATAGCTGTTGGATTTGACTTCACCCTCATGCATTATACTAGAATGTATTGTTACCTAATTTAGTAATAATTTTATAATAGCAGCTTAACATCTCTTATAATTTTAATTGTTATCAAGAAAAATGACATCATTTAATTTGACTCAAAATTCAGAAGGATGGATGAGTGACAAATTAATAATTCACCACCTTTGCATAAGACTGAAGCATTGAATATTAGAAGGATTGATGGCAGAAAAGGTTAACAAATTTTAGCAGCTTTCATTAGCTTTACATCGTCATATGTTTGTGGTGCTGACTGAAATAGGCTTTGTAGGAGATCTCAGTCTAGGGAACTAATTACTTGTGCCGATTGCTGCACTGATGAATAGACCCTCATTGTATCATTCCCCTGAAGACGAGGAGCAGCCTGTGATTCACGACTGCATCCTGGCTGATATTTGATAATAATTTTAACAGATAAATGTAGGTAGGCAGAATGATGAAGTGCCTATCCAAGTTCCATGACTATCAAAGCCATACACGTAGCCATCTGTGTACGGTCTTTTCACCTTTCATCTAAGGAGAATTTTATTTTATTAATTGAGTTCAAACAACTCTTGTCTTTTGCTTCTATGTGTACTCTGTAGAAGCTTCTTACTTATTTTAAATGGTATTATTATAGTTTTCATGTAAAATGTACACAGCAAAATAAGAAGAATAAAAAGGCTTTTTAATTTTCTTTTTTTGAGGACTGCAATTCTTATACTTTTTTGTATTACATTTTGGCTACATTATATCTCCTCCTGTTTTGCATGATCAGAATCAACAGTGGAAATTTTTGATATTCTCATTATGTCCCCCAGCTTTCTCAGAAAAGACCATTGGATTCCTATTATTTTTAAATATGTATCTTTTTAAAACTTTTTTAACATACTGTTAATTGTCTATGCTTTTATTAATCTCGGATAATTTTTAATCAGTAAAGTACTTATTTACAAATTATTTTGAATTTTTAAAGGATTGCATCTCTTAACACATCAAAATAAGAGTAACTTCTAAGTGGGTATTTTGGAACTGTCAGTTGGTCAAGACTAATATGTCAAAGCTGACAGGTACAATTTTATTAGCTCATGAAATACAAGTGTGATTTTATTTTGTATTAGTCATTCCTTATAGAAGTTTTGATTAAGAATTTTTTTATTTAATTAATGCAGCTTAGTGAATAAATGTATTCTGCAGGTTTTTTTTTTTTTACTGTACCTGAAAAAACTTCATATTAGTGTTTTCCTTACAAAATATTTTTCAGCATGCTAGATTATGATTAGTTAATAGGAAAGAAAGTTGACATTTATATATTGCTATATAAAAGATCTACATAATTGGGGAAAATATAGTAGAACCCTTTAAAAAGTACATTTCCAAAAGTATGCTTTTGATATAGCAATTATTGCACATCATATAGCATTTAGTTTTTAATTAAATATAAAAACAGACTACATAAAACAGAATTCCAATCTGATTTGCTTGAAAATAGATTGCTATTTCACTCTATAGGAATGGTTTATTTAAAAACAGTAAATGGAAAAGAAATGCATTTTCTTGTGTTGTTCTAAGCCTCAGGGGCTAAATGTAATGAATATTTTAAGAGATTATTTTAATTAAATTCCTGCACATCTAAACAGAGTAATATTTTATTATCACATACATAACCATGTAACTGAGATATTCATTAAAGTTAACACTTTCTGGACCAAGAATTCATGGTATGATTTACTGACCTTGTGCAAAAAGGCACAAATTAGGAAGAAAAATGAAGGGGGACAGACTTTGATTAATATAGGTAATGCTATACCATATTTATAATAGCCTTTTCCCTATTCTGGTTTATAAATGCAGCCACAGAGAAAGGTGCCCTGCTGAGGCTGAAATGAGGCTGAAATCAGAGCACATGCCACTAGAGTGTGGGGAAACTGATCACACTGTCAGCAATTCATTTTAAAATGATGTATTTAGTGCTCATTTCACCTTCCAAGAAAAAGGAAAAGGAGTTCCTTAGACTGGAAGGTGATATTGTTATTTTCAAGGACATACCTAAGTTAAAGATTGCAGAAAAAGGGGAGTGTGAGGTGGAGGGAGAATTAAGAGGAAGGGGAGGGGGAAAAAAAGGCAGAGCAAACAAGGAGAGCTTTATGCAGAAATTCAGTGCTACCACGCTGTTTGATAATTGCTAACATATGTGGCTTCTCTGTTTCATTGTAGTCGTCCTCGTGAGTTCTGGCGCCTTGACTACTGGGAAGATGACTTGCGGCGCCGGCGACGATTTGTGCGTAACCCTCTAGGATCGACACATCCTGAAGCGACACTAAAAACAGCCGTGGAACATGGTCAGTGTATAAGCCACTCCTTGCCAATAGCAGCAGGTACAGTACTTGGTAATGAAGAGCATAACTTCATTATTACAAGGCACTGTAAAATGGTCCATACCACATTTCATAGTTATTCACCTCAGAAAGAGAAGTTAAATTTTTTATAGTTAGTGTAAGGTCCTATTAAATTATGGTGTCAAGTGTATTTATTTATTACGTTACACATGCAAAAACTTACTTAACATGGACCCTTTGTTTCAGAGTAGGAGGATAAAATATTTCTCTTTTTAAGTGACACATTCAGCTTTGAGTAAATTAATCCAGGACGCCTGCCTTAAATCCATGAATATCAGAAAGACAGCATTTACAAACCAAATAGGTTTCTAGGCTCTGTTGTGTGTATATGGTTTTCCCTCAACTATGGTATTTTAGCATGAGATTATGAAGTGGGAGAAATGGTAATAAATGTCCAAGTGCCTAGATACTTTCTGAGCCTTGATTTATAGATGGTTGTGATAGATGGCTCCTGGAAAAAGAGAATAGACATTATTTTCGTATGTTCTTGTTCTGCTTCATCTTGTTATCAGAGCTTAACAAAACAATTTTCCCTTTTTTGATATAATGCATATCACTATGATTCAGATTAGACAGAAGCCTGATGAGCAAATGGGAGAAAACTGAAAAAATCCTTCAGATTTAATAATATACTCTCTTTGATCATAGGGTTTCACTTAATATTTTACAACTTTTGAAAGCCGGTGAAGATACATTGATTAAAGGGGGAAGTCCCTCTCAACATTAAATTAATTTTGATTTTATAAAATATAAATTGGTTATTTTTTAATAAGATAAATGGTTTTAATTCTCTTTTTTCAAGGTATTGGTTTAACATGCAGCAGTTTATGGTTAAATGATAGTATGTAGTATACAAAATAAATATAAAATTACATTCAGTAAGGATAGTAAGGATTTTAAGGATATTAAGAATTTAGATTAAAAGTCTGTGATCTTAGATTTGGCCTCAGTCAGGCAGCTTAACCTCTTGCACTCAGCCTTAAAGAGCCATTTCTGGAAGAAAATGTCCACAATATGTCATCGGATATAACACCAAATGTGACATCAGTCCTTTAAAATAAATGATCATACAGAGAATAGTCAATAACAAAGTGATCTAAAAGCAATAATAGTCTGAGGGCCCAACATCTTCAACTATAGGAGGTGGGGAAGGAGAAATAAGATGTAGAATTAATTAGGCCACTTTCGCTTTTAGGGTTCATGTGCTTTTTATGTGGTGCTATAGATTTCAGAGTTATATTTATTTTCTTCTTTCCTTTTCTTTTTTTTCTTTTGGCTAATGACTCTTACATTGAAAAAAAATCAGCTTACTTTTGCAGTTTTACACTTTTCAGTCAAACAGACATTACCATGTACTTAAAATTTAGTAAGTATTTTTCTGTCTTCTTAACTGTCATTTAACATCGAGTTGTGAAACCTTAAGTCTATCAGTGACAATAAATGTGTTTTCATGAAAATTTTTCCATTTATACCTGGAGGGGGACTTGATTTTAAAATTATACATAGGCAATCTGTTAATCCTTAATTTTGAAAGAAATATCAGTAACTAAATTTAAAATTTGTGGTTAGGTTAAATACAGAGCTTATTAAAAATCCATCTTTATCAAAAATAGTACATGTAACCATTTGGGGAAATGGTAGAATTTTTTATAATAAATAAATTTGGATTTTACTGTTATTGAACTTTACCTTTTAAAATAATATCATGTCAACTTTTTTTTAATGCTAAGAAGCTAGCTAAAAAATAATTTATAAGCAATGCTTACTGTCGCTTAAGACTTTTTTTAAATCCTGTATGGAAGCAGATTTCACTAAAATTACTGTAAATAGTAATTGAAAGGTTACTATAATACTAATTTATTAAATTGAGAGAAGTAAATAAAGCATATATATTTCCATCTTATTGACCATATTCTACATGAATCTTAAAATGATTAATACATAAAATACTCTGAAAGATTAAAAGCAAAAATTTAAATCTGATATGTATTTTTAAAAAAATAAATATGCAGGAGATGCTTCAATGTCTGCCAATTAGATATGTCATATTTAATATAACATCTTTTGATAAAAGATACAAGTTTTTATCATACTTTGTATGTATTTTTTATTTTAGATAATGAATATTAGATAGTTTAAAAACTGAGCACATAGATTGTATAATGATAGTGTTTCATGTCAATCAGATTTATGCTTATTCATTATTTAAGCCAAGAACTTAATTTTTTAGTGTTTTATTAATGTATCTTACAGTTGACGTTCAGTTTTAATTTTGTGTTAACCATGAAATTCTTGTTCTTTAGCCTTAATAACAATAAGGAAGCTAATGAAAATAAACATTAAAAATCAAGTTAGCAAAACAAAGCAGTTAATGTGATCAAGAAGCAATTGAAATTACAGAATTTAACATGGATAAATACTGTGCTTCAGTGTTGGATTTGAATATTTAAAATAGATATTGCTGAGGCTAGTGTGTCAGTTTTATACTGTTTTAGGATTTCTGACTTTTATTTATAATTGATTTAACTAAGGAGACATGACATTGTTTAATGCAGAATCTTAAAACATCATGAACTGTATTATTGTTATCAAAGGGAAACATCTAAATAGAAATGCCGTTAGAGATTAGTTATGTATTTTAGTAGTAAGAGCCATCTTTTTTTATAGATTGATTTGATGTGAAGGAAAGCCTCTGGTGTAAAGGTGGCAGAGTAAATACCTGAAGAGTGATGTTCTCTGTTCGGGCGATCAATACTAGCCCCATGACTCTACTTCTGGCTACCTTCTAGTTAAAAACAAATTTTTTAATTCTGACAATTTAATTGCCCTTCCCAAGTTCACATTAACTTGCTTGGGGAAAAGGGCCTTAGGTAATTTTTCAAAGAGAGACCCTCCAAAGTGGTTATTTATAAAAGTCATTTTGTAATGGGAGATTTTTTTAACTTTGCAGAAACTGAGTCATATTTTTAAATTAAAATTAATACTTCCTCTTATTATCAAATATTCTTTATGGAAATTAGCAGCAGCAAGCAGAGGTGAGTATTTAATTCTTGAGGGCATTTTCTTACATTTTATGGTTTAAAATTATTTAGAAATTAGTTGTAATGATTTGTAACATTCTCCTGATGCACAGGGCCCAGTTTGTCAGTTATTTATTATCAGAGCATTTTAGATTTAGATCAGAACCAAAGGCTAAAGTCTATTCTAACTTAATTCTTTATAAATAAGGAAACTGAGGAAACAAGAGCCACATAATTCTTGGTAAATACAGGACTAAAGCCCGGGTGAACTGACAACTAATAAGATTTTCTTATTATAGTGCTATACTGTCTTCTAAAATTCATTGTTAAATATAATGGGAACTTTATATTTAAATTAAAGCCATGTAAAAAATATTTTAAATGGTGGAAAGATTGGTTTTAATTCAAATAATAAAACAGTTTAGCAGTAGAATCCTATTGAATTCAAGACATTTCATTTTGTAGAGAATGTTCATGCTAATGGTAATATATGAAGAGAATTTAACATAGTTTAAGAAGTCTCTTATAATCTTATGGAATGATACAAGTAACTCATCTGGTTTTCTTGGGATGACAGATCATATAAAGATTCTTAATCATGCCATTCTCTCATAACTTCAGTAATGCCAGATACTGTTGCTTCCTATTTAGGATCAACATATATTAGGTTATGTAACTAAAACTCATTAGGAGATGAACTTGGCTTGTTCTCTTAATCTCCTAATCATCTTTTGTAGTTTCACTCATATTTCTAGAGTAAATTGTCTTGACTTGGAACCCTTTGGAAATTGCATAAAGTTTGGGACAGTAGTTGTGTATAAGATGTTCTTTAAGTGTCTTGTTCAGAATAAGCAGTTGTGGTTGTAGGTATTTCATATCACATTAAGTGGATACCTATATTCATTTTATTTACATTCAAGGTCATTTTGTTATTCCAGTAGTAATTTTTTTTAAGTGGTTAATTTTTAACGTATAAACCTCTTTTACTATAATATGGACTATTGTTGATTCCATTTCACTGGTACAGTTGGCTTTTAAAGTGGAGTTTATATGTCATAGGTAGAATCGTTTTCTGTGTTTTAATTTTAGTTAGCTAGCTTGTGTTGCATAGATAAATCAACTCATGCCTAGAGCTAGCTCTAAAGAACTTGAACTTTACATTTTGAGGACCAGCTTTTCTCTGAGCCCTCTCATTGCTCTTAGCTTCAGTGAATCAAGTCATGTTTTAAAGCAATCTTTTTTGACAGATTTCTCCAGTTTTATGTAACAATTGCAGTTTAGTTATCAAGTTAGGGTAAATATTAAACCAGAGTAAAATGTGAGACCATATGAAGGCAATCTGTTAATACTGATATGAAAAATTTAAATAGTTACCATGTTTGGTAATAATTTTATTAGCCAACAAAGATCTGAATCAAGCTTTGAAATGGAATCTGAAGTGTGTTCTAACTTCATCCAGTTAAACTTTTATACTAGTGTAGAATATACTCACAAAAAATATCAAAACAGTTGATATGTGTTTTAAAGATTGATTGAGTAGAAGGCAAACAGAAATTAAAAATATACTTTTCCAGCACATATAAACATGATAATTATCTTTTATTTTATGCTTGGGATAGTTTTGTTCTAATTTTGAAACAAAAAAAGTTCTTTAGCAGAGAGCTATTAGACCACTGAGAATTGAACACCAGCGCATGTGGTGTGTGTTAGAGTACTGTTGGTAATTTTACTGCTGCTAACTTAAAATCCTCAAGGGGGAGTTAATTACAGGAAAACCATTCTAAATATCAGTAAGCTGCATATTTTCCATGACAAGAGGTTTTTCAGTTGAGATTGAACAATTCCAGAATCTGAGCTTGTAAAAATAAGTAAATAAATAAATTAAAGTGGGTGTTTGTATGCATACAGTAGATTTATAGTACTTCAAAAATTTTTCATAAAATTTTATTTAATTCAAAAGTTAATTGTGTTTTAATATGTGTCAGCATGATGAGAATATATTAAAATTTTTTAAAGTTCCTGCTGGATGGGGTAACAAATTATATTTTGTGGTCATTTAAAATGAATGAATTTATTTATTGAGCTATTTTAAACCACTGTATTTGCTACTTGGCTACTCTCATTTTTTGTAAATGTTTGTGGATTAGAGGGTTTTTTCCCTTTCTCTCCCCACCCCCACCCTCTGCCCTATGTAAGCTTGGTGTAGTGTACTTTAGGACATGCATGGTAGTAATCAGAGATAGTAATGAGCAAGGGTATTGAATTTGGTTGTTTCTGATATGTTTGTCATATGTTCATCAAATTTAGGTTTGGAAATGAGTATTTTTGTATTCTTAACTTGTTATTATAATTTTGACCTACCCTTTTTTAATTGTACTGTGAGAAACAAGAATTATTGAACTAAACCATAAATAATATATATAGATATGGATATAGATATAGATATAGATATTTGTATAGTGATTAAGATACTGGTACCGTAATGCTTGGATTTCAATCTTGACTCTACTTCTCACTAGCTGTGTTGCCTTGGGCAAGTTATGTAACCTCTCTGAGCCTGTTTACCTTTCTGAAAGGGAGAAATTAGCAGAGAGCTTAAGAGATTTGAATGAGTTAAAAAAGAGAAATGTTTTGAACATTCCCTGGCACCCATATGGTATTATTTAATATTAGCATTATTATTATTTCTGCCTTGAAGAAAGAACTGTACATCTAGAAAAAGAGAATGTAACATTGATTTTGTACTAAAATGTGATTGGCAATTGTTAATTTATTATGATTTGCTTTATAAGAAAGTATAGAAGGTGGTGGTTCCTCTTGCATAGTTCAGTGACTGATTTTAGTAACACTGATAGTAAGTTGGAAAAGATCTTGTTTGGGCTCAAGCCAGTGTTTATCATTTCAGAGTAAGAAAATATAAATACTTGAAATAAAAACAATGATATAACAACTTAATGCTATTGTCCTAAAAAAAATAGGGGTTTGGGCGGTATATTTCTTTGTGGCTTAAAGGCATTTTAATTAGATATTTTAAATTTTTTGAAATATTTATTGAGATCTTCATATGGGTGCAGCATACTATGCTTATTATTTGTGGGTATGAAAGAAAATAAAATTTGATTTACCCATAGAGGGTATTCAGAGCTAAATATAGAGAGCTTTTCCCCATGCCTTCCTTATTTAATATAAAGCCCCTATTTTCTTTTAAAATAGTGCCATTAATATTTTACATAAATGATAAACATTGTGAACTCACAGTAAATAAGATAAAAATAAACTTTTACCTTGTTATTATCCATAACCATACCTGTTAAAATCAAAGAAGCTTTGATTTGTCAAAATGTTCAGTAGCGTACATGTAGTGTTAACTATTTAGAAAAAACTATATAGATAAATATTAGTCCTGTTACTGCAAACATTATCCTTTCTGACTTTGGGGGCCTTAATGCCTAGGTGGAAACTGCTGTGGAGCACAAAGCCTTGCTAGCCATCTGATTTCCATATCAATAGCTACTGCCTGGGTGGATCAGGTGCTTTGCCTCCTGGATTTCCCTAGCTGGAAACCCCGGGAATGTCCGCAGTATAGCAAAGATTCTCAATTTTGCCTTACATGACGCTCTTGAGTTTTTAAAAATCAATACCCAAAACTTAGTGTCTGTCTTTATGTATTTCTGCAGGAGAAAGCTGCTCAAAGCAGTGGGAATCACCCTGGGGAGGGATATGGGGTCTTGAAGTCAGAATTTTGAGTTTCAATGTTTTCTCCTTTCAGCTCCACCTCTGTTCCTCTTTCTGGTTCAGCTGTTGGCTGTAGGTGCTCCACAGAACCGCTTCCTCCCCTAGATTTGTTGTACTCTTTTCCTTTTTCCTCTCCGTTCTGGCTGCCTTATCACAGTGGCTGAGTCTGGTGCTGCTGCTCTCCACAGGCTGCTCCCATTCAGGCCCTGTAGGACTCTTTGCCCGGATTCCTCTCCTCCTGGGCTTTCTGTTATGTTTGCCCCCGGGGTGTCTTAGCCTTTTAGTTTAAACACATGGAGGAGGTAGCGTTTGAGCCTCCACTTACTTACTGGATATTTATATCAAGGCTAAAGTGAGGGTCCTGGTGGGGTGAAATGTGGGCGAGGGCAATATGAAGGCAAGAGGGAGGACTGGAGTAAAGAAGAGAGTGCAGCTTCTGAGAGCTGCTATAGCTTTCTTGATGGCAGCTTTGGCTTCAGGATTGGGCTTACATCATCACTGGCTGTGAATCTCTTAGTTCTGACCCTTCCTACATCTGGATTCTCCTTCGAAACCACTCCCTGATCATTTCATGTTTTGTCAGTATAATCATTATTTGCAGGAATGATCAGCCCTTCTTATTTTTCAGTATCAAATAGGTATTGTTTCCAAAACTGGGTTCTGATTTTTTTCTGCTAATTTCCCAAAAATGTGTTGCCTTTGAACCCTCTCCTGCCCTAACTGTAAGTAAATAAATGGTTCGGTGAGCAGTGCAAGGGTCAGATTTAATGGGATTAGGGTGCTTGTTCAAGGTAACATTAGACTAGGCTTGGAGAATCAGGTTTGTCAGAAGGAACATGTGTGCCATCCCAGTCACTTGTCCACCGTGGATGACTCTCTGTAAAAATGATTGACCACCTTTGGCCACCTATCCTTACCTCACTTCTCTGCCCCTCTGCCAAAGTACTCTTCCCCAGAGCTGATGGACAGCTTTGTTTCCTTTTCATTTCAGCTGCAGATGAAGATATCCTCGCTAAAGGAAAACAGTCCATCAAGAGTCAAGCTTTAGGAAATCAGAACTCAGAAAACGAGATCCTCCTGGAAGGCGACGACGATACTCTGTCATCCGTGGATGAGAAAGATTTAGAGAATCTCGCTGGTAAATTCAGTGGTTGTGCGGATATTTCAGCTAGCTCAGGGCCAATAAGCATTTAATTACTTACTTTTTCATCTGTGACCGCTAGGACTACCAAGTTTCCACCCACAATTACTTTAAATAAAGATGGTTTCTGTTCTTCCAAACATTTTCCCCCTAATCTTCAACACGGTTTCCCCTTTATTTTTCCATTCTTTTCAGTTTCTTTACCCTTCTCATCTTTTTCATTTATGAGTAATTTTCACTGTAAAAGAAAAAAGTTTAAAAGCAGCAACAACAAAATTCCTTCACTCATGGGAGTTACCTAATCTCCATAAAATGAGAGCTATAAGTAAAATTTTGCCAGTTGTTTTGTAAATAAAGCTTGGAGGCAGATGAACTATTTGCTTTGATATACAGGTCTTAGTGAACATGCTGCATATATATTTAACTCTCTCAAAAAATCCATTCCGGGAATGCGATGGCTTTTCACAGGATCCACATATTTTACCTGAGGTAGGAATTTTGATTTGCACTCTGCAGATTTTCAGTTTTACTTCCCTTATGGGAAAAATTCTCTTGTTTAGCCTGAAATTTTAGTCATTCATTAAATGGCTTTTTTTCTTTAATGCCTATGGCTCTCTCCCTCCAGGAGGAAAGTCTGAAAGATTCTACAGTTTCCATAGGTGAAAGTTATGCAGTCTTCTTTTTTGATAATTTTAATTTAAGAGAAAAGGCATCGGGAATTTTTCATCTAGTGATATGTCTGCAGCCTGTGCTATCATGCAGTAAATTATAATGAAAAGCAGAAATAGATGATGGTGTCTTCTTGGATGATCATAAACCTCTCTAGAAAGTAAAATAAAATTAATTAGAGCACACTGTGAAGGGATTTGGGCTGGGCAGAGAGAGTAGGTGGACACCAGTATTCTCTGTTCTTTTCCTTCACATCTATTTACCCATTTCCTCCTCCTTTATTTTGCTTCTGTTCTTGCTACTAGTAATACATTCATACAGTAATAGAGGTGAAAGGGGAGTTTAATTATATAATCTTGACAATGGCAATAGGATTAAGAAGTAATCCACACTAATAAAGTGGTGTGGGTTAGAAATGAAGTGGAAATTGTCAGGGGTCTTCTATAGGACCTAGGCTGCCCCAGCTCCTGCAGCTGTCTGCTTACCCTGTAATTGAATGTCTGAGAGTGATTGAAAAAATGTTATTTCTTCTCAGGATTACATGCTAATGTACAGAGGGCAAAGGAGACAGCAAAAGAACACATAGCTGCTTATTTCATCCATTTATAGGGATGAGCTTTGGGAAATCATGGCTGTTCTGCAGCTATCTGCTGCCCATCTGCAAACACAATGTATTTGTACATTGGGAATAGAGGGCAAAACCTGCTCTGATCTCCGCAGAGCATCCCTTCTATTGTCCTACTGGCACACATTAAGATTGATGTGAGATTAAGGACAGCACCTTCTAACAATCGATGGAAATGTCGATTCATCTGAATTTTGAAACACTTATTCATCCATTGATTACCTGAATAGGTGTAGCATGTTTATAGGCACTATATTAATTCAGAACTGTAAGTGCCAATCTTCTGTTGCTGTTTTCTTCACCTATAGGATTTATACAATGAGGTATTGACGGGATTTCAAATTCTTACTCTTTCTCCCTCTATCTAAATATATTCATGTATGTAATATAATTATTATTTTTAGTCCTTTATTTTAGGTTTAGCTCTAATGTACTTTATGCTCTTCTATCTGTAGTGAATCTATTGTTTTCAGTAGCAGGCTGATTTGTCTCTTTGATAAGCCCTGTGGAGATTTGATTATTCCAATAAAAATTCATTCACTTGGAAACCCACCCTCCAGCTGTTTACTCCCAGAGTCCCTGAACTACACTAATATTAGATTTGGAAGCATTGAACAATATTTAACAGTGGAAAGGCAGACTTAGAAAAGAAGTATTTTTACCAATCTTTCATGGGGTAAAGTTGTTATGGAAGAGGTTTTGTGTCAACCTGGCACAAAATCTTTATCAGAGAATATGGTGTAATGTTTCTCACTTCACTAATAAGCTAGTGATCTTTGTCGTAATCATACTTCAGCCAAAATAAGCTAACCTCTGGCCTTGGAAGCCTATTGAGCCTTACTTGCTCCTGGTTGTTGTTCCATGTTGTTGCATAGCCTGAGGCTTGTTTTCCAAGTGCGATGTGGAAGGACTTATTTAGTCAGAGCCACCTTCTGACCAGGAGATTAGACCAAAGCTTTGTAGACTCCCTGTAAAATAATTGCATCCTAGTTTACTGTTATCATTAAAGGCCTACTATGAATTTCTTCGTATGAGAATCCTAGTAACTTCGCATTTTCAGAGGCAGCTTTGGGGTAGACAAAATTTAAGTGTAGACAATTTGGTGCCAGAGGTGAGAATTTGAAAATACAATTTTTGCTTGAATCTGTTAAATTTTTTTGAAAAACGCCATTCCAACTTGTGTGGCTTGTGTTTTGCTTTTGGCAGGTCCTGTTAGCCTGAGCACACCGGCTCAGCTTGTTGCCCCCTCTGTTGTAGTAAAGGGCACTCTTTCTGTCACCTCCTCCGAACTCTATTTTGAGGTGGATGAAGAGGACTCTCACTTTAAGAAAATCGACCCCAAGGTGAGAAGAGGAGAAGTGGGTTTCACTTTTAAGCATTTTTTTTCTTTTGATGGGATGGTGGGCTGCTGTTGGGTAGGATTGGCATTGGTAAAATCTGACAGACTTAGTTTGAATTTCTTGCTGAATTGTTTCTGCCCATGTGCAAGGCAACTATCTTCTTTAGCTTATGATTCCCTTACCAGCTAGTTAGATTATTGAAGTTCATTTAGATTCAAAAACAATTTCCACTTAATTGCGTTTATCATTAGCTCATTCCAGGGTTGGAGGGGAACCACAGGGAATATCGTCCATAAATATATCTTGCCACAAAGCTTCCAGGGTATATTAAGCTACAAAATTCAGTGAGGTTGAGAGTGGAATTATTTTGTTTAGCCTTTATATTTTCTGGATATAATACCAATATATCACTCTCCCTTGCTTTGTCCTCATGACTTACTACTTTGTTGTGCACGCAAGCATGTCTTGTGTGTGTGAGATACCTCTGTTTCCCATTACCTACAGTCAATTTTACAAGGCACTGCATAATTTCCTATTCTTAAATGAAAATGTAATTTCCCCTTTAAAATGTATTTCTGATTACTTTTCGGACCTTGGCAACTTTATTTTACTAAGAAACATTTGTGGCACAGTCATAAAGCCAAAGCTAGGTTTGTTTCATGAAAGTGAATGGTAGAATTTGTTCTGATAGGAAACAGTCTCTTTTAAATGAACAAAATAAGCAACCTGTAGAAGAGAAGTGGCTTAAAAAATGGAATTATTTATTTTATAGTCTGATAGCTTGTGTGAACACATACATTTTGAGTTTATTGATAGGAAGTTCTTTGGTATCGTAATTATGTGAATTATTAAATTTTGGTGATTTAGAAGTATTTCAAAGCAATCATTGATGAAAATGGTATAATTTTATTTAAAACTTTACAAACAAATCGTCTCTTGTCTTACATGTGTTTCTAGCATTTTGTTTCAGAATTGCTGCCTTGATTAAGTTAAGATTTGGTATACTGTATGAAAGGAAGGCTACATTGGAAGTGATTGTTTTGAACTTGGTAATTCAGCCAGTTCAATGTAGAGAAAACTTTAATTGTGAAATTATATCAACTGGAGAAATTTCCTACTTTGTTACATGTTCTACTGTCTGAAATTGTATTTTAGTTTCTTTAGGAAATGAAGGTAACCAAAATTACTTAAACTCTCTAATTTATGGTACTTTGTATGTTTGAGAGGTTGAAATTTAATTCAGAATATTCTATTATGCTTTTGAACATATGTGGCCTAGAATCTAAAATGTTATGTAATTTAAAGGTGTCTAATGTAATTGTTCTCAAGATTAGGCTCTCTGCCAATCTTTGCAGTGAGGCTTTTTAAAGTTATATACTCCTTTTGAGAGAACTTAGAACTTTTATTTCTCTCTGATTTTATTCTGTGCAATATCATTAAATTAATTTTTCCCCTATTACTTGCACAATACAAAGATCTTTTAGCCTAAAGCGTTTGTCTTGTACCCCTGCAATCTGCCTAATGTTACCGAAATCAAAGTTTTGCTGATTTATATTCTTAAAATTTTTCAATTATTGGAAGAAATTTTTATTTTGTGTAGATGTTGGTGCTTTTAGGTATTTTGTAAATGAGGATGCTTGGTTGTGGCAGTGTTTTTCTTTTTTTGTTGGTGATTACCTGAGTTAAATAAGGTAGGGAAAAAATACCATATTTGGGGAATTTTTATTCTTGTCAGGACTTAAAAACTTCTTTCTGGGATAGTTGGAGGGAGATAGTCTCTACTGCTGTAAATATTTGTGTGCATAAGGAAAAAAAGGTCATTTTTAAGATGTCATTTTTATCTTTAAACTAAACATTGTGTCCTTAAATCACTTCTTTGTAAATGTGAGCACCTACTACTTGCTTTGAAAATGTTCCTAAAAATCAGAATATCTTCCCTGGAGAATAGTTCATTTTTATTATTAAAAAAAAAAAATCAGTATTTTTTGTCTGAACCACTTAGTATTACAGTGAGTTTGTTTTACATCTACAGGAAGAGAGATCAGAAAAAGATACAGTATAGGTTGAAAGAGTAGAAATTATTTCAGAACTGATAAGATCAAAGTTTATATTTCTAAAACAAAACTATTTTTACTAGGAAATTTTGACCAGGGAATCTGAGAACTTAAGCCTCTTTTGTCAAGTGAACTAGGCATCAGAGCCCTGAGTCCCTTCCTTGTTTCTCATCCATCTATGCTGTCCTGCCGATCATCCCTCCATACACTCCCTCCCCCATGCAAACTTCTTCCTTAGATCTTTAAAATTCCTTTTTAGAGCATTTTTGCCTACATCTCTCCTTCATGGATTTTTTCAATAAATTAAAAACTAGACTAATTCAAGGAATAAATTTTAATTATTAAAGGGTAATAATATCTGACATATATTCTGTACCTGTTTATTAGCATATCTAATGGAGTATATTCAAGACAACATAAAGAAGACAAGCCAAACCAGTTCCTTGAGGATGCTTTCAGTTTTACTAATTATTTTATTTTTAATTAGTTATTTCCTTGAATTAAAAAGAAACCTTTGTTAATTTAGATGAAGTGTTAAAATGAGTACATTGGATTATTACCTTAGAAAAGCAGAAGAAATAATGTCCTTTTTCTGTATGTAAATTCTTGAAACAGTAATTTTTCTTTGGTCATAAAGATGGTATTAAAACCCTTTTTGTTTCAATTGCCTGTAAGCACCTTCAGAATAATTCTCGGAATTTGGCAAATAATGGTCTTAGTTATGGCATTTGTGACCAAACCTTAAAAAACTGAGGTAGTTTCTAAATCTGGATTGTTCATATCACCATTTGCTGGGGAAAAGGAATATTGCTATAACCATTTTATTCTTTTTTGGTATGGGTGATTTAATTGTTTTTACTATTTAAAGTTCGAGGAGGACAAATAATTAAAAGCAAAGTATCAACTGATCATGTTAACTATCAAGAAAAGATCCATGAATATTGCCTTTGTTTTTCAGACTCAGGGTGGATTTTTTAAAATTATGATGTAAGAAAGCAAATCTCTTAATGTTGAATGTGAAATCATTTTTTTCTATTTTAACCATTAGGACCAAAATCTTTCCTTCCACACAAAAATCTCCTTTTTTCAAGTGTGAAAAAAGCTATTACTTTAAACCTCAAAATTTACAGAACAAATATAGTTGAGTAAATTAATATTTTCTCTTTTTCAAGGTTTGGGAAAGGGGGAACTTGTATCCTTAAATCTACAAAAAGGGTTGTATTTGTAAATTTTGCAAATTAGAATTCCAATGAAAGCTTCTTGCATTTGGTTCCTGAAGTTCACATCTTTACATTGTAAATTATAAATTGTAATCTCATCTGCCTTCATTTAAGAACAATCCACAGTCAATTACAATGTAAAGTAATATTTTTATTACTGTTTTCAACAAGACTGCTTAGGGTGAGGGTAGAGGTGCAAGAAAGGGAGGAGCACAATCTGACATTGGCACTGAGATACATTTAACATCACCAAAACTTTTTTAAAAGTGAAATTTTACATATAATTAAATACTTTTTCTCACTTGGTGACAACATTCAGGCAACCCAAAAACAAAATGAAATGAGAGGGAGAGGGAAAGAAAGACGATGAGAGAGGGGAGAAAGGAGAAGGGGAGAGAAGGGAAAGAGGAGAAACTACTATACATTGATATGAAAATGTACCTTGGGTTTCATTTTGTGGTGGCAAAGCCCGATTGCTTCTTTTGTGTGACCTTTTAAATTCACATTGTTTGGAAGAAAAATGATCACTTGTGCAAGAATGTGATTTCGTTTGTTTGGTTGGTTGGTTTGCTCTCTTTTTGTTTGCTTGTTAATTAACGAAGGTCTTGTGCCTGCTTCCTGTTTCTTTCAGGTGGCTTATGTAAAAGTTTGTGTCCGGAGTTTCTGCTGTTTGTAGCTGAGTTGTGTGTGTTGTGTGTAAGAGAGCATTCCCGTTTGTGTCGCTTTTCAAGCAGTCCCCGGCACCCTATAGTTTGTCCAGGCTTTTGGGATTGGTGAGAATTTCCCTGGCCAACCTCCAGGTCTGCTTGGCAGCGCTCTCCAGGGCCGAATGGGGCTTGCCCTGAAAAAGGTCGAGGTTGGGCAGAAAGTAGTGAGGGCAGCGGCGGCACTGCAGGCAGGAGATGAGCTGCAGCAGAATGCCGTTGAGCCGATCGCCTAGGCACGCCTCGTCCCAGTCCGTTTCCCGCGGGTGTTTCTCGCACTCATACAGCAGCAGCGTCTTCATGTGGTAGTTATTGAGTGGCTGGCCTGGCAGCTCCAGGTGGCGGTCCCGCAGCGTCTTCAACACCGAGAGACACTTGTTTCGGCAGCCACCCATCAGCAGGCGATTCTCAGCTTCCCCGAACTGTAGCACCCAGGCATCGCTCTCCGCAGAGCTCTGCTTGCCGGTCAGTGAGTAGCACTCCTTCGACAGCAAGTTGAAGCCTTCGGCCTTGACCTCCGCCACTCGATTGGGGCCGGGCCAGGGGATATGGGGCATAGGCCACTGCGCCGCACTGCGAGGCCAGATACCGGTGCACTTGAACGCAGGAGTGATTTGCACCACATAGCGCTCCCTGATGCGCAACTTGACCTCGCTGGTGTCTGCGATCATCTTGACCACATCCCGATAGCTGCACTTGTCCACCGCCTGAGCCACCAGGGTCTGGAAACGTGAGCGAATCTTGCGCGCTGAGAGGTAGCCGGACGCTGTGATGAACTCGACCCAGAGAGACATGCTCCGCTTCCGTCCATCACTCAGTTTGAGCACCGCACAGCCGGGCAGGGAGCCGTCGTCCACGAAGTTGAAGACGCCCATCTGGTTTAGGTAGAGCACCACCTCGAATTCCGTGGGCGAGATGACCTCCAGCCCCTCGTAGCGGGCATCGATCTCGCTCAGGGAGCTGATGAAGCGAGGCTCCTGTACCTCCACTTCCTTTAGCACGTCCGAGACCACCTTACAGACCTCTCGGATGGTCTTGGCGATGGCCGCCTTGCGCGCTTGGCAGCGCTCAGTGTAGTATTTATTGAGCTGGTAAACCAGCTTAGCCTGAGCGGCGATCATGTTGGGGCACAGGTCCGGGCTATACACCGGCGTCTCGCAATACGTTGAGGGATCCAAGGCTCACGCAGTGGTGGTGGCCCTGCGGCTGGCGAAAGAGGCGTCGCGCTTCCCCTAAGCCCCACTTTCGCTCCTGTTTTCCACCTGGACTGACCGGCTGATAAAACAGCCAGTTAGCTCTCTCTTTCCCCTCTTTAGAAACCTTTTTTCTTCTCCAGAAATAAGTAAAAAGGATAATCTTTGAAGAGGAAAAGTACCTGCTGGGACTTTTTTGCTTGATGTGTAAAATAAAGACGTGCTTATGAGAGAGATGAAGGGGGTAGGGGGAAGAGAGGGGTGAGAGAAAAATTCAAGTTACCAAGAGGTTAGGCTTAGATGTCTGCAGCCGAGATTGCCCAGAAATCTGGAAATAAGGTCTTTTAAGTGCCAAAGTAAATTTAAAAATAAAAGTGAAACATTCAGTGTTTCATTCTTAAACTTCTCTCCCACGCTGATAGGACTTCTTCACTCAGCGTAGGTAAATGCCTTTTTCCTCACCCTCCCCCAAAAGGAAGGTGAAGGACGTAATTAAGGTCCAGAGAGCAGTGAAGTGCAGCTCAGTCCGCGGCACACTTGGAGGTTTGCAGACGCGCCCTGCACTCTCAGCGTGATGGTCTGATCTCTTCTCAGGGGGTCGTGTTGTAGCGGTTTTCCTCTTTTCCTACTGGAGGCGTTGTTTGGACTGGGTTTGTTTGTTTGCACTGGCTTCTTCTTGTCTTTCTCTAGGTGCAAACCGCCGAAAGTTGTTTGGTATTCATTTCTGCTTCGTAATTTATAATTTTGGCCCTCACAAAATCTATTTTAGTGTGACGAAGTCGTTGCTTGCGTTGCATCTGGGGTTTAGTTATAAGGATTCAGGGGTTTTTCTTCTCCTCCCCCTTTAGGTTGCTTGTGCAGATTCCACTTTCTGAGTCGTCTCTCCCTCCTCCCCTCCGACGTCTCTCTCCTTTTCCCACTCCCTCCCTTTTTCACCCTCCTCTCTCTCTCTTCCTCTCTTTTCTCTACCCTCTTCTCTCTCTCCCTCCCTCTCTCTCTCTCTCCCCCTCTCTCTCTCTCTCCTTCTCTCTCTCTCTGCCTTGCTGTTTCCTGGAGTTATTTAGTTTATGAATGGTCCAGGGCCATCATGAGGGGGGTGGAGCTTCAGTTCCTACAATCGCTATCCGAGCTGTCAGTGCTTTAGCCAATCCGAGAGAGAAGACAGGCATGCTTGGCAGACAGTAGCAGCCACCGCTGCACTTGATAAAGAAAGGGGGTAAAGAGAGAAGTAAGAAAATAGGAGGAGATAGTAGAAGTCAAATGCTCACACACATTTTACAGCCCCTTCTTCTTTATCCTCTCCTCTTATCTGTTGCAAGGAAGAAAAAGAGTCTATATAGAAGGGACTTCCTGGAGATGGCTGGAATAACGTGAGAGAGTAGCAGTGCTCTTGAGAAAGGTTCAGTTGTTTTTTTTTTTTTTTTCTCCTACCAACATTGTGCAGAAGGTGCAAACTCTGACAAAATTACTTTTGCTTGAAGGCAAATAGGAGGAGGACAGGCAATCTGGGAAAGAACGTACATTTTTTTCTAGATTTTTCTCCTCTGGCAAACTCTTCCTTCCTTCTCTTTCCCTTCTCTTGCATTGTTGCCAAGAGCCAGGGCAATTGCTGTATGTGTGCCCCAGTTGGGGTGTGTGTGTGTGTGTGGAGTAGATATGGGGTGAAGGTTTATGACCATAAATCTCTTTTCAGTGATTTCCATATGCTGTTGAAAAACGAGGCAGGGTAAAAAAAGTGCAAGCACTTTGTTTGATAATTACTTCACAATTAAGATTCAGATATATTTTATGCTACTATTTTATTGTTAACAAGAATAGTTACTAGAGATAAGGTACGTTTAAGTTTTGAGAAAGATTGCAATTGTATGTCGTAGAGTATTGTTGGATATACTTTTGAATTAACATAAGCCACTAAAATTATTTTAAACAACAAAAATGAAGGGAAGTAAAAGTGAACCTGAGTTAAAGTTTTCTTAAAATGTTAAATGTTAAAATCTAATTTTGAATATACTCTGAGGCAGTACAGAGTTTCACTTGTAAAATGATTTTATTTTCATAATTGACTGTTGCTTTTAAAAGACTTCACTGCTGCAAAAATCTATAACTATCCTGTTATTGATTACACAGATGGCTTCACTCCTCCCTTGGCATTTCAGTGAAATTCATGCATGTGCTTTTAGTATATGTATTATACTTTCAAGCTGTACTCCTTGTAGCCTTTCCCTACTTTTGGATGAAAGAAACTGTAACAGTGTTTTTGATTTGCTTAGTATTGAGGGTTTATGTTTGAACCTCAGGTGTCTTGATGCTGAGTCTTTTTAAGACAAATCAAGTAGATGGAATTATTTTTAGTAATTTTGGATATTCTCTGATAATGACATAAATAAAAATCTATGAAGCCATTTGGGCAAAGACTTCCTTTTGCAAAACCCGTGTGCATTCGGCTTTTTCAAAAGCCCTTGGGAGAGCTTGAGGTGCCCTCTTCAAAGCTGGACCAGGTGAACTTGAATTCAGTTGCATAAGGAAAGTTTATTTCTATGTACTTGATGTCAGATACTTGGGCCTCCTGGTTCTTTCTTAGGTGTCTGGAGCGGACCACTGGTGCCTTGCCATCCCTCACTCTCTTTGCCATAGTCCTTTTCTAAAGAACTGGTTGGGTTTTTAAAAATCAAGTCGGATTTTGTGTAGGATACGTCTTTAGTAGCCAGGAGTGGGGAAGAACAGTCGGAAGTAAGCAAGCACCATGCCCTGAGGTGCAGAGCTTTAGTCAACTTCTCCCACAGTGGCTGACACTTGGAGCGGCTTTGGGCTCCAGCTTTGCTCGGGGCGCAGCTTCCATCTCGGAATGCTTGGCGGTGGCGGCAGAAGGATAGAGCGGAGCCACGGCTTCTTTGGCGTTCGCGCCAGTGCGAAGCCCAGACTCTGTAGGTCACACTGTCTCTCTGGGAAATATTACTGGGCAGGAGGGGCACTTGCTGCAGAGTTGTGCGACCTGCCCTGAGGATCTATTGCCGCTTCTCTCCAGGGCACTTACTGGGCGGAGACTTGTGTTGGGGATGGAGGGTGCAGAGCTTTCCCTCCCAGACCCTCAAGGTGGCTGCTGCTTACTCACATAGGGTACCGAGCACGGGAGGCCTTGCGCGTGCACCGGCCCGGCCCCCGACACTCCTGGGAGTGTTCGCAAAAGCCCCCGGGTGTCGGCAGTTGTCCATCTTCCCGGCTCCAATGCGGCGTCGCCACCCCCTGGTCTGTGGGTAGGTGCCCAGCGCCCTCCTTCCTCGGGTGGGGTAGCCCAGGCCACGGGGATCTTCGCGCCACAACTCCCAGATACCCCACTCCTCCTCTTTTCCGGCTCTGTCAGGCTCCACTAAGTTTTGTGGCACCCTTGTCTCTGGGTTTCTCCACTTTTACATACAGAGGCTGAGGGATGATAAAACGTTACAAATGTTTTGATTTAAAAACAATTCATTACCAATTTACCCTGTCTAAGGTAGATGCTGTAGTAAATAATAAATCAGTTAAACAAAGGCGACTTTAATTTATTGCCTTGGTACTAATTAGAAACATCATTCGAGCAATAAACTTAAACACTTCCAGCAAATAATGCTCGCTCTTGCTAGTTCCCTTCCTCCTCCCTCCCCCACCCCAACTCACTCTGGCTGCCTCTGCTCTAAGAGCTGCTTCAGTTGTGTGTTTGCGGATCCGCTCTTCCTCTGGTTGAATAATTGAAGGGGGAAACGGTATCCGAGGAAGCTGTAATTGAAGAGCCCCTGTCACCTCTGCTTTTATGTATGTTAGTATAGAAGTCCATCAGCAGCTCCTTGATGGTGTATTAAAACGAAGTGGCAGCCCCTTCTGCAGGAGATACCGTATTCTATTAAAGGAGACCAAGTGAGAGAAAGAAACTCTAGAGGCTAAAAGCCACTTCAAGTCTTCAGACCAATTGATCTGTATTCTCTTGTTATAATCCGTCTCATCATACTTGAGTTAATGAGGCAAAAGAGGGGGAGAGAAATCTGATGGTCCTTGACAAATTCATTAGGGAGGCTGCAGGACATTTTATTTGACTGTTAAACATCTTGTTTGTTTGGTTTAGGCAGTGCCAACATCAGCATGCTTCTGCCCAGACCTGTGATGTTGGGCTGGCTACAGACATTCCTAAAAAGAGGAGGAGGATAGTCAGGGTGTGATTTGAATATTTTTGTTTGGGATTTTGTGTAGTCCATAACCTTCAGACTTCTCCAGTCTTTACCTTTACCATCATTACTTTAGAAGCATTTTCTGAGCCTGTGCATGATAATAATAAGGAGGGGTTATTTTTAGTTACTGTAAGCTAAAATGTATGTGTTGAAACTTTAGCCTTAAAATTTCCGGTTTCCTTAAAATAAAATTGAGTCAAGTTATAGAAATCAGTGTGCTAGTTCTTGAAAAAGTGAATTTTAAGCTCCAGAAGAATAGCTAGATTATACTTTACATCCTCTTTTTAATTGATCATGAGCATATAAACTTTTAATTATTCATTGAATTTCCTCTTGCAGTGAAATGCTTATGAGTACAAAAACTTGGAAATAAAATTTAACTCTTTATACAAGTAAGACCCTCAGAATAAAATTGGTCTATCTTAATCTGAGGGCCTTTTTATATTTAAAATTAGAACAAAACTGGGTATTATTCGGTGCTAAAATAAGGTGATGTGTTGGCAGAAGACGTACACTGAAAATATTTATAACTGAAGAATAATGGTCAGTTGATAGGATGCTAATTTTATAATAAGTTATTCTAAGATAGTAATACAATATTTGATTTACTCAGAGTTTTTCCTTGAAAAGAACTGAACAATCCAGTTGTGATACTTTCTTGCATAGAAAATTCAGTCATATTTTCCTACAGCAATTGACTTAAACAGCCTCAGCTTAAGTGCTTTGAGGAAAGAACCCTGTCTTCCATTTATAGGAAAACAGTATGAGAGAAAAAAGAGAACTAATGCTCTTTGCCTGTCATTTTATAACATTCCTGCACTGCTGATGAAGCTTGAACTGCTTCAGGGAATGTATGGATTTGAAAAGAAATGATTCAGTAGTTCATGTTGTGTTTCTCAGGAGCAAAACCAAACTAATGGCTGAAGTCAGAGCTTCTGTACATCTGACAGATATAATCCTGTTTACATTTCCAGAGAATGCAGAATCCTTAAACTGTTTTATTTTTTGCGATCTTAGAAATGTGTTTTCTGAGTTAAACTTCAGTGTATTTTTTACTTTATCATATCACTGAGACTTAAAAGATACTCATGATTTTATTCTCTATAGACATGGCATACAGTATTGTAATAATCTTTACCAAAGAGTATACAAATTTTAGATTATATAATTTTGTTTTCCAGGAAAACATTTTAGAAGTATTCAAAAAAATAATCAGGTTATTGACTTAAAAAAGAAAAAAACAACTCTCTGAAGGATTTATACTTTTTGGAAAACAAAGGGCCTCATGTTTATGTGTGTATACTCTCTTACTCTAAAATCTAATTTTGAAACATCTGTGCAGTTGCTAAATTTTTGAGTTCTTATGTACTTAATCTTTCAACATATTTATAAAAATGCTTGATTTTTTTTAAAGAAAAAATAATTTTTGGTCAAAATATAAATGGGGAAATAACTACTAAATTCTAAATTCTCTGAATTTAAAAACGATCCTAGGAAAAACAGAAAGAAAAGTGAATAACTCAAATACAAATTGTGTATTAGTTGATGAAATTTTATTGAAGTAATTATTTAAAAAAAGCTTTTAAAACGATTATCAGGGTTATAGTATCTACATCGTATTAAAAGTCAAAGTAAAACCACCTTCTCTTTTGCTCTCTGTGAATTTATCTGATTTCCAAAACTGAGGTATCATAGACATTTTTTCTAAACTATCAATAATTATTATTTTGGAATCAATTTAGAGAATAATCAGTAATTGAATGTTTTCTTTGAACAGTTCACTGTAGTACCTGTTATAAATGGTCAGTCATGCTGCTGAACCAAGTTTTTGTTTTTTTCCCCTCTTAGAAAATAACTTTAAAAAAACAATAAAAAACAAAAAAATAAACCCTTGTAATTTCTTTGATTGGTAACCCAAGGGTATTGTTCTCATTTGTACAGTTCAAACTTAAGATAATGTTCTGTCAGGTAAAAGCAATAGCTTTAATTTTGCATAGTCAGCCTGTTGAAGTATATTAAAAAGTAAATCTTTTACGTGCTTTTGAGCATTGTGTTGTGGGCCTTTTGAATTTGGCTGGGTAACCTTGGGTAATATACATATATGATTGGTGATGTTGTTTATACTTTTGCATCTTTTACAGGTCTAATTCTTACACTGTTTTGTAGGATGAGAAAATTGAAGAGTACAGTATATGTTCTTGTTTCCCCCCAAGTTGAATAGTAGTTGTATATATGAGTACCTTATTAGCTATACATAATTTGATCTCACCAGGATGTATAATGATAGAGCAAAGAAATTGTACTCAGGAAAATGGAAGTAAGCAGCTTTTAGCCTAACTGAAAAGTAAATACTGTTGTATTACTGAGCTAGGATATGAAATTTTAAGGAAATCCAAGTTAATTCAGCAAGCATCTTTCAGAAGGTGTTCCATCGAACTTACTGTATTTTCACATATGTTGGGATATATCATTTGGCCTTACCAATAAATCATTTAGCTTTTTCTCATTTTAAATGTGTACATTTTTGAGTTGTAGTAATGACATTCTTTTATTTCCATAGATAAGTTCTGAAAAGTTAGAACAAATAAGATCCTGTCCTCCTTTCTTCCTTTCTTCCTTCCTTTTTAACAATTTGAGCTTGCTAATATACTATGAGGTAAATATTAAATTTCACCTGTCAAATAACTTTGGCTTTCGTAACTCGCTATAATCTTCAACAAATGAGAGGGTGCATTTAATAGAATCAGCTCTTAACTATTTAAGGAATGATTATATAATTTGTGGATTATTTTTTTGTGTCTAGGTGTTTTTTAATATCAATTCCAGAAGATAGGAAAATCAGGATTAGTCAATATTGAAATTGATGCTAAATAAATCACAACTTTTGATTTCCATTTGATTCAAGACATTAAATTTTATGGTTTAACAAAGGTGTGATATCCTTTAATAACTTAATACTATCGACTCACGTGTAGAATATGTTTCTTGAGATCTTACAGCCATCCCCATTGCCATTTCTGTTTTCCTTTGTGATCAGTGCCAGACATTTCTGTAACAGATGATTGAGATTAGGGATGTAGATTATGCTAGTTCTGAGCTGTACTTAGTTCAAAATATAAGACTTGGCATTGTGTTCTATATTTCTTTCAGGTCATATGAGACATTTCGTGGACCTATGTTTAAAATTATCAGTTAAGCATATATGAATAGCTTTGTATTATAGTTTAGGAAAACTAGCCTTTTTAAACATCTTAGTTTATTTTAAAATATATCGGTTCTATCGCACTCCATCTTCATTATTACTAGTAGAGGTAATTTGGCGTCATTCTTTCGCTACAATTACAGGAAGTTTTTAATGGAGTTCGTATTATTTTAAATGGAAATGTTAAAACTCCAGCCTGTTTCTTCCTTCAAACATTGTGAATTACAATAAAAGTGATGTGCTGAGAGGTCTTTCGGATTCCTTGTAGTGGTTAAACAACAACAACAAAAATTCTTCATTGGCTCCAATCTACATATAGAAGACATCTGTGTAGTATAAATGAAATAATATTTGATGATCTAAGGAATGGAAACTTTTCCTTTAACCATGTGAAATCAAGCTAGGATATAAAACAGCTGTCTTGGCCTATGTATATCAAGGTTCTGCCAGCCTGTTTCTTTTCTGAATTTTCCCTTTCTATCTTCCCTTATTATCTTTGGATCCTAAAGAGTCATTCTTTTATTTTCTGACTGGTTTTGTCTGAAGACAAAACCTGGGTTGGTAGGTTTAAATCAGCCTGGATAGAGTGAAAAATCTTTGATCTATGGCTATGACTGTTTCCAAATGATTTGCTTGCTGGGACCAGACACTATCCATGCCCTTTCACTTTCCTATCAGATAGGTACACACAAAGGACCTGAAAGGCTACCAGATGCATAGTTAATCATCAAATTAGGTAAGTACAGGGTACCAACCATACTTAATTAGATCTTCTATTTCTAATAGTTATTTTGTTCTATGGTATCTTGTTGGTTAAATGTTCTACAAATCTAATCTGTTCTGGAAATTAGTCAAAACTTTCTATAAATTATAGCATCAATTAAAAATGAATGATATAAAGTCTGTGTATTTTTAAAAATATTTAAGGTCGTTGTTGTCATGTAGCTTACCTAGAGAGATAAGACAGAGGCAATTTGATAGCATCTAAAGAGCATTAGTCTAGGGGGAAAAAAGCCCTGAATTTTTGTCCTGGGTTGGCTACAAACTGTCTGAGTGACCTTGATCGAGTCATTATCTCTACTCACTATTTTCTCAATTCTTCTTCTTTTTTTTTTTTAAAGATTTTATTTATTTATTTGAAAGAGAGAGAGAGAGTGAGAGAGTGAGAGAGTGGGGAGTAGGTCAGAGAGAGTGGGGAGAAGCAGACTCCCTGTGGAGCTGGGAGCCTGATGCGGGACTCGATCCGGGGACTCCAGGATCGTGACCTGAGCTGAAGGCAGTTGCTTAACCAACTGAGCCACCCATGTGCCCCGATTTTCTCAATTCTTAATTCAGGAGTGGATTAGAACTTTTTTTCTGCCTCTTCAAGATAAAAAAAATCTGTAACTTCATGCCATAGCATGATTTAAGTGGTTGTTTATGTCTTTATTAGTTGATTTCAAATCAGAAATCTTTCTGCAGGAATTTAGATTTCCAGTGCAGCTCTAATATAGGTATATGAGAGTTTTTAACATGGAAAAAATTACAGAAAGGAATAAGCTTACAAATGGTTATATTCCATCCATATTTTAGTCTTAAGGAAAAAAATTACAAATTATAGATTGGAGATGGTTGTGAGGGACAATCAAATAGCAACTTGGAATAAATTCTAAGAGTATATTAATTATTACTTGATAGGAGTTGGATCATAAAAACATGAAAAACACACAGGCATGTATATTGTATGTATAGAAAAATAGTATGTGTTTGAAGGTGTACATAAGATTAGCCAGTATGTTTTTTTCTTAAAATGTTGAATGGACTCTCAGTGTTTCTGGTATTTTTATAAAGGTTAGATACTCCGTAAAAGTTCTTGAAGCCAAAGAAAGTTCAAGTTCACAATTAACTCCAAAAAAATTAAAAAATTAAAAAAAGGAATGGTCAGTCTTCTCCTTAGGGAAACTATATTGCTCTAAGGAACTATAATACTACCATATTCATGTTGTGTTAAAAGATAGATCCAAGCAGGGAAATGGTTTTCAAAACATGAGTCACAATGGTAAGTAAAGTTTTATATAATTTCTCATGCTTTTCACTTGTTTTCATCAGAAGATCTGACAAGCATAAAAGTGTTAACATCGCTTATTTTACAGATGTTCTTAGTTTTCTCTCAAACTGTAAAAAGATGCTGTATCAGAGAAGTGTGGTAGGAAATAATTTCAACACCTTCCTTCACTGATGTGATAACTTACTATTTTCTGAGCTTGTGGATATTTTTGGAGGGTAGGATGTGAGGCCGGAAAGAGACAACATATTGAGATCTAATAATTCTAATTTCAAGATATAGGTCAATCTGTTTGCTTTATTATGAATTCTCTCTAAAATATCTTTTCAATGGGCATAGTTGAGTTATTTTTACTTCTAGGTTGTATTCACTGGAAGTCCCTCATTAGTGCAGGAGCAGTGCAGGTGACCACTGAAAGAGTTGTTGATGGACACTCTGTGGGTTTGCAAAGTGCAAACCTAAAAGACTAAGCGTTGAGAAATGCATTGCTATTTGTGAATTTATGTTTTATCTCACTTCACTTGAAAATTTATGAGTAGTGTGGCTTAAGGGTGCTGGAGTTGTGTGTTCCAGGGCTTGCCCCTACTGATAACACCCTTGTTGGCGTGAAAGTGCAATGCAAATTATGACAGTTACAACCTTCTGTTTTGTTTAACCTGTCAGTAGATTTCCTGGCTCAGTGCTGAGGGCAATGGTGTGTTCAGCTAGTCCATATTCACCTAAACTTAAAAGGTCAGGTTTCTACAGGCAAGCCTAGTCAAAGCCTAATTGATGAGGAGGGCAGGGAGACAGAATTTACTGTTCTGTTGGCTAGTTTCATATCGTTAGGTTGTCCTGAAAGCATCAGGCAGTCACAGCCCCTTTCATGTAAGTGCTGACCCTAGACAGGAGCTGACAATCAAAGGAGGCAGCCACAGGAACCAGTGCAAGTAGGCTATTGATTTTTCAGTTAGGTCTAAGTAGTTTGTAGTATGGGTAATGGGTGACAGAGGCAGGTATGTCATTATCAATGAGCTCCAGAACAGTAGCGACAACCCTCTCTCATATTTCCTTCAGCACTGACAGTATGCATCCAGAGGCGGTCAATAAATCGCCCAACCTTTAACTGACAAGTGACTTGGAGGTTTAGGTTGAGGGGTGGAAGTTATAGAGCTAAACTTCTCTACTTGAACATGTACTGCATCTAGCAAGAGTCAGTAATTATACTTTAAGTCTTGATTTGGTTACGTCTTTGCAACTCTGAAGATCATAGTTTACTTTTAAGATTTTGAGAAATTAAACAACATATTTATGTAGTTAAAAAATAAAGAAATGAGCCAATCATTTGTAAAGAGAATTATACAAGGATAGGTAAGTTATGCTATTATGGTATAGTCTTGCTTTTATTTTAGACTAGATCCTAACTGAATTATGGTATCTCAGTTATAAAAGTTCAGCAGTTGCAAATTGCCCCTCAAAATCCATTTTAATTCTTAATTTCCACTTAAATGTTTTAACTGTAGACCAGTTTAAAATAGAAAAAAAATTGTACCATTTATAAATGTGACGTATTAGTCCTAAAGCAATTACTGTTTGACCTTCAAATTTGTTTTATATTACTTTTCACAATAAAATAGTCAGGCATAAAACATTTAATGATTAAAGTTTGATGAATTATGGTTGCTTCTGAATTTAAAAAATGAGGCTGATTTTCTGTTTTAAAGGCATTTCAAATGGATATTTATATTTAAAGATAGATACAGTTTATGTTCACATAAACAGAAAAGTGTAACAGGTTTTGACTAAAAGTACATGTGTTCTAAAAGGATATAAAATAATTCAGAGATATTTTAAATTTAAGTCAATCTCTATTTTGTTACAAAATGTGAGTAATATAAAGAGAAGATAATATTTATAACTACAAGTGGGAGTTTCGGTTGCACCAGGATCCTTGCAAACTATCATATGCTTACATTTTTTGAAAACTTTAAACAAATTGAAATAAAACAGGAAAGTAAATGTTTTTTAAAACTTCCTTAAATAACTTATCGCTCTGATATCTTGTTTAACACTGTGATATTGTACAGAACCAGAGTTTAACTCCGTAGTATCATCTAGCTGTGGAGTACCCTGTGCGACCACATGAATCATTTTCATTCGTCCACTGCCACTGAAAATTCCTTTTTTCTTTTCCTTTAATCAGCAGGTTAGTGCACACTGAGGGTATGGACGTTTAAATATTTTCTTAGGTTTGAAGTGACATGTCTGTTGATACCCCTATCTTCTTTTTTTCATGTATAGACAATACAAATTTGAAATGCAGTGAAACATAGCTATTATTAAAATATTGTAGTCTTAGTTTTAAAGAAGGTTTGGGATTATGTAGTTAATTGTTAGAAAAATTTTCTTCAGATCTCTTGAATTACTCACCTTTTGAAGCTTATAGTTTCTTAAAGCTAGATTCCTTTTAGAATCATCGTTTTTCCCTGTTGTTTATTAATCATTCACTTAATCTATGTTTTTCTGTTGGATTAGATAAAAGATTTGGCTGTGAATCTTGAAATCTTTATATTGTTAGCCTATGTTATAGGTAGAGCTTCTTCTGCTGTATTTGCAATCCTTCCTGAATACAGTGGTTTGTTTTTTTTGTTGTTGTTGTTGTTTTTTTAGGAATTAAAAAAATAAGCTGAAGAAAGGGGGACAAATTAAATTTTCATGAAAGAAAATCCTAATCAGCAGTGACAGTCTAAGAGAAAGATGATTGCCACTTGGTCATTGTGGAGAGGCACTTAGATTTGGTGTCAGTGCTTCTGTTAATGATGACTAATGTCTTTCTTGGAGCAAGTGCATGCTCCAACATACTGCTACAGCCTAGAGAGAGAGGGCTCAGCAATAGGCACCACTCAGCAAAAGCATTAGGTATTCTAAAACAAAGGCTTTTTAATGCAATCAGTTTGGCAATCTCTGTTATTAGAAAAATGGAAACATAATTCTAAAGCATTTACCAATGCATTTTAAAGTATTTCATGTCCAGTACTGAGAGAGATCATTTTAAAATTAAGAAGTAAAGAAATCAAACAGTGTTAATAAGATGTGCTCTCTGTTTTGGTACTTAAGGAATGGGCCCGAACACTGCCACTGCACAGATCATTTGTTTTAAGGAAGTTTTAAAGAGACAAACTGGTAGCATTTTGTTCATGCTGCATTGCTGTATCCTGAATAAATACTTTATAGTTACAAAAGAAAATGAATGCCTCAAAAGATCTTTTTAGATCTTTTAATATTAAATATATTGCTTACAAAAAGATGACATGTGTTATTTTTTCAGCTTTTCCCCAAAGTGTAAGACCTTTCAGAAGGGCATTTGCAATGCTTGTCATATTTTTTCATATACATCTTATTGGCCTGACATGTCTTGAGAACCATGAGAACACAGATGTCATTGCATTCAGACAACACTAATTACTCTGGGATTTTTGCAGCCTCAGTGCCTGCATGTAACTGTCGGTTATGATTGTTCATGTGGCCTACAGTGGGGACACTTTGCACATGAAAATACTGAGGCACAAAAATACTGAGACAGGCCATTTAGTCTCCTATTGTTCTTCAGTAGAACTTAGGAGAAAAAAAAAATTTCCCAACACATCAATTTCATTCAGTATTTTGCATTTGAACCATCTTCTGGCAACATTTTCCTTTCTGAAGTAAGTGTGTTATGCTTTAGTGTTCAGTGAAATCTATAATCCATCTGTTCTTTAACCTTGTGCAATCTTCTACGTTACTTTGTCTTCAAGCTTCATAGAAATTTCTTTATGTAGCTTATAGTTTGAGAGGAACACTAATTGTGGTATGAGTCTTTTGAAAGTGACAATGCAAAACAATAAATATGTATGATGTGTTCTGGTGTGCAATTTAATGTTTAATGAGAAGCTGCTGCAAATATGGTTAGTCTCAATTTAGATAAGTGCAATCATCGTATGCTTTTAACACAGGTCAGTTCTTCCCTTTGTTTAATTTTCTCTGTAACATTCCAGGTTCCAGTTGATGATTCATGGTGTTTAGGTGGTTTTGAAATATCAGAGGTCAAATGGTGGTCAGATCTGAGCCCTTGCTATTAAATGTGAAGACCAAATATATGTTTTGATAAAAAGCATAATCTGTGTTAATCACTGATTGAAAATAAAAAACTCCAATAATGGAACTTCGTATGCTGATGAAGCAGAAATTGAAGCAGCTTGATCAAAGATGTGTGATGAGATAAAACTGCAGTCTCTGCTGTACAGTTATAGTAATTATGACTAATGAACCATCCAGTCTGGATGAAATGGCATGCCCACAGGGACTGTGTCCAATCAGTTGTGACTTATGCAAGCTGAACAAACCATTGATGGGGTTCCAAAGTCTACATCACAAGAAGTATACTCTTTATTATCAATATAACTTTTGTTAGGGTAATGTAAAGTGATTGGAAGTTACCTAAATTTTGTTAAATATAGAATATAATTCTTTCTCTAGATATAGGATATTTTTCTCTTTCCGTATATTTAGAACTAAACGTATTTTTGTGACCTCTGTTTTACCTCTTTCTTAAGCACACTTATGTCACTGACACAATTCTCTTTCTTCTTGTCCTTCTGTTGTGCTACTTTTGAACTTTTCCTCTTTTTTTAGAGCTATTGTTTACTTTTGTCAGGGTATATTGTTCATTAACCACATATTGGAGAGATGTGTATAATAATATAGAACATATGAGGCATTTACTATGTGCCTGCACTGTTCTAAGTGCTTTACCTATATTAACACATAAGTCCTTATAACAGCCCTTTGAGATAGGTGCTATATATTATCACCATTTTACAGAAGAAGAAGCTAAGATATGGGAAGGTTGAATAACTTGTCTAAGGTTACATGCTCTTATAAATTTTGGATTATCTTTTAGAGGTTAGTTATATTCTTCTGGCCCAAATCTATTTCTGAATTATCCGTGCTTTCCGTTTTTCCAACTAGGATTAATTTTTTGTTATTACTGTTTCCTGGCATCTGACAAAACTGCTAGGGTGTTTTAAAACTGAAAGATTGGGAGTGCCTGGGTGGCTCAATCAGTTAAAGTGTCTACCTTTGGCTCAGATCATGATCCCAGGACCCTGGGATGGAGCCCTGGGATGGAGCCCTGGGATCTGAGCCCTGTTCAGCAGGGAGTCTGCTTTTCCCTCTTCCTCTGCCTGCCGCTCCCCCTGCTTGTGCTCTCTCTCTCTCTGCCAAATAAATAAAATCTTTAAAAAAATAAAACTGAAAGCTCATGTGCAGTTCTAGAATGGTTTTTAGGTCAATAAAAACACTATAATTCAGGTTCCTAAACTCTTTCACTTGGTATACTTTAAGTGACAGGAGCTTTCAGGATAGAGTTTAAGAGTGCATGGTTTTGATATGAATATATATCTAAAATGTTCTAAATATGTTAATTTGATGTACTCTTAAAACTGTAAAATCTTCGGGGTGCCTGGGTGGCTTAGTGGGTTAAAGCCTCTGCCTTCGGCTCAGGTCATGATCTCAGGGTCCTAGGATGGAGCCCCGCATCGGGCTCTCTGCTCAGCAGGGAGCCTGCTTCTCCCTCTCTCTCTGCTTGCCTCTCTGCCTACTTGTGATCTCTCTTTCTGCCAAATAAATAAATAAAATCTTAAAAAAAACCAAAACTGTGAAATCTTTTAAGTTGTAATGAGAGAAGAGTCTACTCACTTAAAAAGTAATACTGGTAACATAGGCTTGGCTAGTTTTCTTCTGAGAGTATCATCTATACTGAAGTTTTTCTCATCAAACCAGGTGTAGGCCTCGTCTTAATGATTTCTTATTCCCAGCACCTTACACACTTCCTATTAGATAGTAGGTGTATAATAAATATCTGTGGAAAAAAGAGAACAATGAAAAGAAGGAGAACTTTTCAGGGATTCAGTAATTCAAGGATTCAATCAAGCACATGATTTTATTCTAGTTTCCTTGACAGGTTTTTACTTAGAGGAATAAAATAAAGCTGACTGTCATTGTCATTATTCTTTAAAATCTTTAAAACCCTAGCTAATCAACCTTATTTCCCACTAACCCCCATTCTGGAGTCTTTGTCTTTCCAGGTTAGCTTCCTTACATTTATCATGAAATGCCCCAAAGAGAGAGCTCTCTTTGAACTGATAGTCCAGTTACCAGCAATCGCAAACAGTTTAATGTTTTCATTTCTCTTGTCTCCCCTATGTCATTGTTCCATGAATACATCTTCCTTTATTAACTTATTAATGTGAAAAGTTATCGAAAGGCAGGCATCATGTTATTTGATCTAGATATATAATACATACTCCTTAAATACTGGTTGGTTGATTAATAATTTGGGGGCTCTCCTTTTTCAAACAGATTTCTTCATATCACCAAGCTCAAGTTTTCAGTGTGAGATTTCTAGAGGTAATGTTCTGAAAATCTTTTAAAGCTCAATTGAAATGAGATTTGTACAAGAATAATATCGAGCTCTTATTATGTGTTGGGACAGTATGCTAAGCACTTTGTTTTAATTTTCTCAGTAAATCTCTAATGAGTTGTATTATCTTCCTGTCCCTATCTATATAGAAACCAAGGCACAGATAGAATATATAAGCTTAGTTCATTCTAAAACTAAGAAGTGACGAGGCATGACTTAGATGGTAACAGTTTATTTTAAAGCCATCAAATTTTTTTTTTTTTAAAGATTTTATTTATTTGACAGAGAGAAACACAGCGAGAGAGGGAACACAAGCAGAGGGAATGGTAGCAGGAGAAGCAGGCTTCCTGCCGAGCAGGGAGCCCGATGCGGGGCTCGATCCCAGGACCCTGGGATCATGACCGGAGCTGAAAGCAGACGCTTAATGACTGAGCCAGTCAGGCGCCCCTAAAGCCATCAAATTTTTATTGGTACCCTGTCAGTGCCATGCTCTTTTGTTTTTTAATGCCCTCTCTGCATTTGCCTGGGATAGTTCCTTAAGTTCTGCTTTCTTGCAACTGGAAGGATATCCATTACACACCTACTTTTCCTTGTCTTCTCAATATACTCCAAACCTGCCTTTTTTCCCCATTACTTTTTAGAAGAGAAGGAGGAAACCTTGGTACCCCACTCTGAAATGTTTTGACATGATCAGATAATACAGAGAGAAAGTGACTTCTGTCTTATGTTTTTTGTTTTGTTTTTGTTTTTCTATATTCATGGAGGACAAAATAACAATTTTATGCAAGTTTTAAGAAATCATTGCATTGTAAACTATGTCAGGTAGTCTGGTTAGGAAACTCCTAAAGGAATATGTAGTAAATCATAGGAAAAATACTTGAAATTTGAATCTGGTTTTAAAGTGATTGGTAGTTATATTCATGCCTGTTTACAGAAGATGAAAATGGAGTTAGTAAAATGTTGCATATTTTATTCTTAGGAAACATTGTGGCTTATAATGAGACTGTATATAAAACTGAAACCACTGTGTTATCAAAAAGGAAGCAGTTTACCAAATATAGTAAGCTCTCAGAAGTAAACTGACATCAATTTTAATTTCTGTTTGGTGTTCAGCTTTTATGTGAAAATTGATGCAATTTATTTCATGAGTGTAATACTCTCTGTATTTTTTTTTTTTTTAAAGATTTTATTTATTTATTTGACAGAGAGAGAGAGAGAGATCACAAGTAAGCAGAGAGGCAGGCAGAGAGAGAGGGGGAAGCAGGCTCCCCGCCGAGCAGAGAGCCCGATGTGGGGCTCGATCCCAGGACCCTGAGATCATGACCCGAGCTGAAGGCAGAGGCTTTAACCCACTGAGCCACCCAGGTGCCCCTACTCTCTGTATATTTTTAAAAGCATATCTATATTTTGATTTTAGAAGTTATTCAAGTTCGTGTTCAGTCAATTTAAGGGCAATTTACATGTAGTTAACAATTTTGTCTTGGTAGATACTATTTGAATTATTGCAAACATTTTAGTCTGAAGTCAAGTATCAGTTATTGATCTTTTTTTAAGAATAAAATTACTTTAAAAAAAAAAAAAAGAATAAAATTACTTTAAAGCTTTTCCTAAATAGTTTAACTGGAAATCTTTAATTAGAAAAAATACAATAAGCTCCGAAAATGGTAGTTTGTTATTTTGAGATGAGTCTCTGTTTCATATTATGCTTTTAAGTCATATTTTATTTTTTCATGAATTATTTTATATCTTTGACTCTTTCAGATGTAATTCAGATATAATAAATTAATATTAGAACGCCTAGAAGGATTCTTTCCTTACAAGTTTCTTAGAAAGGAATTGAAATGGTAGATTTATATAATTATAATCTTATTATATTTATAGGACTTCAAAAGATAAAGTTTTAAAAGAAAAAAGAACATCAAATTATCCCTGTGCTATGATTTTATGTATGTTAAAGTTCTATTTATGAAGAAAGACTTGAAGAGAATGAACAGAAAGTAAACAGTTAAAAGTATATGAAGAGTTTAATTTCCTTCATTGTTATCTTAATATTTATTCAGTAAATTTATATATGTGCACATAAATAAATGTATTTCAAAGTATAATATGTTTGTGCATAACTCTGAGGTTATATGGGTTTACCATATTTTATTGTCTTTTATATATTAAAGAAATAAACCAGGATTCCATTATGTGCAGCTTATACTTTGCCATGGAAATTGTCAGCTTGAATTACCAGGGGAGTTGTCAGATAAAATATGGGGGCGCCTCGTGGCTCAGTCGTTAAGCATCTGCCCTAGGCTCAGGTCATGATTCCAGGGTCCTGGGATCGAGCCCCACATTGGGCTCCCTGCTCTGTGGGAAGCCTGCTTCTCCCTCTCCCTCTGCTACCCCCCTGCTTGTGTTCCCTCTCTCTCTGTGTCTCCCTGTCAAATAAATAAAATCTTAAAAAACAACTTGTATAATATGATTATTAAAAAAAGTGTATGTAAAACCATAGTACATATGCTACAACTCTATAGTGTTTTACCTAATCAGTATAAAGCATAGATTTGAAAGACAGTATAACACGGTAATATTTCAGTTTTGTGATTATGTGCTGCTGATATTGATTAAGTGTTGTTTGGTTTAAGTCTTATATACAAATTTGTCATAAGGTTAAAAAAAGATTACTTGAAAACATACTTAATTCCAGTCAGCAGGGAAGCAAGCATGAATAAGACATAATTTTAGACATCTCCTAGCTCTCAATTTAATAATATTTTTACTGTTTAAATATTTGAAAGCCTGTGATGAATGTGGATAAGGTTTAAGAAAATGAATTGTAGTGTATATATGTATTCTTATCCATTCTAATACTACATATAACTTGACTTTGTTTGCTTAGTCCTGTCTTCTTCCTGTAACTTTCACACTAGGAAGTTAAGAGCTTATTTTCTCTCCTGTCCTTTAAATGTTTACTGAGAACATACAGAGCAGGGATGGGGGAGGTTGCCTGTGTGTGGAGAAAATGAATTTGTACTTAACATTGCCATTTATCACAGCTGCCTTTAACAGTGAGGGTATATGTATGACTATGCTATCATTATCTCTGCTACTTCCCATTTAAGTTTGCAGATTGAGTAAATATACATAGCCTTCTACAGGAAAATTTAAGGTTCAGGTTGCAAATAGGGGGAGAAACGTCCTTAGAAAACAACCAGTGCATACTAAGGAACAATGAAAAGAGCTGAGGTGAGCAGAGTATTATATGCTGATTGGTAGATTTGCAGACAAGGAAAAAAGGCACTGACTAGCCTTGTGTATTTAAAGCCAATCTTTATGCTGGAGTCAAGAAGCTCAGGAGATATTGTGTGAGCAAAAATAACAGGAAAGAATTGAAGGGGGGACTAAGAGGGAAAGACAGAAGTAGAGATTGAGGGGTAGTTATGTGGAGAGTAATGAGAGCAGAACCATTCACAGTAGATGAAGTGAATAGGTCAATAGTATACTTCTGTTGTCAAAAGATCACTTGGAATCTGTGTTATATTCTAACAGTGAATATGAGAATCTTCTTTGTGTATGCTTGGAGGTTGGAGTAGATAGGTTGTTGCTTAAAACAGTAATTGATTCCCATAGTGATTCTGTTCGATTTTAAAGATGAAAGTATATTGAGTAAGAAAAAAGAGTATACATACTAGTTTTGTATTACTGCTGTAATAAGTTACCATAAACTTAGTGACTTGAAGAATATAGGTCTCACTGGGTAAAGTCAAGATGTTGACAGGCTGCATTCCTTTCTAGAGGAAAGACTCTAGGGGACAATTCATTTCTTTGCCTTTTCCAGGTTCTAGAGGACTCCAGTATTCCTTGGCTGGTGGTCTCCTTCCTCTGTGTTCAAAGCCAGCAACCACAGGTTGAGGGCTTCTTACATCACCTTACTCTGACCTGCTCTTCTGCCACCTTGTTACACTTTGAAGGACCCTTGTAATTACATGGATATGGTGGATAATCCAAGTTAATCTCATTTTAAGATTAGCTGAAGGCAACCTTAATTCTATCTGCAGCCTTAATTCCTCTTTGCCATGTAAGGTAACATATTCTAGTAAGTTCCAAGGATTAGGATGTGGACATTTTGGGAGTGAGTATTCTTCGAGTTTACTAGAAATATCTCTAAAACAGATTACCATCATGTTTTAGATATATTTTCACCTAAAGGAATATGGTATTATAGACCCTCCATTATTTAGAAAAAGTTCTCATTTGGAATAGCTCTTCCTCATGGATTACAGAATAAGATAGTTTTATCATATTAAGAGTAGATTAAAACATAAAACTCATGACATAGCTTTTCAGGAAGAATTTTATTGTAACGTGAAGTAGAGGATCACTTAAAAAAAAAAGTGGAGGGGCACCTGGGTGGCTCAGTCGTTGGGCGTCTGCCTTCGGCTCAGGTCATGATCCCAGTGTCCTGGGATCGAGCCCCGCATCGGGCTCCCTGCTCTGCGGGAAGCCTGCTTCTCCCGCTACCATTCCCTCTGCTTGTGTTCCCTCTCTCGCTGTGTTTCTCTCTGTCAAATAAATAAAACCTTTAAAAAAAAAAAAAAGTGGGGCTTGAACTCACAATCTTGCGATCAAGACCTAAGCTAAAATCAGGAGTTGGATGCTCAGCCTACTGAGCCACCCAGGTGCCCTGGGGATCACTTTTTATAATTGGTTATAGTTTCAGATAGTACTTACTAATGGTAACTGTTTCATTGCCAGTGATTTGAATTATGAATATAGACCTACATACTAAGTATCAACTTGGAGCTCTTAATATTTGAACCAGGGAAACGTCTTAAAGAGGCCAAATATGTATTTGTGTGTATTCTATAAATTAGTTATTAATACCAGCAAGTGGTACGAGTGAAATCATAATTAGAAGTCAGTTTTCATATTTGAATAGTTAGCTTTACCCTTTTCTGAGAATAGCCTTCAATGAGTTCTTGGTCACAAAGGACATCAGAGGAGAGAGTTACTATTTTTGCAAAACCTTTCAAAGCCCAGGTTTCACTGATGTTGGCTCAAGCTTATCACTTTTATGTCATGTATTTATCATATATGAAATGAAGAGCACGTTCTTTTGAAAAACTTATTTGTATATATATACCATTAACATTTTGCCCCATTTGTTTTATCATTTGCTCAACTCTTTATATATAATATATAAAACATATATATGTATGTGTGTGTGTGTGTATATATATATATATATATATATATATATATAATGTGTACACTTACATAAGTATACACTTTTTTCCTGAATGGTTTGTATACATTATGATCCTTCATCCCTAAATACTTCGCTGTGTATTTCCTAAGAATAGGAACATTTTTTTTTTTAAGATTTTATTTATTTATTTGACAGAGAGAGATCACAAGTAGGCAGAGAGGCAGACAGAGAGAGAGGGGGAAGCAGGCTCCCTGCTGAGCAAAGAGCCCGATGCGGGGCTCGATCCCAGGACCCTGAGATCATGAGCTGACCTGAAGGCAGAGGCTTTAACCCACTGAGCCACCCAGGCGCCCCGGAACATTTTCTTATTTATATAACCACAGTAGTAATCAAATGTATGAAACTTAGAATTGCTGTGATACTTTAACCTGTCATCCATATTTCACTTTCATTGATTAACCAAGTAATGTCTTTTATAACATTTTTTCCCCTCTAATACAGGATCTAGCCTAGGATTAGACATTACATTTCATTTCCTTAGTTGCTATTAATCTGAAACATTTTCTCAGCCTTTCTTTATCTTTTCTGACATTGAGTTTTGAAGAATACACTTCTTTCTTTCCCTTTTAAATAAAATAATCCTCATTTGAATTTATCTACTGTTTCCTTATGATCTGATTCGGTTATGCATCTACTTGGAATAAGTGATGTGTCTTAACTCTTAGAATTTTATATGTAGACACAATGCTCTTCAATGGTGAAATTAATTTTGATCAACTGAGGTGTTGTCCAGTATCTTTAGTATATTTATTATTTTATCCTTTGTGGTTAATAAGCCACCTGTAGTGAGATTATGAAAATATTTACTTATAAAAATTCTAATGAAAACTAACAAAATCCGAATGAACTATGGAGTCCACTTAACATTCTTGTTATCTTGCCTGTATCCATCTTTAGAAGGATGGTTACAGAATGATCATATTCAACATCAGCTCTTCTTTCACATTGATCATTTGGCATTATAATGTAACATGATAACTTTTTGTCTTATCCAATTTATTTATTACTGGTGTGGTCTCATGAGTTTCTGTTTTCAGTAGGTAAAAATTCATTCATGTTCATAATCATTTTAGCGCCCAAATTACTTCAGATTTGGCCAGTAGTCTTCAAGCAGGTTTTTGTGTCTTTTTGATGCACTCTTTCATTTTTCTGAGCATTTCTGACTTTATGGGATAGCAAGAGGTTCTAGGTTCTTCTTGTATTTTCCTTCCTGCAGCTCTGCAATCAGCAGTTACTCTAAAGAGCCTTGATTCCTTTCAGTGAGGATTAGTAGTAGAAATCCAAGATGAGGTTACTGGGTGAAACATACATAGGATGAGACACATGTTCTTTTAATTGTGTTCCTTTGATAATGGTGGGATCCCTATTTTTGTGACATCTTGCTACTCAACTTCATATTTTAAAAAAGGTTGTATATTACTTTTAGTTCTTATTTTGTGGATGTTGATAAGATGTTGGTAAAACATTGCAAGACCGGCAGTAGTATCCAGTTTATACCTCAAAACATTTGTAAATTTTATAACAACTTGCATTTGTATGGTGACAATGATGTCTTATAAAATGTCCAAACTGTGTAATGTGAGTATCGCAGTGTTTATATAATTTATAAGTAATGTAAAATTTATTTTATATGCAAAATTGTATTAGAAGGTTCAAATTTAATACAGAAGTCAGTAATGAACTTTAAATATAGAGGTTAAAAAACCATTAAAATATTTTATAAGTGTATATATTATATATCTACTCATCCATTCCACAAAAAATTTTGACTATTTACTTATCTGCCAGCTGTGTTGATTGCTAAGACTACAATGGTAGGTAAAAATGGACATGATTTGGTTCCTTATGAAGCTTTAGACATTAATCATATAATAAAATTGTTTAATATCTTTAACCATCAAACATTGTAGCCATTTAAATTATGATTCATTTCAAACAAAA
>CM053604.1:107627587-107660218 GCA_028646535.1 Procyon lotor | reverse complement strand
TTGTGTGTGTGTGTGTGTGTGTGTGTGTGTTACAATATTTCCTTCTATGATAAAACAACTGAAAGTTTACTGCAAAACTTGGAGTTGATGGAAGGAGGTGGTATTGTATTTAATGAGAGTCACTCTGATTTTGAGATATCCCCTCCTTGCTTAAACAGTAACCTCATACATTTTAAGGTTGTTTGAGCCTTGTTTTCTATAATTAATATTTACTGCTCAAAGCATAGGTTTAAGCAGGATATTTAAAATGATTTTTCTCTAATCCTTCATAAAATTTTTCTCCACCCAACCCCCCATTTTTTGTTGTTGATGTCTGTATCTTCAGACTCCAGAACAGTATCTGGCACATAACAGACATTCAAAGAAATTTCTTGACTTAATGATTAAATGTATAAATATTTTCCTCAAACACTATAATATAAAGAAAGCTCATTTTGCTTTTTGTCCAAATGGATTAAGTTTTTAAATTGGCAGGAGCATTATTAAGAAAGGTCAACAATACTTTATACAGAGGGTTACATAATTGTAAAACTATCTTGGTAGAAATTTTTTTTTTTTGAAGAATTTAAGATACAATGGGAAAGCTAAGGTTATAGAGCAACTGAGATCCAGGGTGAACCTATGAAAGCCTTTTTATTATTTTATTTATAAAATATATTGATGAAGTTTGTTAAGAAAATATAGGCATTTCATACTTCTTTAATTATGATTGATTCTGTTCATTTCCATTTATCGTTCTTTATCTGCTAAGAACATTTTAGGATTTCTCATCTATGTGGCTCCAAATAAATGCTCATCTGTGTGTGTGTGTGTTTGTGTGTGTGTGTGTGCTTTCAGATAATAAACAAAACAACAAGTATTCTTTCTGGTCTAATCCTTTAGCCGACTTTTGAATCCTCTCCTGATTTTGGTAACTCTTGTCTTTCTGGTCTTCCGGGACTTTGCATCCTTCCTCCAATCCAGTACCAGAAATACCTATTGACTTCACTCTTGGAGATTTACTTATTTTTTTTATGTCTTTTTTATTTTTATTTTTTTTAAGATTTTATTTATTTGAGAGAGAAACAGAGAGCACATATGCAGGAGCAGGGAGTGAGACAGAGGGAAAGGGAGAGGAAGAAGCCAACTCCCCGCTGAGTAGATTGCCACCTGGGGCTCAATCCCAGGACTTTGAGATCATGACCGGAGCCAAAGGCAGATACATAACCCGTTGAGCTACCCAGGAGCCCGGAGATTTATTTTTTTTTAAAGAGAGGAATTTGGGAGCCCTCTTTTTAATCAAACTGTGTACTTTGATTTTCTCTCCTCCTTTCTGTTTCCTTTGCCTTGCCAAACCTTAGAGTTGTAGGGGCTACCTATAATATCTGCTTATCAACACATATCCCTTCTTGATCCTGTTGTAGACATCTCCTTTTTTTAAGGCACCAGCATGTTATTGATCAAAAAGATCATGGCTTTCTATTATATGTATCTGTTAAACATTCCACAAATATGCTGAGAATACAGCCATTAACAATTTAGATAATGGTGAACTTTTGATAACTTTTTTAAAGTTATGTAAATATGAACTTCATAATAAAGAAATATAAGTTTATTTTTTTAAAATTAAGGAACTTTCTAGGGGTCTTGTCTAGTGTTGGCTGTGTTTGTAATTGCAAGGGGACATAGCTATTAGTGTGGAGATTGGTATGATGTTATTAACTTTCTGACTTCATTTCTTTGGATCTTGACACAAACTGCTTTTATATTTCTGCCTTCTAAGGGATATACATTATATAAAAAATATATTCAATACAAGCTTTTCTTGGTGCTTAAAACTTATTTTTGTTAGTGATTTAAAATGCCATGCTGATGTATAACCTAGGAGATTCTTATGTTTGAATCTGGTTTTGCCCCCAAAGTTTTATTCCTTTTTATGTTGTTCTAGTTGAATATATTTATCTATATACATGTTTTATATATTTATATATTTATTTATCTATTTATTTTATATTAAATATTTTATAATACAACAGAGGACCCAATCTCATACATATATAAGTCTGGATAGTGTCACTGTAGGAAGTCAAGATAGTGATACACTCTTTCAGTTAAAGCACTGTTTTCCATGTAAGTTTAATTGCCTTTTACTGAGCAACAAATAAAGGTCTGAAGTTATTTGATGCCCTAGAACTAATAATTTGTTATGAACACCCAAATGGAAGATAATTTCTAAGTCATCATAGTTTCTGGCCATCCTTTTATATATTTATTTTTTTCCTTAATAGTTCTGAATATATTGCTTCTATTTATTTATTTGTTTGTTTATTTATTTATATTATGTTACATTAGTCACTGTACAGTACATCATTAGTTTTTGATGTAGTGTTCCATGATTCATTGCTTGTGTATTGCATGGAGCACTGGGTGTTATGGCCATTCCTTCAAAATTAAATCACCATATGTAAAAGCTGAAATTGTAAAGAAGTGTAAATGCACATGGAATATGATTAAATACATTCAACTTTTACAATATTTTACATTCTAACCACTGAGATTTACATACTAACTTATCAGTGAAATGCCACAGATAAAAATAATAGTTGGATTTCTTAATTTTAATAGGCCTCCAAAATAGTGAAAACTTTTTACTTTTATACTTGAATGAAACAGATAATTACATCTACCTTTTGGGTTATTGAGAGAAAAAAAGGAGACAATTCATGTAATAGTGTTAGCACAAGATCAGACACATAAAGAGTTCAATAAATGTGCATTTGTTATTAAGTTTGATAATGGTTCCAAAACAAAGTGGATTCTTTATGAGAGTTTTCTTAAAATTAATTGAATTTCTTAAAGAAACTTCAAAAGTATCTTTAATTAAATCACTAATATTGATTTAATTTTATTTTCTTTAAATGAAGAGTAGTAGCCTACATATAGTAAATGTCAAATTTAATTGAAATATTTCTTTCTGTTAATGTTTCTCTTCCACCATTCTCTGTTGTTTTAATAAATATGTAGATTTTTGAGAGATTAGTTTGAAGTTGGTAGATAACATTCTGGATTTCATTTTAACATTTGATATCAGGTTTGATACTTTGAATATCTTTGGTTCAGTGGGAGAATGAGTAAGTATGGTCTGTAGCCCCTTCTCACTGTTGAAGACACCCCAGATGGTTGAATATGCATTGTGGAAGGGGACATAGGATAGAAGTACTATATCCTAACAAATATTTGGAGGTAGGGTATGTATGAAAGAGGATGGGATAGTTGGTTAAGGGAAAAAAGAGTGACTGTTGTTAGCTTTGTATCTGACGCTCTGTAAGAGCAAAATGTATTTTTGTTTGGAAACAAACTTGTTTTATAGTAGTGCTTCCAGAACATATCCAGGAATTAAGCAGATGCTTAATGCTTTTCTCCTTAGACATATAATAGCGAAAATATATATGTAGAGTAGGGAAAATATGGGTAAGTATGTTTAGGGCACTCCACTTGCTTCCTGGCATAGAAGTTGTGAATTTAAGAAAAAGGACATATAAGTAAGTTGTTTATAAAGCCAAAAATTATTAGTGTGAATGCATCATTCTTCTTAGCGTAAAATTGTAATTTTAATTTCAGTTTTGCTATGCCATTTATTTGGAAAGTTACCTGTTTAAGGAAGCAATTCATTTGTGTTCTGGAGTTGATGAATTTAAGAGAGCCACATTTTAATCCTTGATTCCCTGAGGATTTTCTTTCACAATACCTTTCTCCTTTAAGTCCCTAAAACTACAGTCCTTTTGAGTGAATAGGGGCTATTTTATACACCACCCTGCTCCCAATCCAATTAAAGGTTCCATTATGGATGGATTAGGGAAAGTTTACTTCTTAGCAGAAATAAAGCTTTAGAAAAATGGTGCCCAGTTGGCAAGAGGGAATGTGAGGGAAAGCGGAGAAAATTAAGGAGATAATGGTCAGTAATCTTAACTTGTCTGATGTTTGCGCTGTTCACAATATAGCGGACTTTTAAAATAAGGGGAACAATGCTTCAGATTCTTTAACCATTTTGTTGCTGAAGTTTGGCTGTCTCTTCAATTTTCTTCACTTTTGCTTTTGTTATCTGCATCTTGGGCAAATATGTTTAATCCTTTACTTCAAGTGTCTGTGTGTTTTGTCGCATTTTTTTTTTCTTTCTTTCTTTTTTTTTTTTGCTTTTTGTATGTGAGTGATAGTGTTGGAAGGAGGTAAGGGGATGGAAAAGTTAATCTGGATAACGATCTGCTTGCATAATTATAAAAAAATGGCCTATTGGCAATGAGTATACATCACACTTCATATACGTGCGTGCATTTTTATATATGTATGTGTTTCAGAAATTAAAGAAATAAGATTTTTAAAAAATATTTCACAAGGTTTTTTTTTTTTTCAATAAATTTTGTTTCCATTTGGCTCTAAGTGACAAATACATTTGAGTATGATAATTTACTTAGAAAGAAAATCAACAAACTTAAAATCTCAGAATTAATCTTTTTGGTTTAAAAATAAATATTACCTGACATTTCAGATCTGCTGAGTTTTTACTTCAAATTTCTCAACATAAACTTGATTTTGCCTTTTAGTTGCTTGAAAATCTGGTAATTTTCATATATGATTAACACATATTAAAACTAAAAGAGCTGATCGGGGAAATCACTTTGTTCTATTATATCACCTTTGGAACAGTTAAATGAAGTATTTCCAAGTCTATAAAACAACCAGTTGTCATTAAAAAAAAAAAAAAAAAAAGAAACTATCTTACTGTGTTATTATTTCTAAAGTGGCTCTAGAACTTTTCTAAGGATAGTGAATTGTGGTAAGGCTAAATGTTTAATGAGTCTCTATGTTAAAGGCTGCACTTATCTTCCAATTAACCCCAAGACCACTCTGGCATTTTTGTAAATCCACAGAAGTATTTTGAGTGAGGCCTGAAGGGTAAGCTGCAGGCTGCCTGTGAAAAATGTAAAAAGACTAACCTGCTAACAAACCCTGTGCAATGGGACAAAGAAAGTTTAATCCGTATTATGGTAAATGCAGGCTTAGTGTCCCAAAAGGGCTTTGCAGAGTGGAGCAAAACAAAGAAGGGGCAGCACTAATAAAAATCCAGTGCTTTTATTTTTATACACAAAATTGTTGCAAAAGAAAAACTGATAATGGCATTAAGAAAAGGTTTGAATGGTGGTTTTAAATATGATACTAAACATTGTATTTGTTCACCAATTGAATGCAGTTTGTTGTACATAAAGAAGCTAAAAGTAACATGTGCAGCGTGGCCATGTTAATATTGCTAAAGAAACTTATAGTTGAATAGTATGATTTTAGAGCTTTAGTTCAAAGTCATAATATCGCAATAGCATTCCTTTTGCAAAATATGTGTATGTACTTGTATATGAGAAATGGAGAATTTAAAAAGATCTGTTAACTCAAGCTTTAACTACAATAATTTGTCACATGCCTTCAGAGCTTTTTGAGAAACATGCTGTTTATGATTACATCTGTAATTTCAGAATCATGTAGTCCAAATGGATGGAAAAAAAGAAAAGAAAACTTTTATATCCACAAAAGGATTATTACTGAATTTTGGAATGCTTAAATTTTATAACACTCAAAATTAAGGAATAAGATTATTTTTACTCTAGTAAGTAATAGAATCATGAATAATTGCCCCAAAGTGTGTTCAAAGAATTTGTTTTCATTATTTAGTCATGTTTTAAAATGAATATCTTAGTGATGCCTTAAGATGAATTCTGACATCATTTTCTTTAACTTCTCACCCTAAATTTGAAATAAAATATTTACTATTTTAGCCATTGTTCAAAACACATGCACTTATTTAAAAAGCATAATAGAGTTTTAGAGGTTATATAACAGTTGTTGTTCAACATCTGACAAAGATAAATTTCAGTTTCTTTTAAAAAAGGAAAATATTCAAGTTTTTATTTTAAAAATGATAATAATTATGGTCTCAGAATAATAACAGCATTAAGGTACAGGATTTTAAAGTGCAATAAGTAAAATAAAATGTATAATGAACTTAATAATCTCAGATATTATAAACGACAAGAAATTTCAGATGTTCTGAGATTATAGCAAGATCTTAGGATATTGGAATTTATTTCATGATTGGTTTTTAACATTTTTTGATTATAAATTTTTATGATTTTTAAAAATAGTATATTTTAATTCATATATAAGCCAAAACTTTTTTGAAATGATTACTAAGCCTTCTTCTGAGCTGAGATTACCTTATTTATGGAATTAATGGTAAAGATATTAATATTTCCTTTTATTATGAAGAGTTTCACAGATTTTAAGGACTTTCACAAGCTTAATTTTGTGAAAACCTTCACAGCTCTCTGAGATCTTTGGGATAGGCATTCATACTCCTTATTGTACAAAAGTGAGGAAATTGAAGCTTTGTGATAAGCAACTTTCACAGCATCAGATAGATAACAGGTGGTGCAATTTGAGCTCAGATCTAGGATACTGACTCCAAATTCACAACTTTTTTCACAACTCACTGCACCAAACTGAATGCTATGTCCAAATGTGTCACAGTTTCTCTGTCCTCCTTCCCCTCCTCATTTTTCCTTTTTTTGCCTGTTGTCTTTCTCCTTTTGCTCCTCTTTGTCACCCTTACTGTCTCCTTCCCAACCAACCTTCTCTTCCTCCTCCTGCCCCTCTTTCTGCTTTTCATAACATCTTACACTTATAGGAAGAGACTCTTTTTAATGATACTTACAGAATTTACATCCCAGCAGGTGATCAATAAGCAATTGCAGTACATTTTGGTAAATATTATGTTAGGGGGAGTATTGAGGTGGTATGGAAAAATTATATCCCAATGTTTAATATTTTTTGAGGTAGGGTAGGAGGAAGGAGTTCATGGAGGATTCATTGAGGAAATTGTGAACTGACAGATGAGCAGGAATCTACCAGGAGCCTGCTGATCTACTAATAAGAATCTACTGGGGAAAGTATGTATCAGACTCAGGGAAAGATGCCAGTTTGAGAAAGAGCTTGGTTCAGGGGGAGGCATAGAAAAATTGTAATATGGTTGGAGCTTAGGGTGTTAGAAGATTGTAGGAGATAGAGCTGGACATATGCCAATTAAAGAAACTGAAGCTATTCTAAGAACAGTGAGTGACTGTGGAAGAGTTTTAAAAAGCTAGTAACTAACCCAATCAGATTTGTTTAAAAGGTATAATTTAGAATGCTCTTTGTATTTTAGGAGGTCCCTTTGCTTTATAGAGTGTCTTTCATATTACCTTTTCATATTACCTTTAATGTAATATGTGTATGTATTAGTTATGTGATAGATACAGTTTAGTTGCCCTTTTATTATATAAGTGACTGGTATTTACTGAAGTACTCTGATAATAAAATGCTACACTTACAAAGACTAGGACATGTGTGAGCATTTTCAAGTGATGGTTGGCTGATATACTTGCTAAACAAGAAATTGACTATTCCTAGTGTTTCCATTGTTGAAAATCTTTTCTAGGAAAACAGTGGTAAATATAGTGACCATACATATTTGATTTTCAAGGGTTGATCTAATTTCAAATATTTTTTCTTGTAGTTAAATGATGTCAAAATACTTTAGAAAACCCATTTGCCATATATGAAAGTTTCTACAGTTATCTGGAGGTTTTTTTAAATAAAGACTATTTTTGCATAGTGCTTTCAAGAAAATATTTGCTTAAACAGATTGAAGAAAAAGTGAATCATTTTCTAAACTACCTACTTGAACAAAATAAAAAGGAGAGAGCATGGAAAATTTCATTCACATAAACTGGCAGTGGATAGTATCTCTTTTCTAGGTGTGAAATGTTATTCTTAGACATTAAACAAATTCAGGATGTATTCCCTAGTGCAAGCTGCCTGCTGGCAACACGATATAGGAGTTCAATGTGTGTACAGAGATAAGAATGACATGTAATTTGTGCTAGAATTTGACTGTTAATTTTGTATAAAGCTGTGGCCTTTTCAAGTCCAAACATTTGGCAGGGTTGTTAATTGGGGAAAAGAGAGGAAGTTTGAATAAAATTACATGTAGGAAAAATAGACATTTACATAATTAGTAAAGCACTTTGAGTTAATAAATATTTGTCCAGTTTTTTTTTTTTTGTTTTTTTTTTTTGTGGAGGGGGTGAAGATTTGTACTTCTACTTATATTTTTGGTAATACTTATGGCAAGTTGTTTATGTTTTTGTGCGTTAGCAGCAATACTTAATATAAAATTATTTTCGTCTGACTTTTTAATATCACCAGGTGTCTTGAATATTCTTAAAGTTTGACATGAAGCTTTATAACTTCCTTTTTATATGATGTGGCTATATCATTATCATATTCATAGTTACATGGAATAGTATTTCTGAAAAATTGTTTAAATTTATTTTTGCTCGATTCTAGATTGTCTTGATATTCTTAGCTGGTTGTCACATGAAGCAAACTAGAATCTTCAATGTCTTATTAATCTTTATATTGTTTTATATTTATAATAACTTTATTTTACTGTGATTTCTTCACTCTTGCTGTAGAAAACAAACTCAGTATTCATTCTTTGTAGTAGTAAAAAGGTGGTAAAAATTATGTTTTTAAGGATGCGTTCATAATTTGCATTTCTATTGGTTAGCACAGTGTCTGGTACATGGTGAAGTACTTAATATATATCTTAAGTGAAGGAAAAGGTAGTATTGATAGTAAGAAATAATACTCATACCACATGATGTGTTTTTATATATGTTAGCTCATTTGATTATTACCATAACAATTATTTCATTTTCACAGTTGAAGAAAGTAAGGTTCAGAGAAATTAAGTAATTTGCCTAAAATTGCTAGAGCTAAGTTTTCAACCCAGGCAGTCTAATTCCAGAATTTATACTCTTAACCCCCTAGTTATTGTGCATCTGAGGAATAAGGGGGGTAGTGGAAGAGGAAATGTCTAGAGACACCTTTGTGAGGGAGGCACAAATAAAATTATTTATTTTAAATAAATAATTTAAAAAGTATTTAAATTTAATTTAAATTAAATTTAAATAAATTTAAATTTAATTTAAATTTAATTTAAATTAATGAATACATCCTGAATTTGTTTAATGTCTAACACCATTTGTTAAAGACTCATTTCAAAAGTAAAAAGTTGGTAAAAAAAAAAAAAAAAGTCCTACAAATTATAAAATACTGTTTTAAAATGCAGTGCATGTTTCCGACATAAAATAATGCATGCTGTGATTTATTTTAAAGAATGGCAGAGGCGTCTAGGTAGCTCAGTCAGTTAAGCTTACAATCCTTGATTTTGTCTCAGGTCATGATCTCAGAGTCGTGAGATATGGCCCTGCATAGGCTTCTGAGCTTCATGTGGTGTTTGCCTGGGATTCTCTCTCTCCCTCTCTCTATACCACTGCTCCTGCCCTCACTCATGTGCTCTTTCTCCTTTCTAAACAAACAAACAGAATCTTTCAGAAAAAGAATGGCAGTAGAAACCATAAAAAATTATTTAAATTTATTTAAATATCTGAAATTGATACCTTGTATAAAACAATTTATTCTAACTCTGGTGTATTTTTCCCTATTTATATGTTTTTCAAAGTGGAGCAATGCCTGTTTTGGCATTTTTATGTAAGAAATGGTTTGTATAAAAATTGTTTCAGACATACTCTAAGAAAAAATTTAAGAAAACTGATAGGAACTTGAATTTTGTAAGGCACAAGTGTTCCCACCTTAACACACTCATACACATATGTACCTACACGTGTACACAAACACAGACACACAGGCACACACACACACACACACACACACACAATTTTTCTAGTTTTCCTTGAAGGTAGGACTTTTTTTGAGAGAAAGAGAGGGAGTACATGCACGCGTGAGCAGGATTGGTGGGCAGAGGGGAGGGAGAGAATCTTAGGCAGTCTTTACACCCAGCATGGAGTCGGATCTGAGGACCCTGAGATCATGGCCTGAGCTGAAATCAAGAGTTGGATGCATACCTGAATGCATACCTGAAGCCACCAAGGCTTCTCATATTTGATAGCATTTTTAAGTGGCAGCAAGTATAATGGAAACTACTTAGTAATAAGTTAGCAATGATTTAATTAAAAGCTATTTAATATGCTTCAAATGACATTGAAATATTAACAATTAAAAAATAAATATCAAACATTAGAAACGTATTTCAATATTAAAGCAATATTTCTAAAGTACATAAATGTTTTTATTCTCTTATTGATATTAATGAATTGATACTCCAAAAACTGTGACTATTGGAGTTCCATTTCTGATAAAATATAATAGTTTCATTAGTGATAAAATAATCTTGAAAAGTCTTCTTGGGAACACTTTCTTCACTTCCCTTTATGAACTCAAAAATTGATAGGTGTCTTAGTTTCTAGTCTCCAGATTATTTAGCATGTTGAGTAGTGTTCAGATGAAGGTAATGTGCAGTAATCTGATTTATGTAACTGTGGGCTGGAGTTGCACCATGGAATCAGTGCCATTTCTAAGTAACTATCCAGAGAAGACATATCCTTTAATGTGCTCTTAAAATGAAATTATTGTGAATTTTTGTCCAACTTTTTAAGACTACAGGCATTTATTTCAGTTCAAATTTCCTATTTTGCATTTATTTCAGAATGTTTCCAATTTTTAGTAGTAGGTAATTGAAACTCTGTTTTGGACCAAATAAGGAAAGTAGTCTTAGACTTAGTAGTAGGAAATACTACTAATAATAACAAATTGTTATTTTGTTACAAATAACAAGTAATAATAATATTACTTATATAACAAATAATAACAAATAAACAAGTTATCTTAGAAACTGTGGTTATTGACGTAAAGAGTAATTAATTTGGTTAACATTTTACAAATGAAGATGTACAAAGATGATAGTAAGTTATCAATGGTCAGAGCTAATACATGTTGGAGCCAAAATTTAAAGCTAGGCAGTTTGTTCTGGAGTCCCTGCATTTTAAAATTAATTCACTTAATTATTTTTTAATGCTGATGAATTTTAGACTTTTTATTGAAATATATTGTATATGGGAAAGCACATATGACTGTATAACTTGCTGACCGTTGGCAAACTGGACAGACCTGTGAAACCAGAATAGGAAATGAACATTACTAATACCAGAAGCCCCATTTATGCCCCCTTTTTGTCACTACCACAAATGAAATACTAGAAGATTTTGAAGTAAATTGAATACCTATCTATCTCTAAATACTTTTTTATTTTTCTCTAAAATAATATAATTTTCTGTATTGACCAAATAATATTATAACCCAATAAAATTAATGATATTCCTTAGTATTATCTCATCCTTAACCTATAATTAAATATATCCTCTTGTCCCCAAAATATTCTTTATAAAGTTATAACTTTTTTGCTCAAACCAGGATCTAACCTAGGACTGTACTTTGTATCTGGTTGTTTTGTCCCTTAAGTCTTTTTTATTTCAGAGCAGTCCTTTATTCATGACACTTACTTGATAAAAAGACTAAGCCATTTGTCCTATAGACTGTCCCACCTTCTGTATTTATCTATGTGCTTTCTTGTAGTAATTATTTAGCTTGTATTTCTTTTCTTTGTAATACTTGAAAAACAAAGTTAAATGTAAAGACTTCATTAGGTTATAGTAAATATTTATAGATAAACTATGACATAGATGATGGTACCCTGTATTGGAACATGTGAGGAGACAGATTTTCTGACCCATATTAGTCATGTAAAACTGTTGTTAATAATAACCACTGTGAATCTCTAGGAGTAATACTAACACCCTTGTCTTAAGAATGAAAGTATTTTATACTGTAAAATGTCTCTTTCCTACTGGTCTTTTAGGTTATTTAGGGAACAACATAGGAAAATATAGAATGTTAAAAAATATTTTCTGTCTTCAAGTTAAAATATTCTTAACTTTGTGTACAAAGTAGATCTCCAAATTATGGGCCAACAAAGCATAACCCAGCTGATAAGAAATCTTGAAATAGCATAACCGATATATTAATTGGGAATTGCTGTTTATAAAAAACAGTAATTTAAATGTGTCTTGTTAAAATGGTGACATTGCATGTATATTTCAGCGTATAAAAAGAAGAAACAAGAAAAGGGAAAATTATTTATTTATTTATTTATTTATTTATTTTTAAACATTTTTATTTATTTATTTGACAGAGCCACACAGCGAGGGAGGGAACACAGCAGGGAGAGTGGTTGAGGGAGAAGCAGGCTTCCTGCTGATCAGGGAGCCCAATGTGGGGCTCGATCCTGGGACCCCGGGATCATGACCTGAGCTAAAGGCAGCTGCTTAATGACTGAGCCACCCAGGCACCCCAAGAAATGAGAAAATTTAGAGAAATGAGTTAAACAGTTAGGGTAGATAAGTAAGGTAAGTGAAGGGTCAGGAAAATAAAAAATTGAAACCATTATGTCTAAATATAAAAACACATTAAAATAATGGATATAGATAAAAGTTTTTAAATTATCACATTCTGCTATATCCTATTAATTACATGAAATGTTGCTTTTATAAAAATAGGCTTTCATCAGTTTGTCAGTTTTATCACACTGATTTTGTCAGCACTGGAGCAAAACCTTTGCCACATTAGCTAGAGTTCTCATTAAGCAGCTGATTTGCCTGAATCTCTATTAAATTGATAAACTCATTTGCTTATAGACTGTGGCATCTGATACTATTCAGGGTGTTTAGAGATTGAAATCAAAACTGTTGCACACATAGACCTACTTATTGATTCTTTTGCAATTTTCACATGTTAAATAGTATTAAAATGTTAATATCTCCCTCTCCTTTAAAGGAAAATTTATATTCAACATATACAATATCAACTTAATATGTTTTTATTGGTTCTTTCTATGAAAGAAATAGTATTCAGTAATTGTGGCCTATTAAAATTATTATATTCTTTTGTGTATTCCACATAAAACAAAGACTATTCACGGAGAACGTAATGTAACTATGACATGCAATTCATGCCTAACATGACAGGTATCTTAAAAATTTTCCACTAACTCAAGAAGTATAAAATTACGTAAAAAGAGAATAGAATAATTCACCGGGAATACTACATGATGTTCCTAAAAGTTTTAAAAGTAACAAAATTGATATTTGTTCTTTATTCTGTAATACCAAGAAATTGACTTAAATGATAGAAAATTTAATAACTTTGTAATTATCATATATTCTTTTTGAGTATATTTTATAGTGAAACAATGGATAAAAAGGAATACATTTTTTAAGGCAACAGTGTAATAAAATAAGTTTATAAATATATTTACAAGTATTTCATAATAAAGAGTTTTATTCTTAAGTGATACAGTTTTGGGGCTCAAATATTAAGTCAGTTGCTAAATTTTTTCTACAGTCAGGATATTTTTCCAAGATGATAGGAAGATACTATCCTGGAGGCTTTGATTATCCAGTTACGTTTACCAACATTTATTGTAAGCCTAGTTTTTAGTCAGTTGGTGCGCATGTCCATTTACAAATAGGTAGAAGATACCCACCCAAATTAGGAAGTCTTAGTAGAAAATCTTTCCTCTACAGAAAGATAGCTATTTTCCCCCTACAGTTTCGGGACTATTAGAATTCAGTTCAACAAATATTTATTGTAGTTTATATTAAAAATGTATAATTTTAACAAGTTTTTTCTCTTTTGAAAACAAGTCTAATTATATATTAAATTTATTCCATTCAAAAGTTATAGTTTTAAAATCTTAAATCATTGCGTCTTTATATTTTATGTATATATATATCCATCCTTCTCTTTCTGTTTTATATGACAGTTATAGACTTCTTCACTAATAGGGCTTGCATTTCAAGATAAGGCTGCATGTAAACAAATTAACTTTTAAAAATAGAGAGCAATTTCATCTGTAATAATGTACCAATTCATAAATTATCATTGGTATTTTTTTTCTTTAAGATAAATGACCCATCATATAACACATACTATTAGGTGGTCTAGATGTCTTTGTGTTCTGGGAGATAAGGCTCTTGTATTATTATACCCTAATAAAATGAGTTAATGTTTTAGTATTATCGATAAAAGAGCACTTGGATATATTTAATAACCGAACTGAGAAACACTTAATTTTAGTTGTCTGTAGCAATATAACACAAATTCTCCTGTAAAACAAATTGCACTTTTGGAATATATTTTAATGTGTATTCAACAAAGGAGAAAATGAGGTGATTGAAGTTCAATTTGTAGCATGTTATTAACCATTTCCGCTTGACTAGATGAGTAAAAGGATAATGGATGAGGGTTTTATTATTACCTTTCTGCTAAAATGAAGTGGTATAAAAGATAAGGTGATGAGATTAATGAACATAAGGAAAAGGAGTAATCAATCAAGCTCCAAGAGGGAGGTGAGAATGACAGTACCATATAAGATCTGTAAGAGCATGCCATATAAAAAAAAGTAGACTTTATCATTCAGCTTTCACTTAACTGCTGAAAACTAACAGTTGTGGCTGGAACACAGAACTAAAACTAATAAGGTAATATTTAATCAAACATGCCTGAAGTTTTGCATTTAGTTTTATGTGGTACCCATGGTAGAGATCTAGCCCAGCAGCTGAATTCCTTACATCTGAGAGCTAGAAAGTGTCTTTTGAGTCCATGTACTATAGCATACTTTAATCAATAAACACTAAACATAAGCTCTTCTGTTGGACTGTAGTCTCCTTACTGAGGCTCCTTAGTTTCGTATTTATTCTTGATCCTTTTTGAAAAAGATTTCAGAAAGCCAAAGTAATTTTGTGGAGATTGTTGATTTTGTGATAGTAAATAGATTGTACTTATCTGTTCATTGAACAAAATTTGATAAGTGCCAGCTATGTACCAGGAACTCTCTTCTTAGTATTGAGGACATACTAGTAAATGAAGACGGACCATATACTTTCTCGTTGAGTTCATAGTCTAGTAGGGATAGCCACACAAATAAATGTGTATGTCATTTAGTGATGATTACCAAAGATAAAAATAAAGCATTTATGCTTCTCTAATAGCGTGCCATTTCAGAAAAGACCTAAAGAAGTAAGGAAACAAGCCACGAGGGCTATAAAGAAAGAACTTTCTGGATAGAACAGTAAGTGCAAAGGCCTAGAGGCAAAAGGGTGATCAGAGCAGCAAGGAAATATGGTGTCTCTGGGAAATTAGCAAAGTGGGATTGAGTTGCAGAAAATCTGGAAAAAATAAAGAGTTATGAAATACAGGCCGTGGGGCACCTGGTTGGGTCAGTCGGTTAAGCATCTACTTTTGGCTCAGGTCATGATCCCAAAGTCCTGGGATACAGCCCCGAGTTGGATTCTCTGCTCAGCAGAGAGCCTGCTTCTCTCTGTCCCTCTGCGTGTTGCTCTGTCTACCTGTGCTCCTATTTCGCTGTCAAATAAATAAATAAATAAATAAATAAATAAATAAATAAATAAATAAAATCTTTAAGAAAAAAAAAGAAATATGGGCCAAAATGTCTTCTTATAAGAATAAATTATTCATTTAACAAGTATTAATGGAGTGCCTAAGTCTACTCGTAGCTCTGATGATATCCTAATAAGGACAGAAATGTTATGTAGCTATTATGTATGTAGCTTTCATTTCTAAGAGTGAGAGGGATACTAAGTAAATAAATAGTTGCACAAAATAATATGCTATAACATTATTATAATATTATTAAAAATAATTATTAAAAGTAATATAATATTACTTTGAGCAAATAAAACAGGGTGACAATAGGCTTGGGAAAGGGGCCTCTGGAAATTCAGGTTTAACTAATTCATATTGCTGGTACTTTTCCTAATCTTACTCCAGAATTCAAATCCTAACAGTGAAATCATGGATACAATTTATTGAGTTTTTCTATCTAATTCTTAGCTCACATTACTGTTTTCATGATTTAGTGAGATTTAATGTATGGAAAGCACCTACCACAGGGTCTTTGTCTTCTTTTCTTATCTGAAATCTAAAAGAGCAGGAAAAGAATCGTGTTTAGTAATTGTCTCAGTTCAAGTTTCCCCAGATTGAGACACTGAGACAGTGGTTCAAGTGCAAGTCGTCTGTTTGGGAAATTCAGGAGTCATCAGCAGGGAGATGGGAAAATGACACAGGGAAAAGGGAGACAGTGATGGGCACCTAATAAACCATCTACTGGAGGACTTTTAATACCCCGGAAATTTTTGGAAACAGTGCAAAATATGTCACAGAATTACCTGCGAGTTGAAGGAGCTGTGATATTCAACCACCACCTTATAGTTATTCCAGTTAAGGATTCAAGCCCAGCCAGTATTATCCTCAGGTGCAGCATCCTCAGGCACAGAGATGTAGGTACTGGTATTTGGAAGTATGCAGGGAGACACTGAAAGTTCGAAGGGATGTGAGCAGGGCTCTGGCAATGTCTATTATAGTAATTAAATCTTTTTTCAGGCAAGTAGAATTCCTGAATAATTTAGTGTTTGACTTTAAATTCATTTTTTTCCTCATGTCCTTCTTTTTCTCCATCCCTTTATTTCTCTCGTTGCTTTCTTTAAACTTTTCTGATTCCTTAACACTTTTGTACCTTCAAAGAGAATGGGTGCCCTGAAGGGCTGAAACCTTTACATTTCATGACTGGGGATGGGCAATTCTGTTAAATTATCTTCTGAATTTAGATGAGCCATGAAGAGAATAAACCATGTTATATAACATTCATTTCTCCTTAGACCAAAATCTTATATTCATATATTTAGTATCAAAAGATTCAAATATCTATTCAAATACTAATTCTTGCCAAAATTGACAAAGGTAGCTTGTTCTACATTTTTGAATGTAAGGATTGTGAAATGACCTATCTGGCATTCGATTTTTAAAATACTCTAGAAAGAAAGTGTAGTTAGGAATAGAAAAACCAATGTTGACAAAATTGGCAATTGGTAATTATTGAATCTAGGTGATGGATACATGGGAACTTTAATATTTTTTTTCTCTACTTTATATGTATGTTTGAAATTTTTCATAATAAGTAGGGAAAAGAATGTATCGATTGTAACAGTCTACCTTGTCTTAAGCGGAGTTCTTGCTTGGTATATAAGTTAGTAATTAATGTTTGTTTTACATGGGTGCTCAGTGTCATCTCCATTCTTGTCACCAATCCTACCAAAACAAAACAAAACAAAAACCTGGAATCAATGAACTTTTATCTTTTAGATAAGTACAAAATAGATTAAAGAAGAAACATGCACTCACTATAAAGGTAGAGTGCCTTCCAGATCAGGTAGTCTGAAGTCTAAATCCCGCTTCTATAGGCATACAACCTACTTATGCCAGTAAACCAAACTCCTGGGGGAACTGCTCAAATCTGAAAGCACAAACAAAGTAATTACGGAAGGAGTCATTGGAACTGCTTATTATATTGTAGGTATAATATATGATATTTTGATATATGGTATATGATATACAATAATATATATTCTCTCTGTAGAAAAAACACTTTCCATAGTCTTTAAATCTTGGTGCTATGTGGAGATGGATGTGTCAGGTAGTCATAAGTTAAGGTGATTAACATTTTAATTATTTTACTCTGCTACCATATTTGATTCCACATGCCCTCCCCCCAAGAAAAATCTGATTGCAGTTTGACCTCTCATAAATAGATATAGATGGAGTAATGTCTTACTCAAAGAATTGCAGGGAATCACAACTACTAATATCAAATGTTTTTGGCACCTGAAAGCCATTGCTTCTGCCTTTGAGTGCTGTGGAGAATAATGGCTTCTCATTTTCTTCTTCCATCTAAAGCTTGTACAGATGCTTTCATTGGGGCTCTAAGCTAAAATCTGCTGGCAAGGGATGTACGAAATACAGTTTCTAAGTTTTCAGTTCCTAATATATAGGAATAGACCTTAGTAGAGCAGGGATGATACTGAGAATAAACAAGCCATTTCCAGCACATTTTACTTGTCTTCCATTTTTCTACTCCAAGCCTCCCAGATTGCTTTTTTGGCAGAACTCTTATTTCTCTTTTTAGGAATTATGCTATGTTGGATTCTCTGTTTTCTAGATCCCATTTGTCCTTTTTCCTTGACTTAACAACTCCTTTGTTTTGCTAATGCTTACTCTCTACTTAAACTTCCTTAGAAGTGCATAGGATGTAATTTTTTTGAATTTTAGAATATCTGAAACAATCTTTAGTTTTCATGTTTAATTTGATAGTTTGGTTGGGTATAGAATTATAAGTTGAGTATCACTTTCCTTCAGAATTTTGGAATCTACCTAACTCTTCTAGATTCCACTGCTGCTATTGAAAAGTATTGCCCATTCTGATTATAATTCTTCTGAATGTGACTTCTTTTTCTTTTTGGATAATCTTAGAATAATAGTTTAGTTTTTTTATTTTTTTGCCTTAATGTGGGTCTTATTTCATTCATTATTCTGGACAACGGTTAGATAGATACTTTACATTTGAGATTTGTGACCTTCAGTTTTGAAATTTATTTCATTGATTATTTCCTTCCCTGTTTTCTCTATTTTCTGAAATACTGTATATTCTGGATTCACCTTTTAATATTTATATATTTTCTTTCCTGTCTTTCTCTTTTTAAATTTATTTCTATGAGATTTTTCTCAACTTATCTTTTCACTGAAGGGTTTTTTTTCCTTAAAATTTTAATTATAAAGAGTTCTTTTTTTTTTCTGTCTTCCTTTTTTGAAAGAAGGTATGACATCCTGTCTTTGTAATATGGTTGTAGACTTTCTATCACATACTGTTTTTTCTTTTTCATTCTGTACTTTGAATTCTCTTTTTCTTTTTGTGATCCCCCCCCATTTGTTTTGACATTTATTATGTTGAAGTCTTCCCTCAAGTTCTAGATGCTTGCCTGTTGAGTGCACCCCTTCCAAACATAATTAGAACCTCTGAATAGACAGGTGAATTTCTTGGGCTTTTTCTAAAGTCTAGCAGCCTGTGAGTCATCTTGTCCATTGGCGGACCCTGTAAACTACCAGCATCTGAATGCTTTTTCTTTGGGCATGTTCACGTTCTCTAAATAAGAATCCTTGTTTTACCTGAGAATTATGTATGTTGATGATGGGAGATGTTGGGGTAGAAGAGTAAAGGATTCATAGTGATCCTGCTGCTGGTAATCTACCAAATAGGGAGGAGTGAGAAGTATATTGGCTTTCTCTTTTCTCTTTTCTTGCAGCCATTCATCTATCCTTATTTGTTACTGTGGCTGAGGTCCCTAATTTCTCAGCAAATGAATCTAGGGTTTCTCATGGGTGAGAAGACAGCAGAGAAAAAAGAGTTAACTGAATCTTCAGCATCAGGGAGAGGTTTGGGATTCAGCTAGTCTCTAGAATTTTAACCTGTCTTCCATAAACCCTTTTCTGTATTCCTTAGTATGTTTAAGGGCTGAGGATCTTGGGAAGTCTGGAGAATGAATTAGATGACTACTTCTTATAGTCCTTTTGGTGACTACTTGGGTTGTGACTTCATTCCTTTTGTTAAATTAACGAGCACTGGTATGTATATTTATGACCTCTGAAATATTACTGAAATTTCTTTGCTGCAGTTTTCCTTTACATATTCCTTTTGATCTTTTGGTTGATGCCTTTTAAGTTTTTTTTTCTACATAACTTAATTGAGGTTTAGGTTGTTCAACAGATATGAAGACATTTGGCTACAAGTAACCAAAACCTCAGCTGAAAGTATTTTACAAAAATATTGTATTTCTTACCTAAAGATAGTTACTGATATAGTTCAGCTGTTCAATCATGCTTTCACTTATCTAGGCTTTTTCTACTCCTGTAGCTCTTATGCATTGTCTTATGTATCATTGCATGTCTCCTCATGACTGCAGTATGAGTCACAGGCAGAAAAAATAAAGGAGTAAACATGGAAAACAATTATAAATAAATTAACTTAGCTATACATAACATTGTGTCAAAACCACACAGATAAGAATTATTTCAAGTAATACTAAAAGTTTTGTATTATTTCAAGTAATACTAAATTAATTATTTAATTACTAGTAATTATTTATTTACTAGTAATTATTTAATTATTTAATTACTAGTAATTATTTAATTACTAGATTACTAAAATAGTAATTATTTAATTATTAATATTAATTAATAGTAATTAATAGTAATTATTTAATTATTTAATTACTTAATTATTTAATTACTAGTAATTATTTATTTACTAGTAATTTATTTACTAGTAATTATTTAATTACTAGTAATTATTTATTAATTACTAGTAATTATTTAATTACTAAATTAATTATTTCAAGTAATACTAAAAGTTTTGTACATCCGTGGTTGGGTATATAGTAAGAATAAAATTTATAAAGAATTTCTTAAGCTTATTGTTTGATATAATATTGATATGCCTTTTTGAAACTATTCTAGATATTTTCCAGGATAAAGCAATTAAGTAATTATTTTAATTATTATTAGGAACTGACTTTTTCAGCATAAGAAAAAAGTTTCACATATAAATCAAAGAATTAAAAAAACTGTAATCTTAACTTTGATTTGGAAAGATTAGTGCTAACTCATGTTTTGTTTTTTTCTTGCTGAAGAATATATCAGTTCTCGAAGCCTTCTTGATTCATGGCACCCTTAATGTTTCAGTAATTTGGTTTTTTTAAGTGATTCTTAGGCCATTTGTTCTCAACTGGAAATGATTTTGCCCCCTATGAGAAATTTGGAAATGTTTAATCTTTTTTTTTTTTTTTTTTTTTGAGAGAGAGTGAGCAAACATGAGTGGGGAGAGAGGCAGATGGAGAGGGAGAGAGAGAGAGAGCATCTCAAGCAGACTCTGCACTGAGCACAGAGCCCAACACCGGGCTTGATCCGAGGATCCTGAGATCATGACCCATGCTGAAATCAAGAGTTGGCCACATATTTGATAGTTATTTTTGATTGTCAAAACTGGAGGAGTGCTACCAGCTAGGGTTAATGCTAAACCTACTAAAATGCACAAGAATAATCACAACAAACAATTATCTGTTCTAAAATATCAGTAATGATGATGTTGAAGATCCTAACATAGGCTAAAAGAAATACCTAATAGCTCTGTTTATAAAATGGTTACCAAACAACTTGAAAGTATTTATGCAGTGGTCACTTGAAAAAATAATATACAAAAATTAAAAGAAAATATTTTTCTATTGTTCTTAAATAACCATAATTACTCACTAATGCGATGTGTGCACCTTTTTGGTATTGCACAGCTTCTTCTAATCTTGGAATCACATCGGGCAACTCCATTCTCATTTTCTGTTCCACAGTGACTTTTTTTTAATTGTTGACATACAATATTATATTGGTTTTAAATGTACAACATAGTGATTAGACACATATCTAATAAAATGCTCACCATGGTAAGTTTACCATGACATCTGTCACCATACTAAGTTATAATTACTGACTATATTTCTTATGCTATAGTTTTCATCTCTGTGACTTATGTATTATAACTGGAGTTTTGTACCTCTTAATACCTTTCACTCATTTCACCTATTACCTCACACCCCTCATCTCAGCAACCATCCATTCGTTCTCTGTATTTATGAGTCTGTTTCTGTTCTCTGTTTGTTTATTTGTTTTTTGGGTTTTTTTTTTTTTTTGATTCTACCTTAAAGGGGTTAATACCCAAAGCATATGAAAGCATATGGTATTTTTCTTTTATTTCCCGTAGCATAATATCCTCTAGCTCTATCCATGTTGCTGTAAATGACAAGTTTTCATTCTTTTTATAGCTGAGTAATATTCCATTGTATATATGTACCACATCTGTATCTCTTCATCTATTAATGGAGACTTATGTTACTTCCATATCTTGGCTATTATAAATAGTTGCAGTAAACATAGGGGTACATATATCTTTTGGAATTAGTGTTTTTGTTTTCTTTCAGTAAATACACAGTAATGGAATCACTAGATCATATGGTATTTCTATTTTTAAGTTTTGAGGAACCTCCATATCATTTTCCATAGCAGCTGCACCAATGTACATTCCCACCAACAGCACACTGGGTTCCCTTTTCTTTGCATCCTCACTGACACTTGTTATTTTTTGTCTTTTTGATTCTAGTCATTCTGACAAGTGAGAGATAATATCTTACCGTGGTTTCAATTTGCATTTCCTTGATAAGAGTTTGATGTTGAGCATCTTTTTATTTCTTTAGGCCATCTGTGCATCTTCTTTGGAGAAATGTCTGTTCAGGTCCTCTGCCCATTTTTAAATCAGATTTTGTGTGTGTGTGTGTGTGTGTGTGTGTGTGTGTGTTGAATTGTAGGAGTTCTTAATATATTTTGGGTATTAACCCCTTATTGGATATATCATCTGCAGATATCTTGTCCCATTCAGTAGGTTGCCTTTTCATTTTGTTGATGGATTCCTTTGCAGTGCAAAAGCTTTTTATTTTGCTGTAGTCCTAATAGTTTACTTTTGCTTTTGTTTCCCTTGCCCGAGGAGACAGATTAAAAAAAAATAGTGCTTAAGCTGATGTCCAAGAGATTATTGCCTTTGTTTTTGTTTAGGAGTTTTATGGTTTCAGGTCTTAAATTTAGGTCTTTAATCCATTTTGAGTTTATTTTTCTGTATGGTGTAAGAAAGTGGTCCAGTTTCATTCTTTAAAAAAATTCTTTTTTAATTGATGTTTAGTAGCACACAATGTTACATTAGTTTTAGGTGTACAACATAGTGATTCAACACCAGTTCCATTCTTTTGCATTATCACTATTTATTGACGAGACTGACATTTCCCCAATGTCTATTCATGACGCCTTTGTCATAAATTAATTGACTTTATAGCCATGAGTTTATTTCTGGGTGCTCTGTTCTGTTTCATTCATCCATGTGTCTGTTTTTGTGCCAGTACAATGCTCTTTTTTGTTTGTTTTAAGATTTATTTATTTTAGAGAAAGAGCATGAGTGCGTGAGTAAGGGGTGGGTCAGATGGAGAAAATCTCCAAGTAGACTCCCTGTTGAACATGGAACCAAATATGGGGCTCAATCCCACAACCCATGAAATCATAACCTGACCTGAAACCAAGAGTTGGAAGCTCATCTGACTAAGCCACCCAGGTGCCCCTTAGTATCATGCTCTTTTTGATTACTATAAATTTGTAGTATAATTTGAAATCTGGGATTGTGATACCTCCAGCTTTGTTGTTTCTCTCAAGATCGCTTTGGCTATTTAGGGTGCTTTGTGGCTCTATATAAATTTTAGGATAATATGTTTTAGTTCTGTGAAAGATACTATTGATATTTTGATAACTTTGCTTCAGTGACCTGGGTACATCAGTATGCATTTCCTAATTCTTTCTACCAAAATTGACCTAAAAGCAGTGAGTGTCCCTGTTTCCTAGGGTATGGTCTCTAAATACCATTTTCTACTAAAAGGAAAATCCTCTATATTGAAAATGCAAAACTTCCTGGAACTCATTGTGCAGATTTCATGAGATACTTGCATCTCACTTTGGAGAAATGAGTGATTCTAGGAATAGGGGATAGAGGAACAAATTAATGATACCATGAAGAAAGAATTAGCAAAATACAGAATGTGGGAAATTTTTTAAGATAAATAACCAAGTTTCCCTTAAAAAAATTGGTATGGGGGGAATTGTCATTGATTAAAAGCTTGAAAGCTTATCAACCAGATGTCATATGTGGACTTTGATTACTGTTTGGAACCAGTTAAGTGGAAAAAAAAGATATTTTTGAGACAATCAGGATCTTTACATAGGGATTATTAGGGATAATTAAGGAATTATTACTTTTGTTACATGTGATAATGGCATCATGTTTGTGTTGATTAAAAAGAAATGTCTTCATCTGTTAGAGATACATACTGAGGAATTTATAGATGCATGATATGATGATTTATTTTAAAATAACCCTGAAAGAAAAATACTTCCAAAAGAAAAAAGTCAGAAGAGAGAAAGAAGAAACAGAATTGGAAAATTCTTGAAAATGTATGATAGGTATATAAACATTTCATTATATCAACTAGCCTATTTTTTTGTGTGTGTCTGAACGTTTTCATAATAAAAACTTTAAAAAGAAGGAGTAAAAGGGAAGGGAGAAAGGACATAACAGTACATCTGTTATTTGCTTTATTGAGAAAATGATACATTTCCTGCAGTTCCCCTTTGCAATTTCCTTATATATCTCATTAACCAAGACTACAGGCAGTCTCTGTCTTAAGAAGGGAGGGCATTTATAGAGCAAGGGAAACCTCTGTTATAGAGGACAGCAAGGAAGAAGGGAAGAGTGATCTAACCTTTAAAGTCAGCCGTAGGGGAAGAGAGGATAAAAATTTATAGTCAGTCTGCAAGGATTAACCAGAAGAGAGCTGTTATAGTCCTTATTTTAAATTAGTAAACTGTCATTCTGAATTTAATCGGCCCTCTTTCCTCTTCTTTTTTTTTTTTTCTGCAGAATATATTTTACAAAATGAATTCTATGTGTAATCCCCTCATGGGTATTTTGTGCTTTCTATAGATTTTTAAAAGTTGTTTTTGTTTTTTTTAATTTTGATCTCTGTGTACTTGGTTAATAGGAATCTATTCCTGAAAGAAGAACCTTATTTTGTTTCTATTTCTCAACCTGTAAGATTAGGGAGTAAGCCCTTGGACTTTATTGAATTTACCAAGGTTATTCTACCATATGAGGAGCTAGGTTGCCAACCAGCCTCCCTCTTTAAGTAATGTTTACTTCTTATGGCAAGATAAATGGGAAGAAAAAAAGATCAGAACTTTGAGAGGAACAAAATGAAGCTTATTTGGGCATGAAAAGAGGTGTATTTTTTATTTTGGCTTTTCTGCAACCTTAGCATACTATAGTTTAGATACTTTTATTGGTTTGAAAAAGCAGAGAGTTAAAAGATACCTAGTGTAAAAGAGAAGTCAGACGTGGATATATATTGAACACTAGGTGGTTTGTAAAATTTATGAAATGTATTTATCATTTTATTACGACATCTTGGTTTTTCAAGCCTATGCCATGATATTTTGATGACATTGTAACTATCTAAAGGAAAAATCTACATCAAAACAGAAACCTTTGCTAAAGTGAACCTGTATTTTCTTGTATTTCTTCTGGAGATCTGTAGTTAGTTTGAATGATGACCTAATCTATGTCAGAGGCAGGTAGACCATTTATCTAGGACACAGCCCATTTTCACACACACAGTCACTGAGGCTGAATTATTTGCTATCTCAGTGGGTACTATAGATTGAACTTGAGATTTTGATAAATGGTCATCAAAGTAATGAATCTTTAGGACTATGAAAAAAAGAACATAACTGCAAAACTATGAAACTAAAATGTGTTCTCTTAGAAGGGGAAAAAAAAAGCCTAGCCAGTATAAGTCATTTCCTGGCCAGGAACATCAAAAAATAATATTTTGTTCAATTTTCCAAATATATAGAATGTGAACAGTCCTTTATGATACTCATTTAATGACTTATATGTTAATAGAAAAAAGTTATAAGTTTGTTTTCAGTAATAAAGATTTTAAATTTATTTTAAAATATATTTAATTTAGTAGAGTAGTTGGACAGTGTACTAAGGAGATCCTGAACTTTGTGAACAAATATCAAAATATACACAGGCTATTCTTAGAAAATTTGAATTATTATTAAATTCTATAAAAAATTATTGCTTCTATCAAGTTTTCGGATAGATGGGTAGAAGTAAAGAGGCCTGGCCTTGGATGGTTAGAATTCATAGTTTTTATATGATTCAGTCATTTTATGGGGACAAATAGCACTTTCTGTCCTAACTCAGGAGTCAAACAAATATTTATAATATTGTTTTAATTGGACCAATTGCTAGTTTATAGACTCTTTTGAAATATACCACATTTATAGATTGAAGGAATTCTCTGCCTTTAGCTGAAGTACAAGCTGAAACAGCATTTTTTACTCCAAATTCTACCTACATTTCTTCATCAGTGAAATGTACATCTAAAACTATACCTACAAGCCCTTAATAAATGCAATATTAAGTTTAAGAAGCAAAGCCCATATTATTGATAAAATACAAAAGACCTGAATTGTGCACTTGTGTTGGTTTATTTTCCATTGAGCATAGTGAAATCAGTGTTAATGCATGTGTATCTTGGCTTATCCCCTTAAGAAGTCCAGGATTCATATTAGCCTGAGCATACCACTCCATGTACACTACTGCCATAAAGGAGGAAAACATGAGTCTCGGAGAAAAATCAATAGCAAGTGTATAGGAAATGATGGTAATAATGGAATTTTAAAATCTAGCATTTGTGTATGGATATATAGATACTTCCCATTCTAGAAGATGGAACTTAATTCACTCTACCCACTTCCCTCTGAGGGTGGACTAAACTTAGTTACACTTCCAAAGAATAGAGTAAGGGAAGGGGATAGTAGTAACTTCACAGTGGAAAAGTCTGGCAAACGCTATTTTAACCAGTGATGAAGGTTACTGTTACCAGTATTGTCATGTAGGTATCCTATAAATCTCTCATATGATGTGACAAAAAGGGCATTTTATGGTATCCTGAACAAAAACCCATAACTCCATTGTAATTACGAGAAAAACAACAGACAAACCCAAACTGAGAATTACTAGTCAGTACTTTTCATGATTTTTAAGTTTATGAAAAATGGAGGAAGACTAAAAAACTGTTACAGACCAGAGGAGACTGAAGGGACATGAAGTCTAAATGCAATGTGTTTTGTTTTTTGTGTTTGGGTTTTTTTTTTTTAGATCTTGGAATAGAAAGAGGACATTAACAGGAAAAGATGGTGAAATCCAAATAAAATCCAGAATTTAATTAATGGTTAAAATAAACTAATGAAGAAAATAAAAAAACGTACATGGAAAGCTGTTATAAATACATTCAAAGTCTTAATGGAAAACATGACACAGGAAACGTAGGTGAAATCTCAGTACAAAAACGAAAACTATGAAAAGAGGCAAGGTCTTCAAAATGAAAAATACAGTATTTCAACTGAAAACTTTACTAAGCTAAGCAGTGTATTAGGCAATGCAAAAGAAAAGACCAGTAAAACATGAGAGGGCAATAGAAACTATTTGAATGGTAGTAATGAATAGGTAGCATAGAAAGAAAGAAAAAACCTCATACAAAACAAATAGGACATCAGTCAGCGCTGTAGGACAATGCCAAATGCTCTAACATAAATGTAATGGAAGTACCAGAGGAAAATGGGGTAGGTTAAATATTTTTAAAAACTTTTATTTTTTAATTTTTATTTATTTTTTTAGAGAGAGAGAGAGGACCAGTAGGCAGAAGGAGAGGGAGAGAGAGAATCTTAAGCAGGCTATACATACCTGATGTGGGGCTTAATTTCATGACCCTGAAATCATGATCTGAGCCAAAATCAAGAGCCGAATGCTTAACCAATTGAGCTACCCAAGCACCCCTTTAAAAAAACAACTTTTTAAAGGACATTTTTCCTTATTTCTTAATTTCTTTTTAGAACATACTGACTCTTTACAGTAAGTATGACAATAATACATTGTGGAGTTTATAGCTTATGTGGAATGACAATAACTCACAGAAAAGAGGGAGATAGTACAAATTATGGGAAGGCCTATATACTGTTTTAGGATTCTTATATATTAAGGAGATATATCAGTATTTGAGATTAAACTATTAGAAGAAACATAAATAACCACTAAAAATAAAATGGAGTGATATATATATATAATAAGCCAATACAGGAGATGGAATAAAATACTCAAAACACTCAGTCAAAAAGATGGTAGAAAGAAAAGAAAAGAGATGGTAAAATTAGAGAACAAATAATGAGATAGTGGACTTAAGCGCCGTCATATCAGTAATCACCTTAATATAAGTGTTCTAATTTTAAATTTTAAGCAACAGAGATTTAACAAAACAGATGTTCAAACTCATTAAAAGTGAGATGAAAGTATGTACTGTTTATAAAAGCTGAAATTAAATGTAGATACACAAGGATAATAAAAATATATATATTATATACACCATGAAAATTCTAATTGTAAGAAACCTAGAATTCCAATATTAAATATATATAAAAATAGATTTCAGAAATATTAATAGAAATAAAGAAGGGTATTTCATAATAAGAGGTCCAGTTCATCAAGAAAATACAACAGTTGTAAATGTATATGTATCTATATTAGACAAATAAAGGTTCTCTAAAGCTGTTTGTGTTCCCAATCCACAGAACCTGTGCATATGTTACCTTATATAGTAAAGGGACATTGCAGAGGTGATGAAATCAACCATCTTTGGGTGGGGAGATCATCCTGGATTATCTGAGAGAGCCCAGTGTTAATGTAAGGATCTTTATAAGAGAGGGAAGAGTTACCAGAATTTAGAGAATGAGATGTGTTGTCAGAAGCAGAGGTCGGAATCAGGAAGAGAGATTTAAAGATTCTGCATTGTTGACTTTAAAAATGAAGGAATAAGGGGCCATTTGGCTGAGGAATGCAGTTGGCCTAGAAGCTAGAAAAGGCAAGAAAATGGACTTTCCCTACAAGCTTTCAGGGGTAACTCAGACTTGTTTTAGCCCATAAAGACCTATTTCACACTTCTAATCTCCAGTACTGTAAGATGATTCTGCATTGTTTTAAGATAATACATTTGTGGTAATTTGTTATACCAGCAAGACACTGATAATAGCATCAAATAATAGACATTTTGGAATAGGATGCAAGAACTGAAAGAACTGAAGGAAGAAATGTTTAAATTCATAATTATATTTGGAAATTTTAAAATTTCCCTCTCAGTAATTGATAGAATGATAGGCATAAGTCAGTTACTATATAGACTGGAACAACACTTACAACCAATTTGACCTAATTAACATTGATAAAACATTATACTGAGTAACTTCACAATTCCTAGTCCTTACAAGTACAGATGCAAAATTTTCTATGAAGGGCTTTTGTTGGGTCAGGACACAAGGTACATTAATTAAACAGAATTTAAATTGTAGAGGTTATGTTCTCTATTCATAGTGCAGTTAAGCCAGATATCAAAACTAATAAGTTATCTGGAAAGTCCCCACGTATTTCAAATTAAACAACATGTTCTTTTTAAAATAAGAAGAAATCATAAGTGCTGTTAGGAAACATTTTAAAATCTTAATGAAAACAAACATATCAAAATTTGTGGGATATAGATAAAAAAGCACTTAGAGGAAAATCTGTAACTATAAAATTCAGAACTTTATAAATAACAGTATTTGAAACAGAGAAGTTTAAAATCTCAGATGTAAGCTTTATAACTAAGAATTTAGAAAAGCAAATTAAGCCTGAAATAAGCGTAAGGACATAATAAAAATAAAAGAAAATCAGTGAAAAAGAAAACAAAACAAAAAACAGGAAAAGAATTTTTTTTTCCCCCCACAGGAGAACTTGCATCAGACGCAGTTTAATGAAAGCTCTCAAATAAGCAATTTTATTCCTATCCATGACTGCAGACATTTACAAAACCATAACATCTGAGTTCACCTTAAAAAATAACTTATATAAAGCAGTGATATACACAGCACAAAATAGTTCAGGGAGGGGCAGGAGCAACTTTTAATAATTAAAATGTAAACGTGAAAAAAAGGATGGAATAAAAGTCCCTACATATTTCTACTTAAGATGTCATGTGATAATATTTTACAATGTCCTGTGGGCCAATGTATGTATGTGCATATGTCCGTATAACATACACATATGCAATACATTCTCTTTCCCACACATATACATACACAGATAATTATTTGCAGTTCAGTTTAGGGCAATTCTAATATGCCGCTCTGTACAGTTGTTTGAATCACGTTTGGACCCGCTTTCTTCAAAAAATAGGGGAGAGAGCAGGAAATAAAAAGGTTGGTTTGGTGTGACTGAGATTCCTTTGTTTAACTGTACACTGTGATGAATAATTTTCTTCCGTAGTAGTTCTGTGAAGGGCTGACTCACTGTGGTTTTCATGAGGAGACTTGGTAATGGATCACACACTCATTGTCATGCTAGGGGAGTAACTCTCACTCTGAAAAGGATTTAAGAAATTTCCCCCCATTTTGCCATCATCCCTTGGAGTGCCCAGTTGATTACTCAGGCTCATATTATTGGGAGAATTCTTGGAAATACTGTCCATATCTCCTGAGCCTAAAGAGCCATTCATGTGATGTGACTCCATTCCTCCTAATCCACCCATGGGACCATCTGACCCGGGGCCCATTGGAAAATTAGGCCTGTTAGGTCCAGGAGGTACTGCATTCATTAAAGTGTACATGTTGTCTCCAGAGTTGGTTGAGTCTGCTGGACTAGGCATGATGGGTGTTCCTGGTGGCCCTCCACCTCCTGGAGGACCTACATAATTCCCAGGAGATGCTGAAGAGTATGGTATTGAATTGGCATTTGTTGGGTTTGGCCAAGGTCTACCACCACCTGGACCCATGTTCATTCCAGGCATTCCGGGGCCACCTAAAGCATTCAGGGGGGGTCTCATTGCACCTCCATAGTTCTGTGGTCCTAAGGGCACCATTCCTCTTGGAGGAGTCATTCTCTGCATTGGCCCACCCATATTTGGATGTCCTTGTTGTCAAGTTGGGTCCATTCCACTTGGAAGTAATGGCTGACTTCCTGGGACACCTCCAAGTGCCTGAAAGAACCCTGGTGGTACAGGACCTACTGGCATGCCATCTCCTGGGGGAATGTTTCCTAGCACTGGGCTGGGCGCTGCTGCAGCACTATAATCATGGAAGGCTTTTGCTTCACTTGAATGTTCACATGTTTCCCGTCTTTCTGGAGCTGCACAGTAGAGATCCCAAAATACACACCACCAAGAATGTAAGAATCCTGGTGGTTCCCCCAATGTGATGTTTTTTTCCCATCTTATCTCTGATAAAAACGTTTGGGCCGATTTCTGAGCTCCTACATGGAGCAGATATTCATATACGTAGAGTGCTAACTTCTCCCGGGCCTGGCTGTCGGACAGGACGGCGCTGCTGTTACTCTTGCCTTTGCCATACATGCTTGTGCCGAGAGCCAGGAAAAGAATTTTGAACCCAAAAGCTAATTCTTTGTAAAATTCAGTAAGATTGATAAACATTCAACCAGATTGATAAAGAAAAAGAGAAAAGATATGAATAACCAAATTGGGAATCATAGTAAGGGAGATTATTATAGATCTTACAGCAATTAAAAGGATAAAGTTGACAATTTAGGTAAAACCACTCCTAGAAAGTCTGAAACTTGTAATGCTCATTTTATTAGAAATAAATAACCCCAGTAGCTTCTCTATATTAAGAAAAAAAAACCAAAAACAGAATGCATATTAAAAGCTACCCTCCAAAGAAAACCCAGGTCAAGACGACTTTCCTGGTGAATTCTTCCAAACATATAAGGAAGACATAATGAATTTTATATAGACTCTTTTGAAAAAAGAAAAGTAGAGAACACATTAACTCATTTTATAAAGGTATAACTCTGATAACAAAATCATTAAAACTTCAGACTAATATACTTCATAAATACAGGTGAAAAAATCTTGAACAAAATAATAAATTCAGCAATACTTAAAAGGATAATATGCCGTGACTAAATGAGGTTTTTCCTCAGAAGTGCAGGTTTCTTTTAACATTTGAATAACCCATCATTATAGTTTGGACTAATAAAGGAGAAAAATAGTGTTATTTCAATAGATGTGGGGGAGAATTTTGATAAATTCTGTACCCGATAATGGTTAAAAAAAAAAAACTCAGCAAAAGAGGAATAGAAATTTCTCACTCCAAAAAAGGATATACTGTAGAAAAACTAACACTAATACGCATTTCATGGTGAAAATCGAATGTCTTTCCCTTTAAAATTGGGACCAAATCAAGAACATCCCTTTTCTCACTTTTACTCAACACTAGACTCCTACTTATTGCAATAATGTAAGAAAAAGAGATAAAAGCCATATGAATTGGAAAGAAAAAGTAAAACAATATTTGCAAACAGTTTTTTTGTATCTGGAGAAAATTCTAGGAAAGCTACAAAATACTTTGAAAAATAATCGATTTTAGTGATGTCCCATCATACAAAATCAAAGAAAATGATCCATTGTTTTTCTGTATAGGAAAAATGAATAATTTAAAAATGGAAATTTAAAAATACCATTGACAGGCATCTGGGTGGTTCAGTCAGTTAAGCATCTGACTCTCGATTTCAGCTCAGGTCATGATCCTCAGGGTTATGAGATTCTCTCTCTCTCTGCTCCTTCCTCCACTCCCTCTCTTAAAAAAAAAAACCAAATAAATAAAAATACCATTGACAGCATTAAAAACATGAAATACCTAGGGAAAATCTAATGAAGAATATGTAAGATCTCCTGAAAACTAAACAACAAAATATTGCCAAGGTAAGAAAACCTTAAGAAATGGAGAGATTTGGCGGCGCCTGGGTGGCTCAGTCGTTGAGCGTCTGCCTTCGGCCCAGGTCAGATCCCAGCGTCCTGGGATCGAGCCCCGCATCAGGCTCCCTGCTCCGCGGGAAGCCTGCTTCTCCCGCTACCATTCCCTCTGCTTGTGTCCCCTCTCTCGCTGTGTTTCTCGCTGTCAAATAAATAAAATCTTTAAAAAAAAAAAAAA
>CM053604.1:107575312-107627087 GCA_028646535.1 Procyon lotor | reverse complement strand
TTTATTTATTTATTTATTTATTTATTTATTTATTTATTTTTAAAGATTTTATTTATTTGACAGAGAGAAACACAGCGAGAAAGGGAACACAAGCAGAGGGAATGGTAGCGGGAAAAGCAGGCTTCCTGCAGAGCAGAGAGCCCGATGTGGGGCTCGATCCCAGGACCCTGGGATCATGACCTGAGCTGAAGGCAGACGCTTAACGACTGAGCCACCCAGGCACCCCGAAGTAGATGTATTTAAATGAAAAAACTAAATTAAAAATTAGTTGATGATATATAAATACCTTCTTTGTTCTACTTCTGCATTACCACATTTGCTTTTGACTCATTAAGACATATATTAAATGCTAAATAAGAGATGGCATTTATGATACATCATTTAGAATGCAAATTATTTTGAAGCTGAAGAATATTGAAAACAAAACAGAACCAACTAAATAGTCTGAATTATTTACAGGCCAGGGGCTTAAAGGTACATCACTCCAGCACAAATATTAAATTATGAAATAGGAATTTCAGTTTGCCATAAATCTGTCTACCATAGCAGCTTAAAATAGTTTTACCCATCTAAAGCAACATCAATTTGCCAGTCAGTGCTTCATGTATCAAAGAGTGTGCTGTGAAAATATCAATATCATTGGTTAATATAAATGAAATTAATTTTTAAAGCTGGGCTAAAGGTTGACATCTGAAAAATTGCATTACTTTGCAGAAGAGAAATTTCTGTCTTCTTGTGAAATTTCAGGTCATGAGGGCAAGTAATTTTCACAATCTTCAATGGGAGCCAGTGAAATATGAACTTCATTGTCATCTAGCCCCAAAGCGATAAGATAAAATGAGCTGATACATCATTTGCTGTGGTTTTATCATCTCCCTCAGTAATTGGAAGAGAAAACATAAGAGCGTATGTGTTTGTGTGCTCCCCTCTTGCCCCTCCCAGCTGCCCCACCGTCCACACCCAGACTGAAACCATTTTAGCCTAATCAATACAGAGGTCACGTAGCACTTTATTTATATATTTTTAATTTTTTATACTGACTAAACTGCCAACTAGAACATTAGAGTAATGAATATGTTTAATTGAATTTGTCACCCATGAAAATGCTAAGGAGAATAATACAGTACTACATCGTAGTACCTAGTAAGCCGGAGGAAATTTACTGTATAGAAGGAAAAAAATTAAATTACTCATAATTAATTTAATAGGTAATTTCCTTTTATATCCGTAACTTTCTTACTTTTGTTATTGTTCTGTTCTTTTCAAAGTTTGGAGACATTCTATTTATTTATGGATAATATTTAAAAACAAAATTACTATCGTTAAGTTTTAACCAGCCAACTATATATCATTTTTAAATTCAAAGAGACCTCTAAGTTTTACTTTCAGAATATATCTTTGAAAACTTGAAAGTTCGGTGGTAGGTGATGAAGTAAATGCATAATCCAACTAGAATACTGTATTATTAGAATAAATTCTGAGTTTATGAATAAACTCATAAGTGCCATGCTTTGATATCAAATTTCAGAGAAAATTATGTGCAGCAAAAATCTAAAAACTATGGTAATAATAGAGTGGTACAACTTTAAAATACTTGATTAAAATTACTTTCTACTAGTTTGTTAACATTGCAGTTATTATAAATAAAACACTTGTAAATATATCTGGTGATAAGCTGCTATTAGAATATTTTTCAGTGTGTTTTCAATTTAAGTATATTTCAAATATTTACTATTTTGTCACATTAAGATATAATCTTTGTGACTAATTTATAGTCGCTTTTTATGAAAATGGAATGTGAATATTTTCTTGACTTTCCTTCCAGTGGTGTCATTTCTTAATCGATTGAATGATTAACTTATATTTTGTATATTAAATTTGAAATATTTTTCTTGATGTTAAATATATTCCATATATTTTGTAAATAGTTTTGTTATAAAATTGTAAGTATTCTTGGGGATATATATTATTTAATTTTACTTTTATTATCAAATTCTTCAGAAATCAATATGGAATTTTCTCAGAGTAAAACCTCCAAAAATTGACAAATATGTGGGACTAGTGTATGCAATGCTAGTCTTAAACATTAAAAAAGAATAGTATTTTAAAAAGCCTTTTACCTATTTTTATATACAAATACGTATTTCTTATTTTTGAGGCAAAAGATTTTATCACTTATATTTTCCCTTTAAGTTTTTTAAAAAATATTTTAAATTTAGTGAAGGTAGTTTGTATAGTTTTTGAAAAGAAAAACTTTTTTTATTTACTGAAATGAAGCAAACATGACTTTGTTTTTAGAGACTTCTTAAAAATTTTTTAAAGCCTGATATTCAATAAAAGCATTATGCAATTGGGCAATAAATAAATTTCTATTTCTCTCAGAGGATGAGCAAACAGAAGAAAGTTTTATTTGAATAAATTCATAAGCTTTTCAAAATAAATGATTAAAAGGAAAGTGGAAAGAATGATTTCCTTTAAGCCAGTAAATGCAACAGGGTGAAGAAGTTTTTGTATGTATTCATAGTACATTATTTGAAAGATAGAAGAAATCATTGTGTGTGTTATTTGGGGAAAATAATATATCTCTTTCAGAAGGCACAATTTTCAGATAAAAATTTTAAAGTTATGTTTGATATTTTTAATGTAAAGAAATGGTATATGTACTTGATGAATGTGTATGTGTGTATATTTAAAATTAAATGCTGATTTCTTTCTTTCCTTTCTTACCTCAACATTTTAATAAACCATCTTTGTTAAACAAATTATAAAAAAACAAAGTTGAATTTTTCTTTTACTATTAACAATACTATCTATATTAAAACAAGGTGGTAAACATTCAAAGAGTGCTGTGGGCTTAAGCTTTCAAGCTATTCTAGACTTGGGGTCATAACTGCAGAGCAATGGTAATGATACGGTTTCCATAGCAACTGATTCATTGGAGGGCTAGACCTCTGTCTAGGGTGCTGTCAGTGTATGTAGAGTTTCAGTGAACAGAAAGTCCCAAAGAAGGGTCTGCTTCTACTTAATCCAGTTTTAATTGAACTCTAGAGACTTTGAAGTGAAGCCTCAGACCAGGAATATACTATTCCAATAAGAAATAAACCTCTTGCTTAGCTAGGCCTCAGCTGCATTTCAGTACTGACACCTTTTCCTAATGAATACCTTAAAGAAATGTTATTATATCAATTTCAGCTACTAATTCTGTTACTTAAAAAAAAGATTTTTTGTTTCCATTTTAAACCCGGCGATTTTCACCATAAATAAGTATAGAATTTCATTTGTTAATTCTCTTTACGTCAGGCTAGTTTTTCGTGTGTGATTTTCATTTTTGATACTTATGGCAATTTTAAATAATTTTGTCTGTCTCTCCCCGTTTTTTTCTCTGAGTTTTTACACACTAGACCTGATTATATTTAATTTTGAAAGCACACTACTGTCATACATTCAGTATGACACCTGATTTATATTAGGTTTGAAAACATACAAAGCAATGGTGGATATTATTTATGGATGTATATGTACTAATAGTATAAAAACGGACATGGGAATGATAAAGCTTAAAAGAAGAATAACAATTCGCTGTCACAAAGGACGAATATGAGATTAGGAGGGTTATATATGGGAATTTCAACACTATCTAAAATGCTTTACTAATTTTTTAAATATATGGAATAATATGGCAAAATGTTAGGATTTTATGTGGTTGAGTAATGGGTACATAGGGTTTATGTCATTTTCTGCATTTGTGAGTATGATTTGGTAATAAAACATTTTAAAGAAGTATCCTACTTAAGTCGGTTTTTTAATAACTACTGCTTAAAGTTATGGGATATAAATTGAATTTTTTATTAGAAAACCTTTAGCACACTAAAAATCTTATAATATTTTAGTATATTTATTTTCATTAATAATTGAAGTATCTTTGAATGTAATTAAATGTTTAGTTGCATGGCCATGATCTTACAATGACTGAAGCCACCATTATGAGCAACAGGTCTTATTATATAGCTTTATAGAAACAAAAAGTAGAATTTTCAGATTAATGTGTGATGTTCTTAGCATATCATAGACGTTAGAGGAGTGTTTGTTATTTGTTTTCTTTGATTTACCTCTTTCATCTATAACCCAAGTACAGGAAAATAAATGTAGTTGATTAAGATTCTGATTAGTTGAGTTGTAGTTTAACAAATATTTAAGCCCCTTCTTACAAATGTGGCAATGTGGAGTGTATATTGTAACCTTTGTATTTTTGTATTAGAGAATTTGGAAGTAGGCTAGACTCTGCCACTAACTTCCCAAGAGACTTTGTATTAACTATTTAATTGGTCTGGCTCTCATTCTCCTTACTAATAATTGGATAGTAGGTTGGAGTGTAAGTGTTACAGAACATATACTGGATTGTCTCCTACTTGATAAGTCCAGAGTGGCAAATTCAAATGCCAACGGGAACTGGACAGTTAATAGTAAATGAATGAATGAGTGGAGACTGTGCCAAAATGGTGAGTGTATGTTGGTTGTTACTATGTGGCAGATAGATGTAGGTTTGACAGATGCCCTAGTTTTTCCTGAGAAACCAGAAATCTGAATACTTTGTTAAAATATCATAAAGTCCAAATAAAATGAATTTGGGCCATATATTGAGCTTAGGTTGCCATTCATTGACTCATGTAATCATTCAAAAACATCTACTTTGTGTCAGACATTGTTCTAGACATTTGTTCTAGTAGAACTTAGATTTTAGCATTCTAGTGCTGAATAGAGACAATAGACAAACAAACATATGTAATTTCAAGTAATGATGTGCTGTGAAGGAAATCTGATGAATTTGGGGTGGTTATGGAAGAAGAGGGGTTTAGATCCAGTGGCTTCTCTGAGGTGACATTGGAACAAAACTCTAATTTGAGAGTCAGCTAATTATCTGAGGTTTTGGGAGAACATATGAGTCAGACAAGAAGGTAAGTATAAAGGCCCCAAAAAGGAATGAATTGGGCTCATCAGTGAGTCTCAGATGTAAGGCTTTATAAACAATTATAAAGAGCTTCAGTGTTTATTATGCATGTAGTGGGATTTCACTGAATGGTCATTAAATGCATGAGTGATGGGATCTGATTTATATTTGAAAATTGTATTAATTTTTTTTTCTTTGGCTCCTCTGGTCATAGTAGACTCTACAGGTAAGATAAGAGAGAGATCAAGTAGGAGGCCACTGTAGGCTCTGGAGGCTTGGACCTACTGGTTGTGGTGAGAGAAAGGTACATGTAGCCTCTGCTTTCAGAAAATCTTGAGAGTGAGACTTATGGTTTTGTTTTTTTCCTGTTCATTTCTCCTAATCTTATTTATGCAGGTATTGGCTGAATGAAAAATAGATTTCTATATCACCAGTTTTAAAACTAAAGGTTTGTTTTGGTCCTTAGAATTTTTGTTTTGCTTTTCAAAAAACACTGAGACTTGGAGTTATTCTTTTGTTTTTAGATCCTTTGTGCCAAAAACAGAAATATACTTCTATATATTTCTATATATTTTTATGTGCCAAAAATAGAAAAATTTAAATACATACTTAGTGAATTAAATAAGGTAGTTTTTTTTCCCCAAAGAAATTGCATTTCTACGTTGTAGAATATAGATTTGTTTGCATTTAAGATCTAGAAAATGGAAATGAATGTAGAAAAGAGAGTTCCTGTAGGATAAATTCTTCTTATTTTTTCCTTTCCTTGCTTATCCCATCCTTGTCCTTACCTTGCAATATCATAATCACATGTCATTCTATTTGAATTTTCTAATGGTGGTTACTTTTGAGAGAGGTATCTTGTTTGTTTTCAGGGATTTTCATTAGGTTATGATAGTAACTACATCTCATTTTCTTTATTAAATTAATATTAGGTGAAGTACTGATGTAAGAAATGCCTCATCTGGTTTTCCTTTAACACCTTCATATTAAGCTTTTGAAATGAACTTTTTAAAAAATAAAACTTGAATAACAAAGCAACAAAGTGGCTTAGGACTAAAGACAGGATTACTTTGAGTTGGCAAAGCATTCTAAGCTACTACGTCTGTCACATGGAATGACAAGAATTGTAACAAGTTACTCTGACAACCACCTACTCCACAGAGAGATTATGTTGAGTTCATTTGCAGGTTTGTGTTTAGCCTAGCTGACAAAATGATACTTAACCTCTTATACAGTCAGTCTTTGTGCTTTCTGAATGAGTGACTGTTGCCTTAACAGTGACCTTAAAATGTGATTTTCTTAACGTTATGAACTTGAATGTATATAATGTTTTGTTTTATTAAAAAATAGACATACATCACTGTATTAGCTTAAGGAATAGTTTCGTTTACATGTATTGTGAAATGATTACCACAATACATTCATTCATCTTCTTATATAGATACAATTTTTTAAAAAAAGAAAAAAGGGGAAATTTCTCCTTGCAATGAGAACTCTTAGGATTTGCTTTAAATACATATTTTAAAGTATATAAAAGGTACTTCTGCAGTAGAAACTTAAACAACAACAACAATAAAACAACCAAATGTATAACAAGCGAAAAGCGGAGTTAGACCTCTAAATACAGAGAACAAACTGATGATTGCCAGAGGGGAGGGATGGGACAGGGCAAACCGGGTGAAGAGGAGTGGGAGATACAAGCTTCCAGTTACAGAATGAATGAGTCATAGGAATAAAAGGCACAGCATTAGGAATGCTGTCAATAATACTGTAATTGTGATATAACAGGACAGATGATTGCTACACTTAATGGTGAACATAGCATAATGTGTAAACTCATCAAATCACTAAATTATACACCTGAAACTAAAGTAACATTGTGTTTCAACTACACGTAAACAAACAAAACCTGATGAAAACCTCATATAAGATAAAAAATACATTTCTGAGTACATTAAAATTGTATTAAATGAAACCGAATTGTATATGTGATCTATAAGCATGTAGGGCATTCTTTTGAGGTTGTCCTTTTTATCTAAAACTTTACTTTCCATAATATGATTCAAAACCCAATGATTAAATAATACAATTGGTATTTCCTGAAAAGCAATAGATTACGTCACTGCTTTTAAAAGCCCAAAATATATTTATAAATAGATGTTTTATAATTTTGCTCGGCTTTTTCATTGAAGTTCCTTTACATAAGTTGCAATCTATTTTCTTAGTCTCCCTCCAAATTATTTCAAGAACTGTTTTTTAAGTTTTTAGAAATTATTTTTCTTAATATGGTCTTTTCTGTTTTATTCAGCGGGAAAAACAAAAAGAAAAAATTAAACTTTTGTTACTTACTTGGGCTTATTTTTTTCCTTGCTAGATCCTGGCATATACAGAAGGGCTGCATGGAAAATGGCTGTTCACAGAGATACGATCAATCTTTTCTCGTCGTTATCTTTTGCAAAATACAGCCTTGGAAATCTTTATGGCAAACAGAGGTAATATGTTTCAGAAGTCTATTGTTATAAAGCTAACCTCCACCTCTTTCAGATTTCATTTTTAAATATACCATATTGTTTCCATTTAGATAGTAATTTGTAGTCTACTCTCTGCCATACTGACCTCATTTTTTGAACCACATGCATCTTCATGGGTTTTTTTCCCCATTTGATCATTCTTAGAATTATTTATAGTAGTTTTAGTTTTCTGGCCATATCACAGATTAGTGCAAAGTTTTCTAAATATGGTGCATAACTAACCATTTAATCAGTTGTGGAGTTTTGATGTTCTCAATATTGCTCTGATGCTTAAACTCCTTCTGGAAGGTGGATGCATTTGGAGAGGGGAGAGGGTAATCAAATGATTCATACACTTATTCAATCTTTTGTCTGATCTATTGCCATTTATAAAGGGACCATCAGAAAATGGTACTCAAGTGTCCTGGTTGCTTTGTATTACATCATTCTTGAAAGAACTAAAATTCAATTTGTGGGTTTAAAATGGAAGTTGGTGAAATTCATTAAGACAAGTAGGAGAGACAAGGTGAACTTGAAGTAAAAGCATTGATGGGTATGAGTGGAGGCATACAAGGGAGAATATTTAAAACCTAGTGACTTATTGTACATACTCCTTATACATAAGTAGATTGAAGTTTTTTTTTCTCTTTCTATAATCTACAAGTTGTCACTTAAAAAAATCTACACAAAGTAAGGTATATTCCATACACACATATTTTCCTTTTATGGAATCAAGTGTCTTTTGAGAATACAGATTTCTTTAGGTAGAGATGTTTTTTCCTTTCCTATTTGGTCTTCTCCCCTATACATACCTCTTTTTCCCAATGTAAACATTATTCTTCCAGGCAAATAATCAAGTGAATGTTTCACTCTTTAGTTCATCCTACATTGTCGCTGTCCCAAAGGGGTTTTGTTACAGTCTTACAATATTTATTATTTGCTCATCTTCATTCATATTTTGCTCCTTTAAAATTTCTTATGCACCCTTGCTTTTGTATGTGTGTTTTTCTTTTGCCTTTCCTTCATGACCTTCATTATCTGCCATAACTTATGATAGTTTTTCTGTAGCTTTTTCCCCTGTATTAAATGTAATAATGGACATATAGGGATGGCTTATTAAAATATGTTTGATATATATATGTAACACCTTAGTGATTGATCATGTGCTTGTTTACCTGAAACATGTTGGTAATGCCTGTATTTAAAATTATACCAGATTGATAAATTTTTTCTGGACTGAAGAATTTTTTTTATTTTAAGATTTTATTTTATTTATTAGAGAGAGAGAGAGAGCGCCATCACAGGTAGGTAGAGAGGCAGGCAGAGAGAGAGGGGGAAGCAGGCTTCCTGCTGAGCAGAGAGCCTGATTCGGGGCTCGAATCCAGGACCCTGAGTTCATGACCTGAGCCCAAGGCAGAGGTTTTAATCCACTGAGCCACCGAGGTGCCCCTGAAGAATTTTTTTTAAGCTGGGTAGAGAAGAAGGATCATTTTCTAGATGAGTACTTAGAGGTTATGATACTGAAATTATAAAAGAATTAAAATTTTAAGACTGTCCAAATTGATACCTTCTAAATTCTCTCCCATGATTTTGAATTTCTTATTTTCATATTTCTTAAGAAGATAAAAAATTTATGGATGACTAATAAATTAACATGTACTACATATGTTTATGTGTATTGATTTGTTTCTTGGTAGTCTCAAAATGTGTTATTATTGAAGTAGAGAGGATTAGAAAACTTTTAAATTTGGTTATTAACTACAGAGGAAAAGTTTTCCTTTAGGTCACACATTGTTCTGAATTATGTGAACATACAAATTATAAACATAAATACAAATTATAAACATAAAAATTGTAAAGAGAATAAGTTTTGAACTGTTCATCATTGGAAATAAATATAAGAGACAATTTAGTACTTATATCTGTAGTATTTTTTGGTGTTAGATTGTCAACTATATAAAGTTAAAACTTTAAGTATTTATTTATAGAAACTCACAGATATGTATGTTTTACTTGCTAAAATTCAGTTTTGTAAATTCAAAATGTAGCTAATCTCAGCTTCATGTTACATTAATGCAACAACAATTTTTAGAATTTCTGACAGCATTTAGGGAAGGAACTATCTGTGGCTAAGGTATTTATAAATAAAATGATTTTTATCTCTGGCATATTAATACTAAAACTTGGTATGTACTATAATAAAAGTAATATGGCAAGAACTGTATACCTGAAAGAAGAGTAGATATTTTATTAGACCAAGAAGTCAGTTTTCCAAGAAAGAAGTTATGTTGTATTCTAACTTTTAAAAATTATTTTTCATAGTTGCTGTAATGTTCAACTTCCCAGACCCTGCAACAGTAAAGAAAGTAGTTAACTATCTACCTCGTGTTGGTATTGGAACCAGTTTTGGTTTGCCTCAAACCAGGTACTGCTTCATATGAGAAAAATTTGGAAAATAATTTGTATTAGTAATTTTTCTTAATTTTCTTATTTTAAACTTTCTTCTTTTCTATATTTCATATAAAATGATTATTAATGCATTATTTTGAGTCAACTGAATTTCTATTTGAAAAAAAATAGAAAAAGAGGAACAAATCTAAACCAAAGTAGGTTGAAAGAAGAAAATAATAAAGGCAAAACATTAATAAAAATGTAAGTAAAAACAATAAATAAAAATCAATGTAATGAAAAGTTGTTTCTCTGAAAAGATTAATAAATGTAACAAATATATATACAAGACTTATGATGAAAAAGAAGACACGAATTGCCAGTATCAAGAATGAAAGAAGGGACATCACAACAGATCCTACAGATATTAAAAGGAAAATAAGGGTATATTATGAACAAATTTGTGTTCCTTAGACAAGTTATATGAAAGTTATATGAAATGGACAGATTTCCATCCAATAGGTAACCTTAATACCTGTACAGGGGAAACTGAATTTGTAGTTAAAAAGTCTTCTGACAGAAAATTCCTAGCTCAAATGGTTTCATTGGCAAATTTTATCAAATATTTAATGAAGAAATAGACCATTTCTAAGCAAACTATTACAGAAAATAGAAAAGAAGGATAAATGTTTAAAATTATTCTATGAGGGCAGCATTATCTGAATTCTAAATCCACAGAAGAGCATTACCAGAAAGGGAAACTACTGATCATCTTGATTAGAAAAGAAGAAATGGAAGTGTCCTATCAAGTCTTCTCTTCATAGGCTGCTTGAATGTCTGTACAACATGGGAGCTGACTTTCCTAGAGTACGTGATTTAAAAGAGAATGAGGCAGAACCCCCAATGTCTTTTTATGACCTACCCTTGATAGGTAGAGTAGGTCATCAGTTCTGCTACATTGTTTGTTATAATGTAGTCATTAAATATAGCCCAGGCTCCAAGGGAGGGGAGAAGTTCCACTTCTTGAAGAGAAAGTATCAAATAATTTATGGACATATTTTAAAACTACCACAGGGTAAGACTCTTATGTAAAAGCGGCACCTAAAGTGGTATAAGCAGTAGTTGCTTTAGAATGCCAGTGAGGATTTTGATTAAATAGTTTTATAATTTAATGAGCAATTTCAGGTTCAGAATGAAACAGCTCAGAATGGTAGAGTAAATTTCCTTAATAAAAAAGGTGTTTTTTTTTCTACTAATTAACTCTATTTTTTTAAGTTTTATTCATTAACTAAAATGTATTATCATACCTGGGAAATCTTTGTAATGATTTCCCACAATTAATGAAAGCTAGATGTAGGTTAATTTATTAAACCAGCAGTTTAAATAGATCTCAAACACTAACAGTGTGTCTGTTACCCAGCAGTGTACAAGATAGAAACCACCTTACCATGCATATGTTAACAAATATGCAGACAAAATAAATTAATGTGTAAGTGATGGGAGGGATATAAAAAGGGTGTTATAGTAGTTTAGTGGAGTAGAGATGAGATGCTTTGGATTATGTGGTCAGAAATGTCTTCCTGTGTGACTTCAGAAATGTCTTCCTGTGTGACTTATAAGTTTTAATTTGAAAGAATAGAATCAGCATACCTTGAAAGCAGAAATAGCATATGTAAAAGTCCTGAATAAAGTGAGGTTCCAGTATTTTAAGGAATGTTGGAAGGCAAATATCATTGGAACTTAGTAATTCTGAGAAGAAGAGTGTAAGTTCAGAGACAAGAGTTTATTGTGGAAATCCAGGTGATTTGTGATGCTGATATTGCAGTTAAAGAGAGACATCCTTGTCTAGAAATTTTGAGAACATACAATTTTGTGTGACTTGGAGATTAGTTAGTAATGGAGGATGATAAGGGAGGGAGGTGTGCAGTGTGTCTTGCCATGTTTTAGTTTAAGCTGCTGAATAGCATTTACTGAGATTGGGAACACTGGAGAAGGAATGTTGTATATCTGTCTCCTCAAGGTTGGGGTCAAGGTTGTGAAGATGAGGTGGATGGACAGAATATAAGAAATTTAGTTTTAGACCTATTGAAATTGAAACGCTGAGTGATGTCCATACTGAAATGTTGAATAGGCAGTTAGAGCTCAAAAGAAAGATACAATAATTGGGAAACAGTGTTGAAATCCTGAATGCTTTCCTCTAAGATCAGGAAGGCTAAAATGTCCCCCATTCTCACCATTTCTATCAATAGTATATTGGAGATTTCAGCTTGTGCAGTAAGAAAGGAAAAGGAGGGAGAAATTAAAGTCATCCAGATTAGAAAGGTGGGGGAAAAGGTCTTCATTCCTAGATGACAGAAGTGTAAGATTTGTATATTGAAAACTATCAAATAAGGCTGATGGAAATTAAAGATAGTCATCAAATAAATGGAGGTATTCCATACTCAGGGATCAGAAGATTCAGTATGATTAAGATGTTAGTTCTCCCCAGATCTGTAGTCAATGTAGTTCCTCTCGAAATCTAGCAGACTTTCTTGGAGATATTGAAGACCTGAAATGCAATGGATGTGGAATTGCTAAAACAATGTTGAAAAAGAACAAAGTTAGAGGATTCCATCTACCTGATTTCAAAACTATTAAAGCCTCATTAATCAAGATGGTCTGATATTTATAAAAGCATAAGCATATAGATCAATGGAACAAAATTGAGAATACAGAAATAAAATCCTTTTGTTTTCAAGAAATGTGCTAATACAATTCAATGAGGAAAGATAATCCTTGAACAACAACAAAAAAATTCCAAAATATGGGAGAAAAACCTTCATGGCCCTGGAGTAGGCAAAGAGTTCTGAGATGTGCCACAAAGCATAATCTACAAAAGAACAAATTGAGAAATGGGATATAATAAAAATTTAAAACTTTTGTGCTTTAAAGGACACCAGTAAGTATATGAAAAGAGAAGTCCTAGAGTGAGAAAAATATTTGTACATAGTATATCTGATAAAGGTCTTGTATTTAGAATATATGTAAAACTCTTACGAGAATTTTGTCTTATTGTAAAATTAATTTTACAATTAATGAAGAAAGAAAAGATTTGAATAGTCATTTTGAAAAGTCAAAGAAGATACACAAATGGTTAATAAGCCTTGAAATATTACTCAACAATGTATCCTGAAACTATAATAAGATACCATTTTACATTAGCTGAAATAGTTATATTAAAAAAATACATTATAATGGCAAATATTGGCAGAGATGTGGAAAATTGGAATCTCATATATTGCTTGCTGGAATGGGAAACAATTTGGCAGTTTCTCAGGAAGTTAAGTCTAAATGCAACCTACAACCCAGCAGTTGCGTCCTTAGGATTCTACCCAAAAGAAATGAAAAAATATATTCATACAAAGAAATGTTCATGAATTTTCATAGTAACAAAAACTGGTATAATAATAATCCAAAACCGGAAACAGTTTAAATATTCATCAACTAGTGAACGGGGTTGTTTTTTTTTTTTTTTTTTCAGATTTATTTTATTTATTTATTTATTTATTTTGAGAGAATGAGAGAGAAAGAGAGGGCAAGAATGGGTGAGGGGATGAAGAGGGAGAGGGAGAGACAGAATTCCAAGCAGATTCCCCGCTGAGCACAGAACTCAATGCAAGGCAAGGCTCATTCTCATGACCTTGAGATCATAACCTGAGCCAAAAATGAAGAGTCAGAGACTTAAGCCACTGAGCCACCCAGGCACTTCTGGTGAATTGGGGAAATGGTGGTGCCATTAACAGAATATAAAATGTGATACATTCTATATTCATACACTGGAATACTATTCAGCAATCAAAAAAATGAATTACTAATAACATATCACATTGATGAATCTCAAAATCATTATGAATAGAATCATTATGAAAGAATAGAATCAGTATAATCATAGAATTATGGTTAGTGAAGAAACCTGATGCAGAAGACTTCATGATGTATGATTCCATTTTTCTGAAATGTCCAGAAAGCGCAAGTTTATAGAGACAGAAAGCAGATTGTTAGTTACCTGGAGCTGAAGATAGGAATGGGGATTAATTGTAAATAGGCACAAGGCAAATTTTTGTGGTGATGAAATGTTCTGAAGTACATTGTGGTGATATTCACACACTCTAGATATTTATTAATAAATCATTGAGTAGTACACTTAGGTGTGTAAATTTTATAGTATGTAAATTGTACCTTTGAAAATAAAACAAAAAATATAGTTACCTTGCCTTTGGTGGTAGGAAGACCTGTCACAGCATACTTCTCTGAGATTCTAGGCTCTGAAGGTAATAATTAATCCTGCCCCCTATTTTCCATGGTTACTTAGTATTAGTCAGTTACATCTTTTGTTATTTATATTGCATTAAGAAAACACAGAAAACTTTGTCATCTATTATTAAGCTGTAGAAAAAAATAATAGTTTCTTTTACCTTTGTCCCACCCCATGAATATACACGTAAAGAGTTTAGAATCTTCTTTTCTCCTGTTATAAAGGGTAAACATAATATTTAAATTTAAAATGTAAAACGTGTTGTCTCTAAGAGAACTACTAAAATTCGTAAAGATGTGAATACACACACACACACAAAAAAAAACACACACAGAAAAAGATGTGAATACAATTTTATGTCTCAGTTACTATAATCCTTTTAAGTCAGTAAATCAGTAGGTTATTAATCATACTATTATTAATCAACATTTATGGAACCTAGATATTATAATGGCATTGTAATGACAGCTTACTTGAATGAATAAAACATGTATCATGGACCTGTGGCTAGTCCAAATCACTTAACCATTAATTGTGCATTGAAACATTTTTTGTATTCATTAGTAAAACATGAATAGAACTTTTCAGAATATACAGAGTTCATTTTTATGTCAAATATACAGAATAAGCTCAGATATTCATAATTCATTATTATGTTGTAACTAAATTGATTCTACATCAAATTCTGTTTTTTGCAGGCGTATCTCATTAGCTAGTCCACGTCAACTCTTTAAAGCTTCTAATATGACCCAGCGATGGCAGCATAGAGAGATTTCAAATTTTGAGTATTTGATGTTTCTCAACACGATAGCAGGTAATGTTGGCTTACTGCAAATGATAAATTATTTTTTAAATGATAAATTATTAATTGTGATATTATTAGGTTGAGTACTAGTATAAATAACTTACTTTTAGTTTCATTATTACTACATGAGTACCTTATCAAGAGTAACTTTGATAGTAGAGTTTATGGTTTTACATATAAACAGCTGGCTACTTGAGAAAATTAAAAATGGATATACACACTTTTCTCCAAAAATCTAAAATGAAAATTTACAACTATTTAATATAGTAAGAATAGATTCATTATGGGATAGCAGAAATGAAAAACCATATATAAAATCTTAGCCTGTTAATAACTTGATCAGAAGTGTATTGTAGGATGAAACAAAAATGTAACATAGAAAAAGAAAACTGGGTAAAATATTAAGTAAAGGAATACTTATGACCCATATGTGAAAATCTAGAGTAAATGGTCCTCTGTAAGGTCTGTAATCCAGAAGTATTACTGAACATCACCCATTGAAGCTGTTCTCTTTGAAAGAGAATTAAGAACTGAGGGTTCTGGAAAGGGAGGTGGTTGCGGGGATGGGGTAACTGAATGATGGGCATTAAGGAGGGCACGTGATGTCATGAGCACTGGGTGTTATATACGTAATTAATGAATCATTGAAAACTACACCAAAAACTAAGGATGTACCATATGTTGGCTAATTGAATTTAAATAAATAAAAGTAAACTTAAAACAAGGAATGTATTTGTGTGACACTTGAGATTTCAGTTCAACAAACTGACACAGTTTATATTTGAGGCACGAAGGAGGTACAAAGAGAATAAGGCGTATTGCTTGCTCTCAGAGAAGTTATTTTAAGTACAAATGTAAGTATTTACTTGATTCTAGAGCAAAGACTATAGATTCAATAAAAGAAATACAAAGTACTATTGAGATTAAAAGGTCAGAGAGAGGGAAATTACATTCATCCAGTTGATGAGAGTAAGGAAAAAAATCAGGAAGGATTTCATGTTCATATAAGGATGGTTATTACTTTAGTAGGGGTGGTAGTTGAGAGATTGGAAGTCATGCCATGTAAAACTGAAGGCACAAGGAAACATACAAAGGTGGGAAAATGTGATAAAGCTAGAGAACAATTAATGATATAGTTTATACGTGTATATGCATGTTTCACACATGAAACATATATTCATAAAGGTATAATGAGAAAGAAACCTAAAAAGGTAGCAGGGAGACACATTGTGGAAGATTTCTCTGTCAGTTTGAGGAATTAGCAGTCAATTTATTGGGCAACTTCTGTAAGTTTTTAAGCAAATAAGTGATATTAGAACTATATAGAAAGTTAACTGGGAAGCAGAATGAAGGATCAACTGGAGTGGAGTCAAACTAGGCAGAGAGCACAGTTAGGAAGTAATTATATATAAAAATAATGCATTAGTGGTGTGACAGTGGGAATTTATAGATTAAATGACATAAGATTTATAAGGTACAAGCCATTTGACATTGGACTGACTAAATTTAGGGGGTAAAAGAGAAAAGAAGTGTCAGAAAAGGTTTCCAGGCTTCTAGCCTGAATCATTGGGGAAATGGTGGTGCCATTAACAGAAAGGAAGTCAGAAAAAATGGCCTAGGGAAAGATGATGATTTTACTTTGTAGATAAACATCCAAGTTAAGATATCAAAAAGAATTTTTATTTTTTATTTTATTTTTTTCAAAGACTTTATTCATTTATTTGACAGAGAGAGATGACAAGTAGGCAGAGAGGCAGGCAGAGGGAGAGGGGGAAGCAGGCTCCCTGCTGAGCAGAGAGCCCAATGCGGGGCTTGATCCCAGGACCCTGAGATCATGACCTGAGCTGAAGGCAGAGGCTTAACCCACTGAACCACCCAAACGCCCCCAAAAAGAATTTTTAAAAGTGTAGTTCAAAGAAGGTATTTGGAATTTGGAGAGAAGACATTGGATTTCATCTGCATAGATTAGAAATTACCAAGAATGAGTTGAGATTACCAAGCCAGATAATACAGAAAGCAGTGAGAAAAGGTCTGGTGAATTGACAAGAAGACAAAGGGAAAGTTAGTAAAGGAAAGAAGAGAATGAGTGATCCCAGAGTTTTTAGACCTAGGAGGAGAAAAACTGAGGTATAGCAAATGTCTTGAGATGCAAGGGGAAAGAGAGAGAGAGAGAGAATGGTGTTGATTGCCTGTACCAAATATTACAAAGAGGTAATGGGAGAATTAAGAATGAGTACAGGCCATGCCTTTAGGTTAAAAGCAAACAAAAAAAGTTGACTGCAAGAACTGAATGGTTGGAAATGAAATGAGAACATTAGATGTGTATTATAGTTTTCTTGTGTAATAGTAAAAAGAATGGTTTAAGGCAAAGGTGAGAAACCATGAGAGAGACAGAGAGGAGAAGTAACAGTGCAAGTTATGAATTAGACAGGCTCAAGAGTTCTGGTTAAGGAATTACAGCTCGTGAAGAATAACGGCACTGTTAGAGAAGAGGAGAAGAGAGGGACTATTAACGAAAATTGGAAGTTAAGGGTTCACGTTGAAAAGTGTAAATTTTGTCAGTTGAGATGTTCAACTTACAGCCAGCTGAGGGATAGGAATGAAGAAAGTTTGAATTTATGTTGAACTGAATAGATATTATATAAGTAGTGACTGAAAGGATTTTTAAGTAGTAGTGAGAAACAGAAAACTTACATAATAAGCTTAATGGACATATTTAGTATGAGAGATAATTCAATTAACACATAGATTAAACGCACAGTAATAATTAGGAAGGAATGTTTATAAAATGGTCTACTCTCAAATAGCTTCTCTTGTGCTTAAAGTGTCTTTTAAATATATCCTCCAAATATTCTTTTTAGAGAATAGAACCAGTGATTTGTTTTGGGTAGGTTTTAAATACACTAGAAGGTGGGGCTGAGTCTCACATTCTTTAAGATTTCTTTTACACTATTATACTATTATTAAAGGTTCTCATGATACCATTACATTTCCCAAAAGGCAGTCAGTAGGCATTTAATAAGTGTATCTAGAATTTAATTCAATTAATAAAAAACTATTTACAGTGACCTGGTGCATATTCTTTTTTTGTACATATATTAAATTTGATTATTTAAGCAGAGGGGGCAAAATGATGATTTTACCAACATGTTTACTAATGCCTCAGTCAGAAGAAGAGAGATGGGTGGAAGGAATCAAGAGAGAGTGGTTTTTGCTGCTAAGTTTAGTTACTTTTTTCTGGGAGAATTAAAATTGACAGAAATATGTAGTGACAAAATGACCTCTGAATTAAAATTGTCCTAGTTATTCATGTTTTATATATGATACATATAACAGTTTTAAGACTGTTTCCAGGTCAATCAAGGAAGAACTCTCTTACTTTAACAGTTGTCAAGATGGCTAGAGGGAAATAAAGTTGTTTTTTTTTTTTTTTTAATTAATTTTTATTAACATATAATGTATTATTTGCCCCAGGGTACATGTCTGTGAATCTTCGGGCTTACACACTTCGAGGGAAATAAAGTTAAAAACATCAAATCATACGGAAGGCTCAGATACGAAGGATCTGTTTGAAGAACAACTATAATGTTCAGCTGTATATCGATATGACATCAATATATATTTGAGGAAGAGAAAAGATTATAGAATACACAATAAAAAAGAACTCAAACAATATTAATATTAATTGTATGACATACAATTAATATTAATTGTATGATTATTAATTAATGTTATTAATATTAATATTGTTTGATTAATATCCCCCTTATATTTTAGCTATAAGAGTCTGTTCCTGTTAAATTTGACTAAAAATATCATATAGACTACTAAATAGTGGAGCTAGGATTCAAATGCTAGTGTTCTGATTTTGGAAACAATGATTTCATCCACTCTGCTGCCTCCCTAAAGTGGTGATACCCAGAAAATTGCTGTATATATATAGAAAGGCTATCTCATCCTTTGTTTTATTCATATTTTTAATATGCCTAAATGTCTCATTGAATGTCATTAGTTTAAATGAAGTGTAGAAGAGTATATGGCAGCATTTAGGAATGGAGAAAAGCCAACGTTGATGAGGCTCTGCAGTATATTCAGAGGATCCTAGAATTTGAAAGTTGTAATAGAGATTTTAGAGTTATTTACTATAACTCCCTCATTATATAGATGAGTAATGAGTGTCCAGAGAGGTTAAGTCACTTATATTTGGTTGATTGGTTGTTTAATTGGCAGAGAAAGGATACTTGTTTGGAAAAGCTCTATGAGAATTGAAAAATTCTTTAAGTGTTAATAAAGAATATTTTGTTTGGTGCAGGCTTTCAAGTAATAAAAAGTAGTCAAGTATATTTTATAGGAACATAAGCTTGGGGCCAAAGTATCAGGATTTGGATATAATTTGAACATTACTAGTTACATGGTTTGGGGCAAGTTTTCAACTTCAATTTCTGCTTCAATTTTTCTGCTTCAGTTTTTCATCCATAAAATGGGGATGATAATTTCATAGTTTTATTGGAGGGTCAAAACAAATAATATATGTATAGCACTGAGAACAATTTCTGGCACTCAGAAAAGTCTGTTTATGATTTCATTTTATTATTCTAAATGGGGTGACTTTTTTTCCTCTCAGGACGGAGTTACAATGACTTAAATCAGTATCCAGTGTTTCCCTGGGTCATCACTAATTATGAATCAGAAGAGCTGGATCTTACCTTGCCAAGCAACTTCAGAGATTTGTCCAAGGTAATTTTTCAGGAATTATCTGAAATCCAGTTGTCTTGTACATCAGAATGAATTTGATTAATTTTCACATTACTTTCTAAAAATCTTTTTACTGTAACTGTAACTTTAATATATTTATCTTTTAAATGTATTTTCACTTTCTCAAAATTGAACTTAGAATTTAAATTGAAAATTTTTGAAAAATGCATGATAAAGTTGGTAACAGTGGAAAGTATTTACAGTTGTACTCTTTTCTCTGTATACATTTAGGAAGACATTATTCTAAAATATTAACTTCGTCAAAGGGTGTTAGTATCATGGACACTTCTCACCAGCACTTGTATTAAAAGACAAGTACCTGGGGGCGCCTGGGTGGCTCAGGGGGTTAAAGCCTCTGCCTTCAGCTCAGGTCATGGTCTCAGGGTCCTGGGATATCAAGCCCCGAATCTGGCTCTCAGCAGGGAGTCTCCTTCCCCCCTCCCCCCCCCCCCCCCCCCCCCCCCCCCCCCCCCGCCTGCCTCTCTGCCTACTTGTGATCCCTCCCTCTCTGTCAAATAAATAAATAAAATCTTAAAAAAAAAAAAAAAAGACAAGTATCTGTACACAACTACAGGTTCCCACCTGATCTCTTTGCCACCTCTTACCCTTGTCTAATCCATCCCTCACTACCTCAAAATGACTCTTAAATTTAATTTTGAATGATATAAATCCAATGATTAAACCTTTTTGACTTATTCTGAATGCAGAATTATTCTTTCCCAATTCAGAGTTTTCCTTTCTCTGCCTTTAATATTCATCTCCTACTTGGTGAGTAGCTGACTTTAGTTCTCTAGGTCACCTCCTCGTGGAGACCATTACTATTTTCCTTCTGTGATATTCTGCTGTCTCTTTCATAGCACCTAAAATATCCTGCAATAAAAAAATAAAATAAAAATAAAATATCCTGCATTTGATATATCCCTACTGAATTCATTATTAGAGAGTTCTTGTTCACCTTTATTTCTCTCATGCCTAGGTTAGGGCCTGCCATTCACTAAATATGTTAAATGATAAAATATATATGACATTTTCCTCAAGTTATAAAATATTAACTGTATTCAATTGTTTAAATGTAAAACATATAAATAAGCAAAAAATGCTCCTTATTGCCACATATCAATAAGGAATGACTACCTTTTATATTTATATACTCATATACATATATCACACTGTTTTTTAACTATTTTCCTACATCTTAGGTTCTTCAATAACTTTCCTTTTCTGTCCTAGATTATCAATAAATAGAGTATCCTGAATCATCATTTTATAATATAGAATAAGGGTATATTTCTTTTTAGCTTTTTATAGAGAATTTCAAGCATATACAAAAGTAGACAAATTAGCATAATAAATTTTCATCAACCAGGAACCCTGCTTCGGTAATTATCAACTTGTGGTTACTCTTATTTATTTTTATATTTATTTTCTTTCTGCTTTCTCATATTACTTTGAAGCAAATCCTAGACATCGTATCATTCTATTAATAAATATTTCAATATGTACTTCTTCATAAGATCCCTTTTTAAAGCATAACCATAATCCATTAGCAAACCTAAAATATTAGCAATAATTTCTTAACATCAAAAGCCTAGTAAGTATCACATTTCCAATTGATTTACAATTTTCTATAATTCTTTTTAGTGCGTTTATTCATATCAGGATCCAAATAAGGACCACACAGTGCAATCAGTTGATACTGATTAAGTCTTAAGTCTCTTCTGTAGGTTTCTCTTTCATCATTTCTTTCTTTCCAATTTATTAGTTGAAGAAACATAGTTTGTCTTGTATCTTTTCTCACAGTGTGGATTTTGCTTATTGTGTACCTGTGGAATAGTCTAACAGGTTTCTCCACTTTCTATATTTCTTATAAATTGATAGTTGGTTCCAGAGATTGATAGAATTCAGATTAGATATTTGTGGCAATACTGCTTCATAGGAAGTTTTTGCATTCTTCTCTCAAAGGACAGGTAATACCTTCTTTAATTCTCTTTTGTGATATTAGTTGCCATTGATATTTAATGCCTGGATTCACTGGTTATGTAATCATTGCAAAATCATGAGATTTATATTCTCTCACTTTAATTTCATTTATTATTGAGACTCATTCCATAATGAGATACTTCTGTTCATCTACTACTAGATTATTCAGTGGTACATTGCATTGGAAAAGCAGAATAAAAGTTTCATTTTTTTCTCTCTTTATTTCATTTTTCATAACAGTGACTGGTTCCTAACATCTTCCAATGGGACCTAACTAACTTTCTAAAAAACCTCTTTATGAACTCACACACCTAAAAATATATTTGATCTTTCAATCCATTGCACTTATTATTTTCATTGACGTTCATTCTGTTGTTCCTGCTTTGACCACAGCGAGCTTCTTTAAGTTGCTCCTGAGTCATTTTGATATAATCTTAGTAGTCTTTAATAACTTCCATGCCCTCTGATCTGACAGAGTGCTCCAGTCTTAACCCTTATGATTTCTGGCCCAGTTCTAGAACAATCTGTTTCTTCTGCTTCTCTGTGATCAATTTGAGAACGTGCCCCTAACATGGACAGGTTAACTTGCACATGGAGAATGGCTAGATTGTACCATCAGCAGCCATCTTGAGCCAGCCCTCAGCTGACCACAAACACATGACTGAATATAACCAAGAGCAGCTACATCTGTTTTTGTTTTGTTTTTTTAGAAAAAGGAAAGCCTTACTTAAATTTAGGTATCATATTTGTTCTAAGACCCTATAGTATTCACTGGAATTTGTAAAACTCTAACCAGATAATTGAGGACTGTGTATTAGGTTAACCTGTATAGTGAGTCATGCAGTAGGTTAATAGTAAAAACTTGCCAGCTCTTTAATTATTTTTTTTTTAAAGATTTTATTTATTTATTTGACAGAGAGAGAGATCACAAGTAGGCAGAAAATCAGACAGAGAGAGGGAGAAGCAGGTTCCTTGCCGAGCAGAGAGCCCGATGCAGGGCTTGATCCCAGGACCTTGAGATCATGACCTGAGCCAAAGGCAGAGGCTTTAAACCACTGAGCCACCCAGGCGCCCCTCCATAAATATTTCTAATGTCATTCTCATTGCCCCAGAAGCAACTAGAAATTCCTTGAATTCATCATTCTGCTACAATGGAAACTTCTTAGTCCCTATTTTTGTCTGTTGTGTTTAAACATTGAATCCCAGGCGCCCAGAAAGTGCTTAATACATAATTTTCTGAATGAATTAAAGACATTCATTTGCTGCACTACAGAAAGACCAAGCTTCAGGTGGAATGTGGGTTTAGAAAACTGCCAGAAACAACTTTAATTTAGCTTGATTGAAACACCTACAGTAGGAGATCCTACGCCGGCTCTTTAATTCCCAGGCTACTATATCCTACTCTCTTTCCATTATTTGAATTTTATGTGCATAAAAGTAAAAATCTCATTTTTACTCATTTAATTTGTTAAAATGTAAAATTTGCTTCACAAAATAAATTATATTTAAATAAATCACCTTTCTAGAGTTCTAGAAGAATTACCTTTTTAAGAATTTTTTCAACTTTTCTTCTGTTTGGACTTCTATTTAAGTACATAGTTTAAGGTATTTTTTTGTTGTTGCTCTTTAGCAGATTTTTTTGGTGGGTTCTTAAGAGCCAGTGGGTAGTAAGGTGGATTGTGGACAGGGTGCATATTTCTGTCCTGGTAGAACAATTACTAATGGTGATAAGTGGGATGCTATTTGGATAGTTCTGCTGAGGCTGTATTTCTGTTTTCTGCCATCATTGTACCTGAACAAGAACTCCCTTAATCCTGTTGCCTCCTCCTACCACTGTTCTTGGCAACTGCCTCTATTCTCTGCCTCTTTTTTTTTTTTTTTAAAGATTTTATTTATTTATTTGCCAGAGAGAGAGAGAGAGGGAATAAGCAGGGGGAGCAGCGGGCTCCCTGCCGAGCAAGGAGCCTGATCCCGACTCAGTCCCAGGACCCAGGATCACAACCTGAGTGGAAGGCAGACGCTTAACCGACTCAGCCACCCAAGTGTCCCTATTCTCTGCCTCTTGTCTTGGTTCTCTATCCCACTGAAAAATCTTACATGACCAGAGGAAAGCCTCCAAAGCAGTTGGTTTTTTTTAATAGAAGGTATATGGTTTCTTCCATTACAAGAATTAATTAAACACCAGCAAAATGCCGTAATGGATTATTTGCCAGCTAAATACAATCCTTTATTAAAATTTGAATTTTATTTATATGTTATAGCTATTTCTACAGGACTTGCAAAATACTTTTGTCGGGTGGGTAAAATACTGTTTTAACTAATCTAATGCCTTTGTAATTTATATTCTGTATATAATAAATAAGGCTGTTTCTATGCCCCACTAGATTACCAATAGTAATTTTGCTCTTTTTCTTTTGTTAGATTTGTAAAACTGGTAGAGGGCCTTAAAACTAAAGGACTTGCTTTCATTAATCTTTCCATATATGTCCATATCCACTATATAAAGGCGTAAAATATAATTTTGATGATTTGGTGCCTTTAACTGTACCCATTTTTATATTTTGTGAGGTTTTGTGAGAGATTAGTACTTTGGGCTGAGGCAAAATATAAAAAATGCTTTCAACAAGAACCAAAGGACACACAGTTGAATAATGAATAGTAATGTAATTAGCAGGGCTGGGAAGAAGTGGGAAGCTCTAACAGTTAACCACATATCTTCTAACTTATAAAACAGCGGTAGTTCAAATGCTATAAAAGTCATTCAAGTTCAAGAAAATGGAATTCTAGTACTAATTGTTTTCATTAAATATTGATGGAAATAAGTGAGTTAATTTGGAATTAACTACATTATTTTAAGTGAAATAAGCATGTTAGATTTTTGAAAATTGTGCTTTGCATGTATAAAGTTGTAGTAATTATTTACTTTATAAAAGTATCTCATTCCTTTTGGCATTAAAATCTTCTGTAATGTTTACAGTGTGATTTAATTTTCAGATATCTGTTTATACACGTATTTCAGGGATACATCTCATACATAAGATGAGTTGTATCTGTATGAATAATGATTTATGAGAATTATATTAAAATTTTTCCAGTAGTATACATTTAGCAAACATTACTATTTGTTTAAATAAACTTGTAAAATTGTAGAAAACATTCTGTGTAAGCGTAATTTAAAACGTAGACAGATCTTATCCCCATTCTTTAATAGATTATATACCCTGACTGGCTTTAAAATGTATTGAATTATTTATGCATATTTATGTTCCTTTAATTTTCTCAATGCTGTTTTTCAGAGGAATTTTAGCAGCTTTGATACAAAGCTACAATTTTACTTGGTTAATTTCTTCCATGTTACACAGGGAATTTTCTTTCTGAAGCTGAATTAGTATAATCAATACCCTTTCTTCTATATTATTTTTCTGATCATTCTTTGCAAAAAGAAAAGAGTTCAATGGAAGGTGTAAAAAATGTCTTCTTGAAGGTATAAACTTTTATGCAAAATATCTCCTTATAATAATAATTTCAAATTAATATTGTCAGTCTGCTGAGAATGTCGAATATAGTCTGTTTAGAAGATCAAATAGAAAATCTGCTGAAAATTAATTTTTAATATGTATGTTTTGAGAAAGCCCTCATTTATCATAATGGTTTAATTTATTCTTTCAAAGCTGAAAAAAGTAGGAATGAATTTTGAAGTTAATTTTTTTTCCTTCACTTTCCCAGTTGTTTCATCACTGGTCTACAATTCTGAATGATGAGAAGACAAATCTAACCATGTGTGGAGTTGGTTCATGCAATTACATTATAATTGTAAAATAATCTATTTTTTTCAATTATACATAGATTTTTATCTTTTGACAACCTCGTTGGGAGAGATAGGAATGAATGTTTTATTTTTGTCTTTTCTTTATAAGGAATTGTAGTTAGGACAGGAATATATTTATAAAATGTCATATCATAAAAACAAGTTTTGATGGCAGAATGTTTCAATATCAGAGCTTTCTTTGTAGATTAGAAAGATTTTCTCTGCCACTGTGATTTCATCTTTTCCCCTTAGTAGGAAATGGATTGTGTAAACCAATTTTCTAAGAGAGGAAAACCCAGATACTCTGAGACAATTATTTCTCTTCTATTTGACTCACATAATTATTTTGAATTATTTAATATGTATATGTATCATAACCTCAATACCTATTCTAAAAAATGAATTTGTTCTAACATTGAAATGCAGTTGATAACCATTAGCTTCCAAATGAAAACTTAGCTATAGATTAGCTATAGGTGGGGACATGCCACTTTATTATTGTTAACTAATACTTATTGAGGACTTAACTTTTGTCAGGCTCTTATCTAAGTACATTACTGTGTTAACTTTTTTAAACCCTCACAATACCCTTATAAGGTAGGCCACATTATTTACTGTTTTTTACAGAGACAGAAACTAAGGCAGTTTGAAGTTAAGCAAGTTGCACAAGGTCACACAAGTAGTGGCTAGCACCAGAATTTAAACACTAAGCCAGTGTTTTTCAAATTGCTGTTTACAACTAACATTTTAAAAAATGAATAGAAAAATTTAAAAAGTAGTGACTATGGAACAACAAAATAAACAAAACCCAAATAAACAAAAAACAGAATCAAACCTATAAATGTAGAGAACAAACTGATGGTTGCCAGAGGGGAAGAGGGTGGGGGTTGGGCAGAATGGGTGTAGGAGAGTGGGAGATACAGGCTTCCAGTTAGGGAATGAATAAGTCATGGGGATAAAAGGCATGCATCATAAGGAATTTAACCAATGATACTGTAATAATGAAGTATGGGAACAGATGTACCTACTTTTGTAGCGAACCAGCATAATGTATAAACTTAATATATATATATATATAAACATATGTAATGTATATATAAATACATATATATAATTATATATAATATATAAATATATATAAATATAAACATAATGTATAAACAAATCACTAAATTATAAACCTGAACCTAATGCAATAATGTTTGTCAACTACACTTTAAATAGATATTATAGAGAAAAAAATGAATAGAATGATATAGCATAAGATTAAAAAGAAGAAGTATCAGTGAGCATTATGTATGACTCTTTGGCCTAAGCCGTGTTTGTGTGTACATACATGTGCACACGGGTTTATGGTTTAAAGTGACATATTTCTTGCTAAAAGTTTGGGCCCAGAATATTTGAGAAGTACTGCAGGGTGCCATACTACCTTTACTTTTGGCATCACTTTCTAAGTCTGCTTTAATGTTATTTTGTCAAGTTGCCTTTTACCTCTCATGCTGAAATACTTGGTAAAGTGTAACCAGCATTCCAGTGCTGTGAAAAGGAAAGCTTTTTCCAAATTGCTTCTCTTGGTTTGTTTGTTCCAGGTTATTCTCTAAGGTTTTTGTTTGTTTGTTTGTTTGTTTGTTTTTACTAAGCCTGTTTTATGAAAAAGCTGAATGTTTGGCCAAAACTGTAGAATCCCTGATGCTATAACTTGAGTATTCATTTATTTTTTCATTTATTTATTGAATAATATTGTGTGCCAGAGACTCATAGTTTAGAAATTCAAAATAACAAAGTAGTTAACTACTATCCTACTAAAAAATAAACTGAAGATTGTGGTAAAAAAGCAGAAATGGCTAATGTATAAGCAGGTATTTTATTTTTTAAAAATTAGAGCTTACATTCTTAAAAGGAAGGAAAATCCTAAAAGAGAGTTTGAAGTAGAGGGGAAAAAAATCATCCATTTTTCAGCTTTGTAGTGCAAGAGCCATATAAGTTTGTTCTTTTGGTTCAGGGTGCAAAAACAAGAAAAGTAAACATTAGGGGAAAATGAACCTGCACCAGGATTGCCTGATTCTTCCTTGCAGTGTGGGAATTCAAGGAGAATTCACTATGGTCATATCTTCAAACTGAATTTCAAATTTTGGTCCAAGCCCTAATCAATCATAGTCTTTTTTTTCAACATATGTTATAATGTTGTACCATCCATAACTCTGTTAAACTAACAGCTTCCGATGCCCTAGTCTGGATCAAAATGTTTCTGAAGAGTAAATTCTCAGATAACTTAAGCGAACTGAATGAGAAACTCTCTTGAATGTACTTATTTGCTTGTGAGTTGCCATTATTTGTCCTTAGTATTTATTGTTTCTTCTTCTCTCTCTTTGTTTAAAGGAAAAGTAGGTGATTTTCTTTCTATGTCCCTCATTTATCTTTTACCATTAGGTTGTGTATTTTTATATGTGAGATATTTCTCCCTAACACACGTTTAATATACAGCTTCATCTTGACCTGGAATTGACTACCGACATTTAACTGTTGTTGATCAGACAGCACTTCTTTATCTCTTTAAGTTTTAAGTGCTGTTTCTGACGAATGCCAGTCCTTTTAGTCCTGTTCTGTAACAGATATACCAGGAATCAGTATACCATCTAGATGTCACAGAGAGAAAATAACACTCTTTTGGGAGGGGGAGGGGAATATAATTTAAATACGATAGGTGTTATAACCTTTTCTTTTTTTTCTTTATTAGGCTTTAGTCAAACCAAAGGAATTCAAAATTTTTAAAAAGCTTTATGATTTTACGACAGGAAAATAATGGATGTTGAAGCATTTCAGTGAAACATAAATACAGAGAAAGAAAATAATTACCCTGTGCTTGGATTTTGTTTTGATTTTGGTTTTTGGTTTTTTTATTTTTTTTTGGCTGATAAAATATATTTAAAGTATTTTAATTTTGGCATCAAATGTGGATACTGTTATATGCTGAATTGATGTTGGGGATTTGGGTATAAATTAAATCCCTTGCCTTGGGGAGTTTACAGTCTAATCAGCTGAAGAATGATGTGAGGGAAGTTTAGAATCTATTTGTTAGATTGTGAGGGAAGCCCTAGTAGGTGCCTTCCTATGTAAACAAAATTTTACGTATGCTATCTCCTTTAATCCCCTCAACAATACAATAAGGAATGTGTTATCTTTATTTTATAGATAAGGAAACTAAGATATAGTGAGGTTAAGGAATTCTCCAAGGTCATGTATTTTCCAATTGTTGAGGCTGAGATCTCAGATCTGTCCCTGTCAGTGAACCGGTTTAGGAATAAGTGGAAAGCTTATTTTAGATTGAGTACTTGCATTTATGTCCACTTCTTTCCAAAATCTAACCATTCTTTCCTTTATCTTGTCAAAAAGGAAGAGGTATGTATTTTTTGGAAGAAATTATACCAGAGAAGTTTCTTATTTGAGAACACCAACAACAGCAGAGGAGGGGTTGATAGGAAGGAATGGAAAACTGGAGGATGAACTGAAAGTTTTAAATACCGAGTAGTGAAGACCCCCAGATCCCTTTTGCTGTCATGCTATCAGAGCTCTGGCAGCCTATACCAGCCCCACCCTTTAAGAAAGAAGATCGTATTGCACTTTGGACATATTGATTGGCTCAGGAGAAACAACCTAAAAAATGTTAACATTTAGGGATCCTACTTGGAGCCCATCTGATTGCCCTTAAGTTTATTCTGTCAGCTCACAGTGTTACTTAGGTTCAGTGTACTTTAGGAAGCTCTTTTTTGCCTCATTCTAAAACTGAAGTTACTTCCAAGTGTTAGCAAACATTTAAAGACAGTCACCAATGTGAAAGATGACAAAGACTAAAACAAATAGAAAAATAGAAAGAAACCAGAAAAACAAAGACAATTTAGGAAACAGAAAAGCCTTAAAAGCAAAATCAGAATAAATGTCCTCACAGAGGTAATAGAAAACTATCACATTAATAGAAAAAAAGGAAAGTGATGTTATAGAAAGTAGAATGTTAGTGCAGATTGTTTTTAAAAGACACATCGAAATGATATGGGAAAGTAGCCTAGAAAGATAAAATTAGAGGACTAGAGCAGGAAATCTTTGGACTTAGGTAACACATTATCTGAGTCTGCTTTCATTTATTAGTAAGGGGACCTTTCTCAATTACTTAATTGGTGATGGTGGGGGGATCTTATATAGCAAACCACTATTTATATACTTTTATATGTAGTATTATGTAGTTACTTATATGATACTGAAGAAAAATTTTCATGGGTACACTGACCTTAAACTTTAAATTATTCTTTGTTCAGTGTGATGTATTTAGATTAAAATATGGTTGTGCAGGGGTACCTGGGTGGCTCAGTGGGTTAAAGCCTCTGCCTTCGGCTCAGGTCATGATCTCGGGGTCCTGGGATTGAGCCTGGCGTCGGGCTCTCTGCTTGGCGGGGAGCCTGCTTCCCCCTACCTCTCTGCCTACTTGTGATCGCTCTCTCTGTCAAATAAATAAAAATTTAAAAAAATATATGGTTATGTAACTCTTTCCTCAAAATGTAAAAAATTTAGCAAAGTGTGAGCATACATATATATATATATGGACAGAGAGAGATTGTGTTGCATTTACAAGATTTGCTGAAGTTTTATTTTTAAATCAGGAAGACAATCTGTTTTGTGTGACCTTTGTTAAAATTTACCTTTGCTAAGTATTAGCACTCTTTTTGCAGATTTGGTTTTCTACCTTCTAGTAGAAGTTTTTAAATGACTCTAACAGAGGTTAACCTTATACTTAACTTAAGCAGCCTTCAATGACATTGTTTTTTAACATTAGTCAGAATATGATAAACTGAAGTAACTGAAATGGATTGTGGTTAATATTACTGTCAGGGTGATGAATAATCCTGACATACACCAGCAACACACTGCCAGTCAGTAATCCTCAAAGTGAAGTATTTATTCTCTAATCATCTGAAGTTACTATGGTGTGGAGTGACCATTCATTATTATTTATAAATGAATTGTTTTATTTACACAGCATTGCCAGTTTATCCCTTAATCCTTCCTGTTTTCTTAGTTTAGTGCTGGGTGTACTAACTTGGGTAGATTCAGAGTAGGGAACATACACCTACCATGAATTTACATAAAGATTGTTTTCAAAACAACTAGAAATTGGGTTGTGTTTTTTAAAGTTTAGTAAAGTACTGGTTTATAGTAGCAGTATAGTAAGCTATACTTCTGATTTCAGTCTGGTGTTGTGTGTGTGTCTGTGTGTGTGTGTGTGTTTAGAGAAAGAAAATGTTTTAAAAACCTGCGTATTGGTAGCTTTCTTTATATACTTGTGTGTGTCAAAAGTTGACACTTGTGTGTGTCAACTTTTCAACTTCTCTTTCTTATATTTCCCTCTGATATTCAAAACTTATTTTCATGTGAATATGTAGTATTTGGGGGGGCGGTTATTACTTTATTTTAGTTGAGAGATAATTGACTACAACATTCTATTAGTTTCAGGTGTACAAAATAGTTATTTGATATTGTATATATTGCAAAATGATCGTCACAGTAAGTCTAGTTAAACCTATAGTGTGCATTTTACAGTGAGTGATATAGTGTCTTTTCTTTTAGTCACATGTCCAATTCCTGTCCGGTTCTTTATTCCCAAAGTCCACTTGAATTCAACATAAATGTGTGTTGAATAAATATACTGATTCAAATAATTACTAATTTGCTGGCTAACTTATAGACATTATTCTGAGGACTGGGCCAGGAACAAAAGTGAATGAAATAGTCTTTACTTTTTACAGAGTTTTATAACTGAATGTATGTTATATGTGAACCATTTATAGGAGAATAATCATAAACATTCTATTTCCGTGGGACTTAATTTTAAGCTTTCCCACTTTTCAGAAAAGGATTTTTCTTTTTAATGTGAGTTCATGATTTATGATGTGAACCAGGTTTTTAGAAGTGGAAAAAGGATAAATTCTAAAAACAAAAAACACTGGCTCAATACAAAGAATAGAATAGACAATTACATTTTTTAATGTTAGGAAGGAAAGAAAATCAGTAGTTTCACTTAGAAAGATATCCTGTAGGGGCAACTGGCTGGCTTAGTTAGAAGAGCATGCAACTCTTGATCTCAGGATTGTAAGTTTGGGCTTCACGTTGTGTGTAGAGATTACTTAAAAATCTTAGAAAGATGAAGGAAGGAAGGAAGGAAGGAAGGAAGGAAGGAAGGGAGGGAGGGAGGGAGGGAGGGAGGAAGGAAGGGAGAAAGGAGGGAGGGAGGGAGGGAGGGAAGGAAGGAAGGAAGGAAGGAAGGAAGGAAGGAAGGAAGGAAGGAGGGAGGGAGGGAAGGAAGAAGGAAGGAAGGAAAGGAAGGAAGGAAGGAAGAGAGAGAGAGAGAGAATGAAAGAAGAGAGAAGAGAAGAAATATATATTGTGAAACTATATTAACTACTTTAAAAATGTGTTTCGATTAAGTTAATAAACTAGGGAAGTTATAAGTCTAGTATGATATATCTCAGCAAATTATTTGAAAATCTAAGTGATAAGCTTTCTGATAAATAAGGTAACTAAAAGACATCAGTAGCATTCAGAACTGTTCAGATCATTTACAACCCTATTGTTTAATGCCCTTGATAAACTTGAGGTATCACCTTCATTATTGCATCTTCGTAAGATTCTGTCCTGGGCCCTAATTTGTTCAACAATTTCACTAATACTACCAATTGATTATACAACTTGCTTTGCAGTAATGAAAATAAAAATTTTTAACTGATTTTGCGTAATGAAATGCATGAAATATTTGAGTGAAATATAAAAAAATAATGTGAAGTTTTACATTTAGTCTTAGAAATTTGTAGTACAAAAACTAGAAGGAAAGGATAAGAAAAGTCGGAGTTAAAATTATCAATGGCAGTAGTCTTGTTAATGGGAGGGAAGATCAAAATGTGGCATTTGTTCCTGACTTGTAGCCTCTGGTCACTTATAGGGGACTGTTTATTGCAAGAAACTTGTCAATTCACCATATATGTGTATATATACAAGAGAGACTATCTTACTGAAAAGTTGAAAGCTTAGTTGACTCTATGCTTATTATTAACTAACAGTCATTTGGCTTTTCTAAAAACAAATTGGGTCAAACATTATTATTATTACACTCATATTAAGGCTTATAATATGACCTATTTTTAACCTGTAATATAGGTGCAAGATAAAGGTTGAGGTTCATTTTTTACAAATGGAATTCTAATTCTTTCAGTACCATTTATAGAGAAGACTATGTTTTCTCATGAAATGTCTTGGCACCCTTGTTGGAAATAAATTGCTATATATATGTGGGTCCATTTCTAAACTCTATTCTGCTCAATCAATCAGTATATCTTTTCTTATATCCATACCACACAGTATATCTTTTCTTATAGCTTTATACTACATCATAAAGTCAGATACTGTGACTGCTTTTTTTCAAAATTACTTTAGCTATTCTGGTTTCTCTATTTTTCATATAAAGTTTTAGAATCAGCTCATCAGTCCTGCTGAGATTGTGATTGAGATTATATTTCATTGATAGATCATTTTTACTAAAAATTATGTGTTAATAATACTGAATTTTTCAGCTGTGTGGTTTAATTTCCATTTATTTAGGTTTTCTTTAGTCTCTCTAATGTTTTGCAGCTTTTGGCATATGATTTTTATACATATTCTGTTAATTTACTCCTAAAATTTCATGTTTTTTAAGAGTTTTAAAATTTTCAATTTCAGTTATTATTGTATACAGAAATACAACTGAATTTTATACATTGATCTTATATTTTGCAACCTTGCTAGACTCAATTTTGCAACCTTGCTAGACTTTTTGGGATTTTCTGCATTAATGAATATATCATTTCTGAATGAATACTTACTGGATTATACAATGTTGACCAAAAGTGTTGAGAATGCCTTGCCTTTGGTCTTAGGGGAAAAGTATTCACTCTTTCACCATTTTGTATACTAGCCACTAGGTTTTTCATAGATGCCCTTTATCAAGTTGAGGAAGTTCCCTTCTGTTTCTAGCTTGTTGAAAATTTTCATTATCATTGGATATTAAATTTTGTCAGATATTTCTGAAGATAATCATACAGTTTTTCTTTTTTAGCTTGTTAAAATGGTAAATTTTATACTAGTTGATTTTTGGATTCACTTCTGAGGTAAATCATACTTGATCATGATGTACTATCCTTTTGGATTTGATTTGCTAATATTTGCCAAAGAATTTTTGCATCTGTGTTCATGAAGGATATTTGTCTGTAATGTCCTTATCTAGTTTTGGCATCAGGGTAATGCTGGCAGAACAAAATCAGCTTTAAAGTTATTCCTTCTAACTCTGTTTCCTGGAAAAGATGGTGTAGAAATTATTTCATCCTTCAAGTTTTAGTGGAATTCATTACTGAAACCATTTGGGCCAGGAGTTTATTTCTGGGAAGGTTTTTTAAAACTTCAAATTAAGTTCATAGATAGACAGCTATTCACATTACCTTTCTGTTCTTGAATAAGTTTTGATAGTCGACTCTTTCACAGATTTTGTTTATTTCATTTTTTATTCTTGATTTTGGTAGTTTTCTTTCTCTTTCTTTCTCTCCCCACCACCCTTCCAGATCAGTCTGGCTATGGATTTTGTTTATTTTCTATTGCTTTTTCTTTTGCTTGTCCAGTTTCAGTGATCTGTGCTTTTTCTACTATTCTTTCTTCTTGATTTGGAGTTAATTCCTCTTCTTTTTTAGTATTTTAAGATGGAAACTTTGACATATTGATTTGAGATCTCTTTTTGTTTCTAATGGAAAAATTTAATGGTACATATTTTTATCAACACTGATTTTACAAGGTTCAACACATTTTTATATATTGTATTTTCTTTTGTATTTCATTGAAAATCTCTAATTTTCCTTGTGACTTTTTGAGAAGAGTGTTGTTTAATTTCCACAGGTTTGGAGATTTGTCAGACATCTTTCTCTTGTTGATTTCTAGTTTGATTCCATTATGATTGGAGAATATATTTTGTATGATTTTTAGTTTTTAAAATTAGTTGAAATTTAATTTATGGATCAGAACATCGTCTGTGTTAGTTAATGCTCCATGGGTACTTGAAAAAAATGCTTCTTCTGTTGTTAAGTGTTCTATACATGTCATTTACAACCAGTTAGGTAAAATTGGTTGATAATGTTGTTCATATCTTAGATTTCTTTACTGATTTTCTACTTGTTCTGTTGATTATTGAGAGAGGAAGAGAGGAGTGTTGATGTCTCCAACTACAATTCAGATTTGTCTATATATTTTTTCATTTCTGTCAGTTTTTGTTTATTTATTTTTTTATTAACGTATAATGTATTATTTGCCCCAGGGTACATGTCTGTGAATCATCAGGCTTACACATTTCACAGCACTTAACATAGCACATTCCCTCCCCAATGTCCGCAACCCAGCCACCCTATCCCTACTCCCCTGCCTCCCAGCCACCCTTAGTTCGTTTCATGAGTCTAGGAGTCTCTTATGGTTTGTCTCCCTTCCCATCCCCTCCTGTTTCATTTCTCTCCCCCAACCCCTCCCCACAAACCCCCGCCTTGCCTCTCAAGTTCTTCGTGTCAGAGAGATCATGTGATACTTTTCTTTCTCTGACTGACTTATTTCACTTAGCATAACTCAAACTCAACACTCAAAGAACAAATAATCCAATCAAGAAATGGGCAGAAGATATGAACAGACATTTCTGCAAAGAGGACATCCAAATGGCCAACAGACACATGAAAAAATGCTCCACATCACTCAGCATCAGAGAAATACAAATCAAAACCACAGTGAGATACCACCTCACACCAGTCAGAATGGCTAAAATTAGCAAGTCAGGAAACGACAGATGTTGGTGAGGATGCGGAGAAAGGGGAACCCTCCTACACTGTTGGTAGGAAAGCAAGCTGGTACAGCCACTCTGGAAAACAGTATGGAGGTTTCTCAAAAAGTTGAAAATAGAGCTACCCTACGACCCAGCAATCGCACTATTGGGCATTTACCCTAAAGATACAAACATTGTGATCCAAAGGGGCACGTGCACCCGAATGTTTATAGCAGCAATGTCCACAATAGCCAAACTATGGAAAGACCCTAGAAATCCATCAACAGATGAATGGATAAAGAAGATGTGGTATATATATACGATGGAATACTATGCAGCCATCAAGAGAAATGAAATCTGTCAGTTTTTGTTTTATGTATTTGAATCATTTGTTTTGCGGTACATGTTATGAGTTGAATTGTGTCTCCCAAAACAATATATTTAAGTCCTCACAAGTAATGGGTTACCTGTAGATGTGACCTCACTTGTAAAGAGGGACTTTGCAGATGTAATTAAGTTAAGATAAGGTCATTAGGGTGGGCCCAAACCCAATATGACTGGTGCCCTTACAAGAAAACAAAAGCACCATGTTAAGACAGACATCAGGAGTGAATACCATGTAGTGATGGAGATAGAGATTGGAGTTATCTTGCCACAAGCCAGGGAACACCTTGGGATCCAGGAAACTCGAAGAGGCAAGGAAGTCTTCCTGCTTAGAGGCTTCAAAGAGAACATGGCTCTGCAAACAACTTGATTTTGGACTTTTAAACTTCAGAATTATGAGACAATAGATTTCTGTTGTCTTAAGCCACTCAGTTTGTGGTACTTTGTTACAAGAATCCTAGGAAACAATTTTAAATCCTTATGTTTTTCTTGATAAATGGCTCCCTTTCTCATTATGTAATGTTTCTCTTTATAACTGGTAATGTTCCGCGTTCTGAAGGCTACTTTTTCTGATATTAATGTAGCCATGACAGCATTATTTTATTACTTGCAGTTATCTTTTTCTGTTAATATACCTTAAAATTTACTTATTTTTTTTTCCTTGACTGTGTCCAGTCTGCATGTAAGGTCATCAAAAGAATTATCCACTGATTTTTTTCTTTTGTTTCTAGCATTTATATTGATTCTTTTTTTATAGTTTCCTGCTCTGCTGAAATTTCCCACCTATTCATGTAAGTTTTCCATCTTTTCCCCTAGATATTTTAGTATGTGAATCGTAATTACCTTAAATAACCTTTCTGATTTCTGTTGTAACATCTGCATTCTCTCTGAAAATGGTTCTTTTGATTGCTTTGTCTCTTCACAGTGTGTCGTTTTTTTCTTAGTATTTTAAGCATCTCATAATTTTTGGTTTAATATCAGTAGAGACTGGGATGTGAATACTATTTTATGCCCAGAAATGTGGGTGCCTTTTCTTATATCAGGCAATTTGTGTGGGGAGTTCAGTCAATCCAGGCAATAAGTGAGCTCAGTTGGGTTTTTTATCATAATTATTACTTTGAGCACAACACAGACTTCACACATTCCTCCATTTCTTGCATTTGAATTTGTCCTTAGTGTGGATCCTAGGGTCCTAGAGATTTTGTCTCACTGTTCCTGCTCCACTCTCTGGCAGATCCTCTATGCCTGTGCCACTGAGGACTTCTCTCTACTCTCTTGCCTTTCCCCAGGAGTACATTGCTGTCGCTTGATACTCGGTGCCAGGTTTATGGTGGGGATGGGGCAACCTCCACACTCCTGATCTAGCATCACTCTTAAACAGACCTTGTGGAGTCTTCCCAGTGGGCCTTCTCTGTGTTCTTGTCTGTACCCTGCATGACATCCAGAATTTGTGTTGTGTCTGTGGCAGGTTACAGGCATGAGAGGTTTTCTTGTCCCTCTTCTGATAGTAGTAGATCTCTCCTTTGTATCAGTGTGGAACCCTGGCTTAAAGAGAGTTTTTTCCCTTTCTTCTAAGTGAAAGGGCTTTTGCTCTTTTCTACCCCAAAAGCAGTAGATTTTTGCCTGGTCCTCTGGTAATATAGAATTTCTTACCTGTCTTCCAGGCCCTGGGATGAGAGCATTTGGTATTTCTCTCCTATCAGCCTAAGGTTTTTGATTCATTTAAGAGTGAGATTAGGAGAAGTGGGTGGTATTTTGTGCCTATCCTTAATAGCAAGTCACATTCTATCTCTCAAAACTTTCTGATTGTCCAAGCCACCTTCTTTGTTCTTTGTGGCTCCCAATCATTGAGGGTGTGCTAAGACCTATCAGTGTCCCAAAGGTGAGGCTATCAGTCAACAGTAGGTGCAGGCTGATTGGAAGCCAGAGGCTCTTGCAGCCACTTTTAAAGTTTGCAAGTACTTCTTTTAGGGAAAGACTCGGAGCTGGACATTGAGCCCTGGGGGCGGTGAGGGGGGGCAGAGGATAGCCTCTTAAAGAACTGTTCCTGTGCTACAGTCCTGTGGGACCTTGTGAACACAAGCCCTAATGGCCCTGAGAACTGGGATCCATCTTCTAGGTTGCAGCCACGAAAGCAGAAGTGCCAGACGTGTGCATGAGCTCCTTCCAGGGAGATAGATATGGGTGATTTGGAGAGAGCTCCAGGGAGAATGCAGAGATGGGTGTCTGCTGGCTTCTCTGGTAGCAGGGGAGGATTGCAATTACTGGATGTGTGTTAAGTTAGGATCCTGACAGTTAGGCTGCAGCTTTTAAGATGTGCAAATAGACCTTTCAAGGAAGGACTGGGAGACTGGCATTTCTATCTGCCGTCTCAGCGCTGAGCACTGGATGATAGTCAAGCTGAGTCCTATGAGCCAGTGAAGAACTGCGCAGTTTTGGTTTGGTTTTGCTTTTGTCTTATGATCTCATGGATGCGAGCCTCATTGGCTTTCAGAGCTAGGTGTTCTGGAGGGCCTCTCTCACAGCTGGAAGTCTTAACTGGGGTGCTGGATGTTGGGTCCAAAAATCTTCACTCTTCAGGGAGAAGTTGTGAGTTTTGAGTTCCTTCCCAATTATATGCCACTGTGTTGGAGGTGGGATTTATGGTGAGAGTGTGTCACAGCCTTTACCTGTTACTATGTGGGTTTTTTCCTCCTTGTCTGATAATGGAGATCAGCTAGTTACAGGATTTCAAGAGGGAATTGATCCATGTGTAATGTAGATCCACTTTGTCCATGGAAAGAAGTGAGTTCAGGAACCTCTTATGTCATCATCTTGGACGGGAACTCCTGATGTTAATGGTCTTAACTGTTGAAGTGGAGAGATGAATCTGTCTGAAAATGAGTGGGCTTTATTATATCAGCATTAGGCTTCTTTGGTGTTTATAATTTTCATAATCACCTAAAATATTTTTTTCCTTTGGCCTTGGATTGTTAAAATTGATGTTTTGGGTTTTTTTTGTTCTTGTTTTATTTTTGGTGGTGGTGGGGGGGGGGGAGGTTTCCTTCCAGGCACTTAGCTTAACACTACCATTGGATTATCAGATTATTTTAATCAATTTCTGTGCCTTTCTCAAATTCAGGTAAAAACCTGTAGTAAAAATCACGTAATATGAGCTGTAGCTGAATAACATAGAACTGCAGAGGCTACTAAATCTACCATTGTGAGCATTTGAAATGATTTAGATTCTACATAGGCACAATAAGTAAAATGGAATACTTACTTTTTCCCAGGATATGTTTGTTAAATTGAAATAGTATAGTAGGTATATGTTTAACACCACTTGCAAGAAAGTGTGTTTTCAAGGGATTAAAAACTGCTCTGGTACTTGAAAACAAAAGTGCTTATTTGTTAACTCTAAAAGCCATAGTAGTGTGCCAATGAAATTTTTTTTTTGACAATATTAAATAAAATGTAGAGTGTGTGAAGATAAGTGCCAAACCATTTCAGCCATATATAGCATATAACAGAACACCCTAAAAGCCAAGGTTGAGTAAAAATGCTGATCAGGCTGTTTGTTATACTTGTCATTTAGATAAAAGAGCTGCTACAACTGACACAAAATAGTACTGCACCCCCTTACAGTGGCAACATTGCTTAAATGACAGAGGCTTTTCATTTATTTTCTTCTCTTGGCAGTGGGGGAAGAAGGCAGGTGGTGGAAAAACACAGAATAAAATTCAGTGGCTTCTTTAAAAAGCTTTAGCAGCACAGAGAATTAAAGGCTCTTATTGGGTTCATGGATATTGATGTATAAATATAAAAGTTAAGAGAGAAGTAAAATCATAAACTTTGGTGACAATATTTACCTTTTTGTTCACTTTTTTTCCAAGCTGTTTTTTGCCAAACATCTTTCAGTGTCCCCAAGCAAAATATTCTTTTCTTTTTTTTTTTTTTTTTATATATGAAACCTTCTGCTAAAATGATACCCACACACATTAGATAAGTAGGAATAAAAATGTAACTAGCACATTTTCAAAAGGATCTTTAAGCCAAACCTCCCATGAAAGGATTCTAATGACTTTGTAAAATCAGCACCAGCATTTTTATCAATCCACACAACTCAAATCATTCTAGGATTTGCTAGTCAAATTAGTTAAAGTTGGTTCTAAATTTTGCCCCTGCCACTGGTTTAGGCAGCCAGTCCTTAATTGTCATTTAACTTCTCTGACTCAATTTTTTTTTGCCAAAAGTTAGGAATCTAATAGGTTTATATATTAAGGGGTTGATGTGAATATGAAGTAATTTATGTAAGTCTTAGAACCTTCACTTAAATCCAATACATAGAAGCATTATCATCAGATAGAGCAGACCCTTTAATCTGTATACCATATTTATTTCTTGTAATCTTCCAAACCAGATCGTTATTATGTAATCAGAAATGATCATCTTTTATGATATCACATTTGCGAATAGTCCATTCCCTTTCATCCTCTGAGTTTGAAGTTTTTTTTGTTTAATCAATTCATGGATATTAGATACCTTTTATTTAATTAATATTCAGCCCTTTAATCTGGCATTTTTATAACATATAACATTGGATTCCTATAATATGGAGTTCAACCATTTTGTTATATTTTGCTTGCTAGTTTTTATCCCTTATTTTGCAGTGGCCTTCTTTCAGTGTCTATAGGTCTATCCTACTTCCAGGAAAAAAAAAATAATGTAAAATGTCTCTTGCACATGACCTCTTAAATGCTGTAGGATAGGCTTTATGTGTAGTCATAGAATTAAAGGAGGTTTCTAGTTGCCTACTATACCAAATGAAGATGACATTGGAGATGGTTTTAGGTTAGTCATCAAGATCCTAAGTAAGATCCTAAAAATTGTTATGCTCTTTTACCTCCCCTTCCTGAGCCCCTTTTCAGTTTTGACATCTCTTCACCACTCCCTTAAAACCACAAAACGTATCTTTTATGATAGTCTATCCTTTAGTGTTTCCAAAGTCCCTGTTTCTGTGTCTTAGGCACCAGAATGATCCTTTACTTTTTCTTTAATCTTCTCTTTTGCTTCTCATCCCCAAGATGTTTGGATCTAATGATTTTCCAAAGAAGGCCTCCACAGAAAGATGTAAAAAAAAGAAAACTTTTGAGACTTGGATTTTAAAAAAAATTTGTTAACTCAAGCATCTCTGCTTTGTTAAATCTCTGAGATTCTTGCCAATTCCCTTTAGCTTTCTTCTTAGTAACTATAATCATGATCCATCAGTTTGGAACTTCACTTCTGAAAGGTTGGTATAAATTAGAACAGTTCACATATAAATCTCAGAAGGAAGAAGGATTTATGTCAGTCATGGTGGTAATAACAATTACAACAACATTAATGGCAGCTACGCTTGTGAAGTACTTTCTTTGTGCCAGGATCTCTGCTAAGCACTTTACACATATTATCAGCCTTTATGCCAACCTATTGCATAAGTATCATATTTGAAAAATGAAAACATAAGGAATTGTTGAAACTAGAAAAAACAATTTGTAATTAATACAGCAGTTTGAGATAGATAAAATGACCCCAAGACTGGATTTTTGAGTACTAAATTTATATCTCCTAGATTTATGTTGGCTTTGAGTTAGGTTACTCAAAATACTTCTTCATTTTTCAAACAGGGATTTCTAGCTCACATATTTACCGTGAGAATGTGTAATAATATCTTATAAACTGCAAAGTGTGTGCTGGGGGTATTAATTAAATAACTTCAGGTAAGATTTCCTAAAATTTTAAAAAAGAAAGAAAAAAACTTAGGATGTATCAATACTATAAAAGCTGTTTCTTTTTACAGCCAACTTTTACTAATAATTAGATGAAAAAATCTGTTATGTGCCTTTGAAGAGGTCTGTGAATCCAAAGCTGTTTGTTTTTAATTGATGTAGTAGAAGATGATTGTAATTTGCTTGACATTTCATATGCTTTTCATAGTAACATTTGGATGACCTTTGGACTTTTAAAAAGTAATTTTGCTTTTGGTTATTTTCTTGAGGAAGGGTAATTCAGTTTATTGGGACTACTGTGTACTGTTAAGGTTCTGCAGGTAATGTGCAATACTGTATGTACCATTAGAAGATAATGGTGTTTAATTACATTCTTTTCTAAGACTCTACTAATTTCATCAGGCTTATTTAATAGTTATTTCTTACATATTATTCATCAAATAAGGGGCAAAATAGTAATAAATATTATCATGAATAATTTATTGTGTGCCAAGCACTGAGCTGGGCATTTCACACGTAGCATTTTTGTTTCTCTACTAATTAGCTAAGTTACTTCCCAAATAAGATAATAAAAAGATATTTTTTATTGTGATACTCTTAAGAAACCTGATTTAGAAAGTTTTATTTTACATATCATGTTCTGGAAGGTATCATTAGTATTTCTCCAACAGAATACTTATCACTCTACCACATTTGTCAGTTTTGCTGTTTCTGAGATAAGAATGTCCTAGGAATAGTGATTTTTTTCCTATTTATAAATTTTCAAGAGTTTTGGTGTTCCTTTTTCTTTCATTTATATTTTCCTACTTTAGTCTAAGTTCTTATTTCCATTTTTTTGCAAACATAATGCTTCTGTTGATAGTCCTGATACCCTAATTTTTAAATCATTCTATTTTATTTGAATGACTTTTTTATCTTGTGATTCAAGTTTTATTCTGTAAATTTAAAAAATTCTTATATAATACTTTGTTAGCTTTTTGTAATTTTTTTTTTTTTAAAGATTTTATTTATTTATTTGACAGAGAGGAGAGAGATCATAAGTAGGCAGAGAGGAAGGCAGAGAGAGGGGGAAGCAGGCTCCCTGCTGAGCAGAGAGCCCGATGTGGGGCTTGATCCCAGGACCCTGAGATCATGACCTGAGCTGAAGGCAGAGGCTTTAACCCGCTGAGCCACCCAGGTGCCCCAGCTTTTTGTAATTTTTAAAATTACTTTTCTATATCCTAGAGCTATTTATTTTTACCTTGTTCTGACCTTGAATTGCACCTCTATAATCAATACCTATTTTTTATTGATTTTTTTTTCAGGAAGTTATGACCATTTTAAATGACCGGTATTTTTGCTCTTCTTCCTTTAATCAGTTTGCTGGTGTTAAAAAAAAATAATTTCTGTCAAGCTTTTATAGTTAAATTGTACAAAGAGCTCCCTGTAGGAGATATTGCTGGGCATTCTCCTGGATTGTCCTCCAGTTGTTACTTTAATATCCTGTAGAAGTAAGAGAAGCCATCAGCATTTACTTTTAGTTCTTTTGCAGAAATGAATAAACATCTTGAAATGCTGATTTAGACAATGTTTTAAAAATGCTAGGAGGCACTTTGGTGTATGACCGACTCCTGCTTAGTTAAATGTTTTGCAGCATCATAACATAGTTCGATTCAGCTCATCTCTTAAAGCAGTTGTCAGAAAAATATGGGCCAGCATGGTAGAATGTATTAGCTCAATACATTGTCTCCATTTTATTATGAAGCTGCTGAGGAAGCTGTGATATACAGCACTGTCATTACAGATCTATTGTTAGGACGGTTCCACAGTCTTCTTTGCACTGCCATTAATTTATAGCAGTAAACAATATGTAGCCTTCCAACTGCAGCAAAGCAGAATCTTTTAATGAGGTGGATGTTATTACCACAATAAATCAGTGCTTTCGCGTAATGTATAATTCAATGTGTGTATTCCCACTGTAACTTCTCTGAGTAAGCTGATAGTGTATCATTGTCATTGCACAGCTCCGCTGGTCTTTTTTTTTTTTTTTTAACCTTCTTTTATTTGGGGACTTCTTTTTTATATGCTTACAAATAAATGTGGTATGTCTTGATAGCTGTCCTGTAGCAAGCTTCAGAAACCAACTGTAACAATAACAGCCAGAATCGATACTGTGGGTTCTACCTATATGGATCTCTGCATGATGCCATTTTTTTCTCAGATGCTAGTGAAATCAATCCTAATTGGTTTTAGCATTATATTCAAGAAACGTGATTCTATAACTATTGATTTTGGAGGTATACTCATTTTGAGAGTAATAAAAATAGGAGCAGATAAAGTGAATACTTAATATGCTGCAGAACTATACAAAAGGAGCATTGATTCTATTTTTAATTCACATAATTTGTCTTCCAATGATTTTATTTCTTCGTTCTTTCCTTTTGTGTGGCTCAGTATTTAGGGACAAGAGCTAAAATACATTTAAAGGTGTTCTAAATTGATTCTGTAACAAACATTTTTTTAGAGTCACTTCCATTTTTAACTGGCATAAATTTAGTAAATCAGATTTAATTCTTCTGTACAGAAACTAATGCTTTAAAAGATGACATTTTAAATTAGTATACTGAGATACTGATCTAAAATATTAATCGATGAAAGATTTTTAAAAATTTTTAAAATTTGCATTTAAAAAAATGACAAAAAAAAAAAATAAAAAAATGACAATATAAGATGTTGGTTCAAACCAAGCTATAGAAAGAGGATGGTGCTAAAGATAGTTTTTAAAAATACTTAACAATTAATTTAAGAAAGATCGTGAAAATGATGAATTTAAAATGTTGCTTTAAATCACATATTAACCTGAAAAACAGTTTAAAAACTAGTTTAACTTTGCTTCATTTTTAACAGAATATTTCTGAAAACATCTATTTTAAAACCCATATTTTTTATTTATTTCAGGTTAGCATATCCCCCATAAATAAGAAGATATTTAAGATATTTTCTTTCTCTTATAAATGAAGTGACTCACTCCTAGGTGCTCAGTTAGAAAGTCAACTTTTTTTGTTTTTTCAGTGAAATGGTAATTATATTTCAAATAAGGAATAGAGATTTTTTAGAGATCAGAATGTTTTATGAGAATGAGTTATTACTTAAAGCAGGTGGTTTTTAGAATTCTTGGAGACCTCAGACTCCTTTTAGAATCTTAATACTCTATATGTCTTCCTTAAGAAAATATACATGTGCATAATCACAGAAAATTTTGCATGCTTTTTAATGAAATTCATGTATTCCCTAAATAACAACAGCTGCAGCAATAATAATGATACCAGCTAACATTTATTTAGCTCTTACCGTATGCCAACTAATGTTCTAAGGATCTTACAGGCTATTGTTTTATTCAAACTTTATCCCAATTCTGAAAGATAATCTTAAAAGTAATAGCATTCATTGAATGTTGTCAGGCATGGTTTGTAGGACTTTACATGTAATTACTCATTTTATTTTCCAAAACAACCTTAGGACTGGGTATTATTACTATTCCAGTGAGCCTGTTCTTCAACACTTTGCTGTACTGCTTTTTAGCCTTCTGCTATAATGTATCATTTCTGGTATAAACTTGTAATCTGTCTTCTATTATTATAAACACACACACAGACACACAAACATGCTTGCTTTATTTGCTTATTTATTTCAGGCAGAAATGTTTTTATCCTCTAAATCCTGCTTTATCCGTACTAGTGGAAATTTCTAGATTTACATTTAATTCCTTTTTCACTCATTGTCTTCCTTGCACTCTCATTCCCTTCCAGTTTTGTTTTCATCCTCTTTTCAGAAGCTATTGTAAATTAATTCTCTAACATCAAGATTCTGTTTCTGGTTGTTGCTTCTAATTAACTAAATAGGATTTTATAGGTATTTTCCAAAGTAGTATGTAGCTAATATTTACTTCATGTAATTGTCTTTATGAAAATACTTGTTATGGTCTGATCAAAAACCTGTATTCAACAGAAACTAGACTTGCTGAGAAATGACGGGTTTATTCCTTCACTTACATGTGTATGTTTAACCTGCACTGAAAAAATTTTTCCATCTACTTTCAGAATGTAGCACCATGTTTTAGCTTCAATAGAATACACGTGTATATTTAAATTGACTTTCACACTTGCTAATGGGATGACATTTGAAGAAAGAAAAGATGATTACTTTTATGTTTTCTTGTTTTGTTTTGTTTTTCTTCTGCACCGACAGCCAATAGGAGCTTTGAATCCAAAAAGAGCAGCGTTCTTTGCAGAGCGTTACGAATCATGGGAAGATGATCAAGTTCCAAAGTTCCACTATGGTACTCATTACTCAACTGCAAGTTTTGTTCTTGCATGGCTGCTAAGAATAGTAAGTTCAATTTGAATAACTAAATTTAGTGTTGTAGAGAGTATGCAATGATTGAAAGTTGTCAGCATCTTTTTTGAATGCTAAATTTTTTCAGTGATTAGATTTCTAAGTATAAGTATCTCTTTATCCCATTTGGTATGTATTTGATAACATGTTACTATAGAATAGCCTTAAAAATGTTTCACCTGGAATTACATGAATATTTTTCTTAAATGTGCCTCTTCAAATGGTTGACATCTCATCAGATCCTAAATTGTAACATAGGTTATTTTCAAATGTAGTGTATCAAAATAAGAAATAAATAAGATTTTGTTAAGATAGCATATATTCATATATTTTAGGAACTTCAGTTGCCTCAAATGGAATAAGGTATGTTTGTAGATTAAACCAAGGCTACTGTGTATTGATAATATATTGGTTAAACAAGAAATTTTTCTGTAAAATTGAAAGGTGATTCATCTACTAGAAAGTAATTTCTTTGGGAAAGCATTAGCAGCACATCATTAATTAAAGCTCGTTAGAAGAGTACAGGCAGACATAAATCCTAGAAGTAATTTATAGTGCTTAGCTAATTTCAACCAATTATCTACTAATATGTGTTTAAGTGTTCTTTAACTAAGAGGAGGCTTTTAAATCTTCCAAACATTTTTCTTTTGTTAATCATAAATTAAATATTGAGCCATAACAGTAGGAATATTACATATTAGACTATTTCTCTGTACTATAAAGAAAATACAATCCAATTTATGTTTGAATTTTATTAATAAATTTTTCTTGAAAAGGGAGAGAGTCTGGAAAATGTTGCAAATGCCAAATTTTGGAAATATTTCTTCTGAAACAAAAAGAATTTAAGAACATTAATATAATAATTTAGATATCATTCCCATTCTATACCTAGTTTGTATATAGCTGGCTAATATCTGTTAAAGTATCTAAATATAATGATTTATTAAAAACATATTTTTATGCATGAAGAAACACATTAATTTTTTTAATTGCTTATTTTTTAGGAACCTTTCACAACTTATTTCCTAAATTTGCAAGGGGGGAAATTTGATCATGCAGATCGAACTTTCTCATCAATTTCCAGAGCTTGGCGAAACTGTCAGCGTGATACATCTGATATTAAGGTACAGAAATGTTTCATTTTACATTTACTATTACCACTGTGTTCCTTGTTGAATGAATGTTGAAATTTTCTCTCTTGCAGCATAGCACTCTTTACTAAAGGGAAGCCTCAAAGGCTAAGGCTTTAGTTAAATGGCCAAGAACCACTGTATAGATTCAGTCTGTCTCTGTCTCTCTGTTCTTTGTCTGTTTCTACTTGTCATATGTCTCCCTATCTCTTTCTCTTTAGTTGTAAAGTGATTGTTTTTTTCCTCCTTGGGATATTTTTAAAGGAAAAATACAGTAGTATGAAAGTAAGGTACCTTGCTCAATGGCATTGCAAACTCAATAAATTAATACAGTCAGAGAAATGCTATGAGTAGACTTTTAATTTATTTAATTTTATTTTACTTCATTTTATTTTAAAGGTCCCGTGTCTCTTTTCTTAAGGTAATCATCTTTTACCTGCTCTGAATTCTAAATTCTGCTTGGTTGCATTATTATTGAGGGAAAAGAAGAGTTCTCCCATCTATATGTATGTTCACTACTGTAAAAAAATAAAAGACTGCATAATAGCTAATGTAATCTTACTAGATTTTGCTTCTACCTTCAGAAGTATTTTATTTTCATGACATACTTCTCTTTCAGCTAGGTACTGTGTTAGATGCTCTTGAATATAATGAGATATGCGTATGGATGTGAAGTTCCTTATAGTCTCATAAAGAAATATGACTTATATATAAATATTTATACTATGTGGAAGAAAATGATAGACACCATATAAGAAATATTGGGGGTTAAAAGAAGAAAAGTTACACTACTAATGTTTTTGTTACTGTAGAGTATCTTTAAAAACTTTAATAATTATATCTTTTAGGTGTGATACTTTGCAGACTATAAAATGTATTCACATGCTATATCTTAGAGTAAAGCATAACATTGCTTATATCAAAGATATTTTATTGGAAAAGATTATATATGCAGAAATAATTTTTTTGTTGGGACATCTATAGAATTTTTTCATATTGCAAATAATGTACTCTGAGATACTCTTGAAATTATATGTTACATTCTTTAAGAATCATCAGTAGAGGGCTCCTGGCTGGGTCAGTCGGTTAAACATGTGACTCTTGATCTGAGGGCTGTGAGTTCAAGCCCCACTTTGGGCCTAGAGCTTACTTTAAATATGGGTAATTAAATAACAGTAAATCATAATAGCTAATTGATTTAATAATTATTTTTTAATTCATCTAATCTTAAAGCTATTGAATTGCTTATTTAACTCTTTTGAGAAGTAATAAGGGATATTGACATAGGAAAACAGTGAGAAACCTAACTCTATTAAATTGAAGACATGATTTTTAAAAAATTTGTTAATTCTTTCATTTGTTAACCACCTCATGACCAAGTTATAACCACATACTTAAGTTTGGTACTTGAAATTTAAACAAAAAAAATTATGAATTTGAAAATTATTTTTTCCTGCTACGTAATAAGCAGATAGTGTGTATCTTTAATTTTCTACTTCTGAGTACTAGACATTTCTTCTTCTTCTTTTTTTTTTTTTGTAAAGATTTTATTTATTTGACAGAGAAAGAGATCACAAATAGGTAGAGAGGCAGGCAGAGAGAGGGGGGAAAGCAGGGTCCCTGCCGAGCAGAAAGCCCGATGTGGGACTTGATTCCAGGACCCCGAGATCATAACCTGAGTCAAAGGCAGAGGCTTAGCCCACTGAGCCACCCAGACGCCCCTAGACATTTCTTCTTAATGCTTTGTTAGACAAGAAGTGCATGTGATACATTCTTGTAGTTCTGTTACCTCTTTTTCCCGGCACCTTAGCTTTTTCTCTCAAGATTCTTCAGTTAGCACAAGTCTAGTTCTGTTTTCCCAAACACTTACCTTAAAATACCCTATTTGTAAAAAAAAATTAAAAACCCACACAAAACAGCTGCAACATTAAAAACTAAAAAAAAAAAAAAAAAAATAGAACCTGTATGAACTTCCTTACCTTTCTTCCTAATTTTCTTATTCCTTCACAAGTAATAAAGACTTAAATTCATATCTTTCTTTTGAATGCCCCAGCAGGCTTTAGTAAAAAGCCCCAGCTACTAGACAAATGTAGAATTTCAATTCTTGCAATTGTGCTACTTAATTTCTGGCTTTCTGGCAGTGTTATATAAAGCATCTATATGAAAAAGTAGAGTACAGAATTAAGGAAAAAGTTAAATTTTTTTGTTTAAATTCTAAGTATCAAGTTGATTTGCCCTGAATAAAAGTAGAGTTTCATTCATGAATATTATTTAATTATGTTCAGAGGCACAGAAACTTTCTTTAGGACTATTTGCTAAAACCTACTTGCTCTTATAACCAGTAGGTATATTCTTTTTTTTTTTTAACCACAAAATATCTGTGGGGTAGGTAGGACATTGATAAATTACATTTTTTATATCAATAACTAACTAATTTGGTCCCTACAACTTTTCAAGTACTTTGGAAAGTATGTTATATGTGGTTACAGATGCTATTTAAAGAGCCTTCTTATACATGGCTAGATGGTCCTTGTAAAACTGAGGAGGTATTTATCTTGCTTCTTTTTGTGTATCCTGCCTTTTTAAAAGTGTTACATTTTAACACTTTAGAAAGCACATTAAAGTTATTATAGTAATATAATGTATAAGAATAAATGTATAGTCAATCAGAGAAAGACAATTACCATATGATCTCTCTGATATGAAGAATTTGAGAGGCAGGACGGGGCGGGGGGGATCGTGGGGAGTGGGGGAGGGAAATGAAACAAGATGGGATAAGGAAGGAGACAAACCATAAGAAACTCCTAAACTCAATAAACAAACTGAGGGTGACTGGGAGATAGGGGGGTAGGGATAGGGTGGCTGGGTTATGGACATTGGGGAGGGTATGTGCTGTGAAAAATGCTGTGAAATGTGTAAGCCTGATGATTCACAGACATGTATCCTGAGGCAAATAATACATTATATGTTAATTTAAAAAATTTTAAAAAAGAATAAATGTATAAGAAAGCTCATTTAAGTCATTATAGCAGTATAAATATTTCACTGAGATACGACATTGCATTTCAGATGGAATCATATTAATTATAGTCTGATCTTTATTTGTAGTGTCTTGTTGAAGTTTCTGGAAATAATAAGAAAGATGTTAAACAGTACACAGAGAATAGTGGAATATGGGTGGTGAGAATCACTTTATTCAGTGTATTCTAAAATATACCTTGCTTGCCAAATATGATATAAATTTTCTAAAATATTTTCCCAATATTTTACAAATATGAAGTGTTGTGGGGTGCCTGGCTGGCTCACTCAGGAGAGCATACAACTCTTGATCTCGGGGTTGTAAGTTTGAACCCCATTTTGGGTTAGAGATCACTTAAAAATAAAATCTTTAGGGGCGCCTGGGAGGCTCAGTTGGTTAAGCAGCTGCCTTTGGCTCAGGTCATGATCCCAGGGTCCTGCAATCAAGTTTCCCATCTGGCTCCTTGCTCAGCAGGAAGTCTTCTCTCTCTCCCTCTGCTACTCCCCCTTCTTATGCATGCGCACGCGCGCTCTCTCTCATCACTCTCTCTCTCTGTCAAATAAATAAAATCTTTTAAAAAGATCTTTAAAAAAACAAAAATGAAGTGTTTTGAAGTAGATAGAATATTAATTTTTTCAGGGGAAAAATAACATAACATTTTTAGTACTTAACTCTTTTTGCACTGAAGGGGAACTTTAATATCTTAGAGACCCTATTTCTTGTATTCTGCTAATAGAGAAAAATTTATTAAAAAATAATGGTTATCCCTATGAAATAAAAGTAAATTATGACTTTTTTTCAGGAAAGAAAAAGACTTTATTGAATTTTACTAAAGCAGTCTTTGAACTTTAGCATGACTTACCATTTTAGAGTTCTAGGGATCATTTGTATTTTGTGTATCATTGGTGGCTTCGTTTGATATGACCCTCAATGGTGATTTTCATTCTACCTGGATAACCTGTGAGAAGTGTTGATCAGTTCTTTAAGTAGGCTTACTACTGTTTGGGGTGCCTGGGTGACGTAGTCAATTGAGCATCTGACTCTTGGTTTCAGGTCAGGTCCTAATCTTATGGTTGTGAAATAGAGCCCCACTTTGGGCTCCATGCTCAGCCTGGAGCTTGCTTGAGTTCTCTCTCCCTCTCCTTTTGTCCCTCCCCCTGCACTCTTTCTTGTTCTCTCTTTAAAATAAATATTTTTTTAAGAAGTAGGCTTATTACTGTTCAGTAGAAAATAATGCAAGCCACAATTGCCAGACACATGTGTAATTTTAAATTTTCTTATGGTTACGTTTTAAAAAGTGAAAAGAGCCATATGAAATTAATTTTCATATCCAAAATATTATTATTTCAACATGTAATCAATATAAAATTATTAATAAGATATATTGCATTCTTTTTTCATAGTATCTTTGAAATCTGGTATGTATTTTATATTTATAATAGCACAGCTCTATTTAGACTAGCCACATTTCAAGTGTTCATTAGCCACTTGTAGCTAATGGCTCCTATCAAGCCACAGATGCTTAGGACAATATTCCTGATGTTGTACTTCATCTAAATATTGATAGGTAGTAGCAATAATAGGTATTCTTGAGAATTGAAATAGGATGTGCTAAAATTGATTGGTGAATCATCATTGTGATAAATAATATTTTAAAATCCCCAGCAGATTTTGTGATTCAAGTATTAAAAAAAGGGGTACCTGGGTGGCTCAGTCAACTAAGCATCTAACTCTTGATTCCGGATCAAGTCATGACCTCAGGGTTGTG
>CM053604.1:107479721-107575212 GCA_028646535.1 Procyon lotor | reverse complement strand
CCCCCCCCCCCCCCGCTAGCCCAAGTGCATCCTCTCTCTAAAAAACAAACAAACAAAAAAACTCACTTAAGTTTAGAAACTGAGGTGCAAAATAGATTACTGAACTATTATGGCCAAATTTTGTGAAGCAAATCATGGACTCATAAAACCTTGAACAAATTTCACTAGGTAATCACATCTAAATATTACATAAATATTAAGCTTTTCTATGCAGTTCATGTCACTGATTTTTCCCTGCCTCTGAGACAACATATTCATTTCAGGAACCTTAGGGTCAATACATTTAATTTAATGATTAAATACGATCAGACTTGCTCAATTTAAACTCTTTTCCTTCTCTCCTATAGAAATTATTAATAATTAAGATTGAATAGTGGAGGGAATCATAAATATCACCTAGGTTCATTATTTCATAATGGAGCCCAGTAGTATATGGATCTAAAATGAAGATTATTGGAGAACCATACTTCTCCAGAACCCCAGAATTTAGAACGATAATAGAGGACTAAAATAACCTATGCTGGAATTTTAGTAAAATTTGAGTAAAAATTTTGAGGGAGTCCTGAGGTAATATTTAATTTTAAACTTTTTATTTTAATTATATTTATATACTCTCAGGCCCTGATTGTGATACAGCACCAAATAAGACACAGCCATTGCCTCTAATGAACTTACTCCTTAGAGGAGATACTGACAATAAAACAGTCCCAGCAGTTTGGTATAATTAAGGCTATGTGGGCTCCTAGCTATAGCATCAGAAATGATGAGAAGAGAGAGGAGAGATATCCAAGGCCTAACATGAGGGGCAATATAAGTTTTGGTAAGGAAGTTGAAATTTATCTAAGGACAGTAAAGAGACATTAGAAGGGTTGAGGTAGAAAAGAGACATGAGCAGATTTTGTGGTTTTAAGAGAACACTGTGGTTGGTGTTTGAATATATATTACACTATGAGCAGAAGTGAAACAATCAGTAAGCTGTTAAAGTAATTACGAGAGAGACAGTAGAGTCTTGAACTCAGTAGTGGCAATGGTAGTAGAGAAATGTAGGTGAATTTAATATGTGTTTAAAAGGTAAAAAACTATTGAGATCTGGTGATTGATTGGTCTTGTAAAATGAGGGACAGAGGGGCGCCTGGGTGGCTCAGTCGTTAAGCGTCTGCCTTCAGCTCAGGTCATGATCCCAGGGTCCTGGGATCGAGCCTCGAATCGGGCTCCCTGCATGGCAGGAAGCCTGCTTCTCCCGCTACCATTCCCTCTGCTTGTGTTCCCTCTCTCACTGTGTTTCTATCAAATAAATAAAATCTTTAAAAAAAAATGAGGGACAGAGAGAAATTAAAATCAATTTGAACATGTGTTTAGGGAACACAGAAGAGCAGGTTTAGTTAGGAAATAAGTATCTAGCTCCTTGCCTTCAGGCAGAAAACTTCCTATGACAGCTGAACTAAAATCCTCAAAAACACACTTAAGTCAGCATTTAGTGATTATTTATCACATGCAATATATACTCGACAGCACTTGGGATAAAAGGGTAATGTAAACATAGTTCTTTATTTCACATACCTACTGATGAGAAAGACATTTATAGATAAAACTATTTTTAATACAACTTAGATAGTAATAAGTGTAGAATAAGATAATTCTGACTGGGGAGATGAGGTTGTGAGTCATTTCATGGAGTGAGACTGGACTTGTATCTCAAAGGATGCCAGAGGGTCCTAACAAACCTCCCAGAGTTATGTCTCTAGCCTGTACATTATCTTGGTATCTAACTCCCTCCTTGATATCTCCCTTTAACTATGTATCTCAAAATTAACATATTCAAAACCAAATTACTGATCTCTGTTCCTTTCTTCCTTTATTCCTTCGAACCTGGTCTTCTCATGGTCTTCGTCATCTTAGTAATAACTAAGATTGTTTTCCAGTCGAGAGTAAAAGCCTGAGTCCTTAAATGTAAGCCTTTACGCCATCTACCTCTGCCCTCCAAAGTCCTATTAGCTCTTGACCTCTTTTTGTACTATTTGCCACCTTACTCAGTCTGTTCTAACTAAGCAGGACCTCCATGGTATTCTTCAAATATTCTAGTATCTTCCCAGTTCAGGGCCTTTGTTTTTACTTTTCCCTTTTCCTGAGAAATTCCTTTAGATAGCTTCGTTCCTTCACCAAGTCTTTGCTCAAATGTCACCTTCTTATTAAGGATTTCTCTGTCCTCTTCATTCAAAATTACATCCCTTACCCCAAGCCCTTTTACTCACTTCTAGTTTAATTTTCTTCATGTTACTCACCATCCGACATAAATATATTTATTTGCTTTTTATGTCTTATCCTTCTGGAACATTAGCTCCATGACAGCATGAATTGGACTGTCTTGCTCATTGGTTTTTTCCTAGAGCTTAAAGCACTACCTGGAACATAGAGGACACTAAATAACATATTTATTAAATTAATACTTTGTGAATTCTGAGCAAGGAAAATGACATGAATGAAGTCAGAGAAAATGCGTGGCACATTGGGGAATGTTTACTAGTCTGCTAACTGGTCTTACATGCTTTGGTGTGTAGGAAACATAAAAAAAGAGAGACACTGAAAGGCCATGGTGGTCTTATATAAAGATTCTTGGTAACATTCTAAAGATATTTGGCTTAGTTCTGTAGGTCAATTCAGCAAAATTTTTCTGCAAATAGATAATAAATATTTTCCGATTTGAAGTCTGTGCAGTCTCTGTCACAGCTACTCAGTTCTACCATTGTAGTATAAAAGCAGCCATAGACAATATGTAAACAAATGAGTGTGTATTACAATAAAAGTTTATTGACAATAGCAGGTGGCAGGTCATTTTTGGCCCATAAGCTATAGTTTACCATCCCCTGCTATAGGCCACGAGGAGCCATTTAAGATTTTTGAGCAGAAGTACCATGTAATTGGCTCTACTATAAAGGAGAGAACTTTGGCAGCAGTATGGAATATAGATCCCACTGGGGGGAAAATGGATGAGATGGGAAAAAGGATGAGAGCTGGAGGTCAGGAGAAATCTTAGGAGGCTCTTACTGTTAGTTAAAGGGAAAGATGATAAGAGCCTCAACTTGTTAAGTGGTCAAGGGGATGAATTCAAGGGACGGGTTAATTCTTTAGGATTCAGCATTTGGTTGACTATAGGGATAGAAGGACACAAAGTTTATTTATTTTTTTTATTGATTTGAAGTATAGTTGACATACAATATTATATTAATTTCAGGTGTGCAACATAATGCTTCAACATTTAGAGTGGTCACTATGATAAATGTAGCTACCATCTGTCACCATACAAAGTTATATTATTAACTATATTCTTTATGCCATATAATACATCTCTATAACTGACTTATTTTATAACTAGAAGTTTGTTCCTTTTAATCACTTTTGCCTGCTTCATCCAGCCTCCTACTTCCCTCCCCTCTGGCAATCACCAGACTGTTCTCTGTATTTATGAGTCTATTTCCATTTCTTTCATTTGTTCATTTTTGGTTTTAGACTTCACATTTAAGTGAAATCATACGGTATTTCTCTTTCTCCATCTGACTTAATTCACTTAGCAGAATACCATCTAGATCCATCTATGTTGTCACAAATGGATGATTTTTTTTATGGCTGAGTTAACATTCCTCCTATTTACCTACCTATCTATATATACATACATACACACACACACACACTTTCTTTATTCATTTATCTATTGGTGTACCCTTAGATGGCTTCTGTATCTTAGCTTTTGTAAATAAATTTTTTTGAATTAGTGTTTTTGTTTTGTTCAGATAAATACCCAGAAGTGGAAATGCTAGATTGTGTTGTTGTTCTATTTTTAATCTTTGAGGACCCTCCATACTGTTTTTCATAGTGGCTGTACCATTTTGCATTGCCATCAGCAGTGCGTGGGGGTTTCCTTTTCTCCACATCCTTGTCAACAACATCCTTGTTATTTCTTATTTTTTGATGCTAGCCATGTGACAAGTGTGAGGTGCTATCTCTTTGTGGTTTTTATTTGTATTTCCCTGTTGATAAATAATGTTGAGCATCTTTTTGTGTGTCTCTTGGCCATCCATATGTCTAAAGACGATTCTTCAGGTTTGGTGCCTGGATAAATGACGCTCTGAATTAACAGTGAAGCAGGCTTGTAGGGCAAATAGATTCAGTTTTTGACACTTGATATATTTCCATAATAACAAGGATAGTATCACATACTAGTTGAAAATTCAGACCTAAGCTTTGGAAATGTTTCATAGGCATGTAGGGTAAGAAGGAATAATAGGTGATAGTTATTATGAACTGCTCAAAATAGTAGTCTATTCATTTTTTCTCCACTTAAACTCAGCTCCCATTATCTCCTGAGCCCTCTGAAATCAAGCTTTCTTTGCACTACTTTATTGAAATCAGTCTTGCCAAAGGCATTGATGAACAACTTCCCTGTTGTGAAATGAGAACTCAGTTCTCATCTTACTTGATCTGTCACCATTATTGACAAAATTAGCTGATTTTGTTTTGTTTTGTTTTTTTGTAACATTTTCTTTACTTTGTTTCTGGAATAAGAAGCCATCCTACCCTTGCTATCTTCTTACCTTTTTTTTTCCTCTGAGTTTCTTACTGCACCATCTTGTTTTCTTTCTTTCTTTCTTTTTTTTAAAGATTTTATTTATTTGACAGAGAGAAACACAGCAAGAGAGGGAACACAAGCAGAGGGAATGGTAGCGGGAGAAGCAGGCTTCCTGCCATGCAGAGAGCCCGACGCGGGACTCGATCCCAGGACCCTGGGATCATGACCTGAGGCGAAGGCAGACACTTAACGACTGAGCCACCCAGGCGCCCCACCATCTTGTTTTCATACCCTAAATTGTTAGAGTACCTTAGGACTCAAGTTTTTAGATCTCTTCTGTATCAATACCTTTTCCCTAGGTATTTTGTTTGCACCTTCTCTCGTGGCTCTCCCCTGAATTGTAGATTTATATACTTAGTTCCTTTTGAACTAGTTATATATTCATAGGTATTTTTTAAAGATTTATAAATTTACATATATTTATTATATATAAATTTTTATATATTTTATTATTATTGTAATTTTTTAAGATTTTATCGTCAGAGAAAGAAAGAATAAGCAGGGGGAGCAGCAGGCAGAGAGAGAGGGAGAAGAAGGTTATGCACTGAGCAGGGAGGCCCTGGGATCGACCTGAACCAAAGGCGGATATTTGCTTAACTGACTGAGCAACCCAGGCGCCCCAAGAATAAGTAGATTTTAAAATGTCAAGTAAAGTGGGGGTGCCTGGGTGGCTCAGTCATTAAGCATATGCCTTTGGCTCATGTCATGATCCCAATGTCCCGGGATCAAGTTCCACATCAGGCTGCCTGCTCAGTGGGGAGCCTGCTTCTCCCTCTCCCACTTTCCTGCTTGTGTTCCCTCTCTTGCTGTCTCTTTCTTTGCCAAATAAATAAACAAAATCTTTTAAAAAATTGTCAAGTAAAGAGGAATCAGTGAAAGAGACTGGGAGACATTAAAAGGTCATTTTTAGAGAAAGAGAAGAGTACATGGCCATCCCAGCCAGAAGGGAATAGCAAAACCTAGGTCAGTATGTGCTCCACATGGAAGGGTGTTACTAATGCTTCATACATTAGGAAGAGCTTTTCTGTCCCCAAGACAACTGATAAGCTGAATGTCATCTGCCAGCCAAGAGGTGAGAATAGTTTTGTTTTCTGTATTTTTACAATTTTTACAATTAAGACAGTTACTGTTATAGCTTTACAAAAGAAGTCTATATGGACATCCTGTACTGGTTACATCTTAGATATCCAGGTCACATCTTGGATATTGAATTTAAAAACCTGTTATAATTAATTGTGTACTATTAGTAATGAATGCAAAATATATATTAACTTAAAAATTATTAGTATTAACATAGCATATTTGATGCTTAAAATTAAGTAGAGAGAATACAATTAAATCCTAAGAGATTATAAATTTTTCAATAAACATTAGTATCAATAATGTTACATGAATGAGTTTTAGCTTTAAGAATTATCTCTTAGGGTTGCCTGAGTGGCAGTTTTGTGTCTGCCTTCAGCTCAGGTCATGATCCTGGGATCTTGGGATCAGGTTCTGCATCGAGCTCCCTGCTTGGCAGGGAGTCTGCTCTTCTCTCTCTCTGCTGCTCCCCCTGCTTGTTCTCTCTCACTCTCTCTGACAAATAAATAAAGTCTTAAAAAAAAAAAAATTAACTCTTAAAATTTGTTTTAAGTATAGGGATATCCAGGTGGCTCAGTCAGTTAACCGTCTGCCTTCAGCTCAGGTCATGATCCTAGAGTTCTGGAATTGAGCCCCACATCAAGCTTCCTGCTCAGCAAGGAGCTTGCTTCTTCCCTCTGTCTGTTGCTCTCCCTGCTTATTCTCTCTCTCTGAAAAATAAATAAAATCTTTTTTAAAAGTATTAAGTATATACATGTTTGTTAAATAATGGAGATGATAAAAATGGAGATGATAATAAAATAGTTTTATTTGGGTCTTGTGAGATTTATAAGAACATGAGTCCTTTGACTTGCCCTCTATTGCCTTAGAAATCCCAGGAGTCTGTAATCTGAAGACAAGTTAGGTTCCTTTTTTCCTCTATCAACATGCCTTCTACCGTAATACATTCCATTGATGCTGATGGCATCAGTGTTAGAGCCGTTTTTAAGAAAGTGTTTAGCTCTAGCTAATAGAGCATAATTGCTAGAAATATATTTCTTGATACATTTGTGTTTTTTTAAAGCTTAAACTTTGATTTTTCAGTAGTTTTATTTTGTTAAAATATTTTCATTCTGTTTTCAGACATATTTTTAAATCAGAAATTTTTAAATGCTTAAAGAAAGTAAAATTAAAATCCCACCTTTTTCATACATCCTTTGTACATTTCTGGCATATGTCCTCTCTCCCTCCCTTTCTTCTCTTTCTCTTTCTTTTGTATTTTTCCATCAGTCTCTCTTTCATACTCATATCTACATGAGACTGAGTTCAAGCTGTCTGACCTCTCTCTTAACAATGTAAAATATTAATACTAACATAACTAACATAGCTATATATCTGTCTTGTTTTTATATACAACTTATGGATAACTTTCAGAATTGTTCATTTAACCACATCTCTTTAACCCTTCCTTATGTATCAATAGGTTAAATGTCGTACCTATGTACTGCTTTTTTTAGCATTTAACTAACCTTGTACTCGTCTGTCTACAATGAACCATTATTTTGTTTGATAGAAATTACTTGAAACATTGAGTATTTTTCTCACACTACTTATATACCCAGCAGGGGAAAAAAATCTTTTAAGGCACTTAGAAAATGTTCCTGTTCTTCCTGATTATAAAAATGTACAAACATCAGCTGTGATTTGTTTTTTGACTGCTGATCTTGTGATATTTTTGTTCCAGTTTAAATGTGGACTGTTCATTAATATGTTCGTAGACGCTGATACTAACTGTTCTCTTCCATACTCATAGCAATATGTGTGTATATATGTATGTATTTTACAACTTGTTCCAGAAGGGATTTAAGGTGGGCCTTTTATTTATGGTAGTTACACCTTGCCTGTTGTTTGCATTATTAATGTCCATTATCTCTTCCCAAATTACACTTTCCTTTAAGATAGGGGCTGAAACAGCAAACAGCTCAGTGAAGATGTCCAGTCCAAATACAGAAGTGTAAAACGTGTTAAAAGCAGGAGAGAACTTGGGCGCCTGGGACTCTCAGTGGGTTAAAGCCTCTGCCTTCAACTTAGGTCATGATCTCAGGGTCCTGGGATCAAGCCCCGCATCGGGCTCTCTGCTCAGCAGGGAGCCTGCTTCCTCCTCTCTCTCTCTGCCTGCCTCTCTGCCTACTTGTGATCTTTCTCTGTCAAATAAATAAATAAAATCTTTAAAAAAAAAAAAAGCAGGAGAGAACTATAAAATATTCAGGTTCTTCATCATAAAGTGAGGTATGTTAAGCTATACCATTATTGCTAATAAAAAAATGTGTATTTTTTTAAATGTGCTATTTATTTAGTGGGAATTTATTAAGTCTCAAATATTTTTGTGGGCATTTTATTTTTTACAGGTTAATTTTCTCAAATGTCCTTAGAATTATGTTAAATGTTTTTATGAATGGGCACAATTCCATGAATTATGAATGACCTGTTTCTTTCACTATCAGTCAAGTTGAGTCTATAATTTTGGATTTTTATCAGGGGTCACATTAATAACAATAATAGTAATAGTAATAATAATACTGTATGTGCCCGTAGAATTTTGTATTCTGAGCCTCACAACAACCCTGTGTTTCAAAATAACAATGCAGGTGAATAAGGGTCTGAAAAATTAAATTAAGGGCATGTGACCAGTAAGTTGAGTAGACAAGACTCAAACCCAATTATTCTCTCTACTGTATTAGATTGGTATCAATTATCTATTATTTATTGGTTTGTAATTCATGATTTTTCTTTATTTAAATACATTTGAAATGACAGTTTTTATAATATCTAAAACCACATGATATTTATTGGATCTGTCTAGAAGGATTATAGATTATTTTTCATTCTCTAATTTTAAAAATTACTATTTTTTTAATTTTATTAAGGGAAAAAATGGCATTTTATCTACCAAATAAAGAGAAACTAAATTTAAACATCAATTTGAAAACTTTCTGATATGCTATTTAAAATTACTTATAGGTACAATTCAACTCTAACCAGTTTTTTAAAAAGGTTTTTATCATTTTGGGGCTAAGAAAATGAATATTTGAATTTCAAAATGTATCAGGACATGTTCATTATTTTTTTCATAACTTGTTGTTCATTAACTCTTTTCTTCATTAATAAAGCTTATTTGGTTTTTTCCTCCCTACATAAAATATGTCGTCTTACAAATGGTGAAAAGCCAAAATTTTGTTTCCACATCCTAACTGTCAGTGTCCCCAAAGCAGTATACATTAAATTAGTTACCTTGCTACTATGCTTATATTTGAGTTGTCAGGATTTTATAATTTAGTAAGAATAGAATAAAAATTTAACTTTTTAGCTCTAAAGTAGCATCTTTTGTTTTATCTTTAGTATTTTCTTTTTTCTTTGGGTTAATAAATTAGTATTTTCTGAGGTTCCCCGGGTATTATTGAAGTGATGGTTTTATTTGAATGGATAGAATTGCTGTCTTGTAGGAAAATCCTACAACCTCACTGCAGAGACCATATCAATGGGAATCACATCTTAATAAAGAAAACTAAAGCATATGTCTGGTCACAACCAATCCTTGTCATTATGCCATGAAAGCCTTGGGATTTGTGATCAAAGCAATGGGCTTATCCTGAACTGTGGTATAATCTCTAGTTAAACCTTTCAGATTTTTATTTTAGGAGATGATACACTACATTTTGACCATGTTACCTGCCTCTAAGACCCATCTGCCTAATTAAATGAAAGATTAAAATTATTGTCAGCAAGTCAGAAGAAGATGTGAATTATAAATATCTCTGTCTTCTGTCAGTGTTGTTTACTTATCATTTTCCACTGGTGTTATAAAGAATTTCTGAGCATATGTTTTTTATCCAGAGCTGAATGTTCTGATGAATATAAAACATACTTTACATTGTAAATGTACATTAGAAGTATTAGACATAATCTTTGACTGTGTTACTAAATATCATCTGTCAAAAGACATACTTTTGAACTTAATATTTGGGTATTAAGCCATGGTTCTTTTAGGAAGATACTTTTAGGATTGAATTGGAAGCCTGCAAGTATGTATACTTGTCACTATATCCATAGTAAAATTTAAACATTATATATACTTTTTTGTCAAATGTTCTTTGTATCTCAGTTGATTTCAGTATATTTGTTTTATAATAAGGTATTCAACTCCCATCAACTGATTTACTTACGCAGATTTTCTTATAATGAAGTTGTAATATGTTTTAGGTATATGTGCTCACTTCTTTACTCAACGTAATTGTGTTTATCTGGTGATGTTTTTATACTAATTGTCAATTCTTTGTAATCTTTCTCTTCATTGTTAATTTGTTAGAAAAATTTATTTTTAAATTAATGTTCATTTTTGGGAGTGGTGTCTGGGTGGCTCAGTCAGCTAAGCGTCCAAAGGTTGATTTCTGCCCTAGTCATGATGTCAGGATCCTGATATTGAGCCTCCTATGGCTTAGGGCTCTGCACTCAGTGGGGAGTCTGCTTGAGAATCTCTCTCTCCGTCTCCCTCTCCCCCTACTCCCAACTCCCACACTCTCTTGCTGCCTGTCTCTCTCTCAAATAAATAAATAAATAATCTTTTTTTTTTTTTTTTTAAGATTTTGTTTATTTGAGAGAGAGAGAGATAGAGAACATGAGCAGGGGGAGAGGCAGAGGGAGAAGCAGACTCCCCACTGAGCAGGGATCCTAACTGGGGGCTCCATCCCAGGACCCTGGATCATGACCTGAGCTGAAGACAGAAGCTTAAGTGACTGAGCCACCCAGGCACCCAATAAATATTGTAAATAAATAAACAAATAAATTCATGTTCTTTTTTAAAATGTCCTGATGGGAAAATTTTTTTTCTTATCAAAAAAAGCTGAAATTCACAGCCTGACATTCAGGGATTTCCACACTTTGATCCTACCTACATCTCCAGCTTTATCTCCTACTGCATGTATTTAGTCCTCTCTGAACCAATTAAATTATTCTTCATTGATCATTAGAAGCAAGTAATACGCACATTTTAGTCTATATTCCCTTGTCAGGACTGGATTATTCTCATCTTTCTTCTCTGGTTATTTATTTCTTATTTTAAAATTCCATTTTTCAATCAACAGATTTTTATTGAATGCCTAGTATGTGATAACACTCTGTGCCTAGGTTTTGGAGGTTTAGTGGTGAACAAGATAGGTAAAGTCCTCAGTCTTATGGAGCCTTCAATTTAGTGGGAGATAAAAGCAAACAGACAATTACAGTGCAGTTTGATGAGTGTTGTATTAGAGAAATACAATTTATTATGCCCTTTTCCCTAAAGCTTTCTTTTTCCACCCCAGCTTTTAGACATCATTTTCTCTTTTGAATTCCTAGACTGCTGTTTATTCCTACTACCAATTACATTCTAATAAATGTATTCTTTCACTCTTATTTAGCAGTTTAGACACTCATATCTCTATATACCAGATCTTAACATAGTTTTCTGCAAAGAATAAAAACTAAATAAATACTTCTTTGTGATAATGATGTGTTCTATTACCCTTAATAAATCTACCTAAGGCTTAATAAAATAAAGGAACTTATTCTTTTATTTTTAATTTTTTTTATATCTTAACTTGTATTTTTTTTATTCAAGTGTAATCAACATGCAATGTTATTAGCTTCAGGGGTATAATATAGTGGTTCAATAATTCTATGTTATAACTTTTATTGATAAAATAAATTGGCACATTACGTTTATATTTCTGCTCATATTCCATTCTTCCTACTGTCCTTGTCTCCGTAGGTAATTATCACTAAATACCTTGGTGGAGTATAAATTCATAATTACCAGCTCAAGTTTCCCAATTTGAATTCAGATCTTCTTCATATCAGGCTAGTAGGAAATTCATTCATAGTCATTAGAGAATAGAGCAAGGACTTCCTTTTCTAATCTGTGATACCTAGAAATTGGTCCTCACATCTTCAGTCCATCTTGTTCATTGGTCATATCCTCATTGTCGAAGACACTTAACCTTTTGGAAGTACACAGCTCTGCTTGGGTTAAGGAACATTTGCTGATTACAAAGGCACCATGCCAAGGGGCAGTAATTTCCCTAAGTACATGGTCATGAGACTACCATGCTGGGCAGTTGGGCAGATTGTATGTACTGGCACCTGACTGAAGGAAAGAATAGGAGCTGAAATCCAGCATGTAGTGCACTTAGCAAACTGAGTTCCTATTGGCTCTGTTATCTCAAAGGGTTGCCTTTTTCTAATTCATACATAGGTACTGTATGGGCAGGCCATGACCCTAATCACCATTTGCTGTCCCCTGGGAGACAATCTTAACCTCTTCATCCCTTTCTTTTGCCCTCCGGCCAAAAGAAAACAGATTGTTTATAGATTTTGAGAAATTTGTTTCCCTAATCTTGGGAACAATCTCTTTCTTCTTTAGCTGCTGTCCTTAAAAATACTAACTTTTGATAATGCTTCTTCCTGGACACCTTACAAAATCTCCTCTGTTTGCTTAGACTTTGACAAAAGACAGAAAAAGGGTGTCTTCAAGAGGCTTCCACTCTAGACACTGCAAATGTTCTAAAACTAACTGACTACTCTTTTGAAATTGATGGGGTATGGGGTAAGAGATAAAAAATAGAGAGTAAATTGGTATCAGTAAATAACAATTGAAATATTAAGCTTTATTTTTATTTAATAAATTATTAATTTTTAATTTTGAAATATTTTTATAATGTCCATTGTACAAAATTTACAGGATATCTGTCTTTAGAAGGAAATCACGAAATATGTGGTAGTTAAATGAAAATTGCTGATTTACTACTTTCCTCCCAACATGATATCTGAAAGTTTAATATAGTACACTAAAGACTTTAAAAGTTTAAAATTGCTTTCTTTATATTTTTTCATTGAAATTTTTTTTTGTTTTATGTGTGTTTTTTGCTCCATTTAGTTAAATTAAGTGAATTTATCTTTAGGGTAAGCTGTCAATATTAAAGCAACAAAATCATTTAAATTCATAATAAATTTATATGCTTAAATATAATGTACCTGGAACAAACTATATTTCTGTTCATTGAATTTAGAACTTCTAAAAGAATGAGGAAAAGCATTTCTGTTTTGAACAGGTTGTTATAGCAACCTGAATAAAATGACAAATGTAGAAGGTAGAGACAAATACACAAAATCTTAAGAATTTTAGTGCTGTACGTAGGAAGGTTTGAAGACTTCATTCGTATGAAAATTGTTATGAAATGTCATACATTGAATGTACAAGGTATGGTCTTCCCTCTCATTGTAGAATAAGATTTGGGAAAAGTCACATCCTTCTTTGTTATGGAGTGAAAAGACATTTTGGTAAAATTTCTCAAATTTGCAATTTATTGAATGCACATTCCAGCAAATTAATAATAATTATAAAGTAACTTATCTTCATATTTGGGTAAATAATAATCATAGCATACTATAAAATATTCCTGTTTGATTAATTGTATTATAAAATATATGTACATATATAAATATATACATACATACATAATATATATTTTTTAAGGAGAGCCAGTTTCTTATTATCAAAGAGTGAAAAGTTTTTTATTTTTTAAAAAATTACTTAGAATATATGTTAAAATTTTGTATTTAAAATGTTTAGCTATTATATATACTGTATAAGTAGAACTCATGCTAATTTGATGATGGACACAGCCTTTAGAGTTAGACAAATCTTGATCTAAGCTCCAAATTTTTCATAAATTAACTGTGTAACCTCAGGCAAATTGATTAACTTCTTTCAGCCTTAGTTCATTTTTAAAATGAAGGTGATACCTTGTAAAGTTCTTACAGTTAAATGTGCTAAGATTTATTAAGAGTTTACTTTAGTACCTGATTCATCTCAGTGAATGTTAGTTCAAATATATCCAATATAACTTTTTGTTACATAAAATAACACACATATGTCTTTCACTTTTATCAGTTAAGACCTGTATGCATCATTTTTGGAGATGAGAGTCTTAATATTTTTGTGTGATCACTGTGTTATTTGATTTATGGTTAAACTTTTAAGAGGGTTCTTCCTTTAAAAAAAAACGTTCAAAAATATCTTCAATTTAAATGTTTTTCAAGTCTAATGATCAGGTGGTTGTCAGGCATTTGGAGGACAAGCTCATTTTTACCCTGCTTAGTTAATTATTGTGATTGTAAACAAAGGATGTACAATTCAAAGCCAAACAACATTTCACATGGATGACGGAGGTGATAATAGCTTAATTCCTGCTGGATCTTTTTTCTTTGCTCTGGAGAGTTCATACTGACCTTGTCCAAAATCTGATGACCTCCCTATTTTACTCAACTGTTTGGAAAGCCAGGCCTGCCATCGCTGGCCCTGAGGGGGTATCTGAAAGACCACTGAGTCACTGACCCATGTCAAGACTGGATTTCAAGTCTGATCAACAGGACCTCTGAAATAGTTATACATGAGGCTTATTGGCACAAAAACCTAACTAGCTGCGTTTTTCTGCTTATAAAATACCATATTAAAGTGAGTTTTAAATGTTCTTAGTAGAATCATATATTTAATTTACCAAGTTTCTTATTGCAGGTCATTTTCTAGAGTACTTGTAAGTGTTTATCTTTTATCAAGGGTAGTATATTACAACTAAGCTTGAGTCTTTTGAAATATGAGCAAAGTATATTGTTAAGCCATGGCTAAATGTAACGAATATTTTCCTGGTTGATGAAGGGACCAATGCAGTGGCATTTTAATACTTACAAAGATTTTGTTTTTTTCTGGCAAAAGTTCCACATATTTCATAAAAAATTTAGTTTAAGCTGTTATTATAGCATGTTAATCTCTGTTTATATTTTATCAAACCTCAGCTAATACTCAAATGTTGGTATTTAAAAGTTTTGAGATGAGAATTGTCCTGAAAGGAAGCATATAACCAACCAATAAGGTGTTATTTAAATTTGGTTGGATGAGATCTGTCTACCGTAATAGTTACTTAGTATCACAGCTATAATATATCAGGAAAGAAAAAAATTCCCTGTTTATTTTGTTCTGATTCAGCACAATAGGAAATGACCATGCCCTTTTATGAATGTGTAGTCAGTATTCTGCAGTTTATAATATGACATTATCTTTTATTTTTATATAGGAGTTGATCCCTGAATTTTATTATCTCCCTGAGATGTTTGTCAACTTCAATAATTATAATCTGGGAGTGATGGATGATGGGACAGTAGTGTCTGATGTTGAACTTCCTCCTTGGGCCAAAACCTCAGAAGAATTTGTTCGCATAAACAGATTGGTAAGATAGTAATCATCTACTCTGTCTGTCATGAGCCTCTTCTCAAAGTATCTTTCATGTGCTGGTATAATCATTAACCCTTGGTCTTCTGGACAAAACTATAGTTGGTAGAGATAACTGAAAGTGACATAATAGTTCATAAATTTCCATATATATTTTATTAAATTTTATTGACTTGAAAAGTATAATGGTTTCTTTTATTCTTTTATGCAGAATTTAGGTTACTTTCATATGCACATGATAATGCAGAAATAACTAAAACTCGAATTATATGCTTTATGCAACATGAGTCTCTCGTACCAAGAAAATAACATAATTCTGTGCTCGAGGTTAGAAGAGCATTGCACATTTTGGTAATAGAAACAAGATTTTCAAGTTATACCTTGCTTTTTTTTTTTCAAGGAACTCTTCATGTAATATTTAGAACATAAAAACTTAAAAACTTAAAAGCACAGTAATCATGTATTCTTCAGTCTCCTCCCTGGTGAACTCTTTAAAGTCCTGTCTTATGTGCATTCTTGTATTATTTTATGAAAAAGTAATATGTCTTTTCTTTTTTGCCTGTAAGTTTCATAAAAGTTTGGAATCAAGGAGCTTTTCTCTCAGCTTTTAAAAGTAATATCTCTGTCATACTCCATATTAAAAGTGAAATCTAGAGGTGCCTGTCTCGCTCAGTAGGTAGAGCATGCAACTCTTGATCTCGGGGTTGTGAGTTCAAGCCCCATGTTGAGTGTAGAGATTACTTAAAAAAAAAAAGTGAAATCTGATTTCCATTGTGTTTTTAATTTATACTTATGGAAAATTCTTGCATTTTATATTTCCAAGTCACATTTCTTAGCTTTTATACCAACATTTATATTTTAATCCTGTCTCCACATCCTAATTGCAATCCCTTTATTACTGTAATCCCTTTATCACATTTTATGTACACTGGAAGCAATGCATGGTGGAATGATCATGGGCCTTGATGTTAGACCAGTTTTCCCAATCCTGGATAAATCACTTTGCTAATTTTGGGACTCTAGAGTTTAACCTCTCTGAGCTTTGGTTTCCTCATATGTAGTCTGGAGATTATGAATATAGAATTTTAATTATATATGTAAAATACCTAGAAAATTCTTTGGCTTACAGTTGGCACTGGAAAATTAGTACCTAACACTATTCTATCGCAGTCTTCAGGTATGTGTTTTTCATTTTACTTTTACCGCATGCATTTTGGAAGATTACAGTTAAAATGAGGGTGTAAGACAAAGATTAGCCCTGACAGATACTAAAGGAGATGTCAACCTTGAGATGTGACAGTTGTCTATGGTTGTGTGATTCCACACACCTCATCCAGGGATTCATGAAAATCAAGAGAAGGTACAGTTATTCCTTAATTTTTTTCTTGCAGCGATAACCCTTTTAAAGTACTTTTATTGAGGTATAATATATGTACCATAAAATTCACCTTTAAAAGTGTACAATTCTTTGAGTTTTAATAAATTTATATAGTTGGGGCGCCTGGGTGGTTCAGTGGGTTAAGCCTCTGCCTTCAGCTCAGGTCATGATCTCAGGATCCTGGGATTGAGCCCCACATCGGGCTCTCTGCTCAGCGGGGAGCCTGCTTCCCCCACTCTCTCTGCCTGTCTCTCTGCCTACTTATGATCTCTCTCCCTCTCTCTCTCTGTCAAATACATAAAATCTTTTTTAAAAATAAATAAATAATAAAAAAATACATTTATTCTGTTGTATAACCATCACCATAATCCAGCTTGAGAACCCATATCACTCCAGGAAGTTTCCTTGTACCTGTTTGCAGTCAGGTTCTGCTCTGGGACTTTTTGTTCCAGGCAACCACTGATTCTGTCTCTATGGTTTTGCTTTTTTAAGAGATTTTATGTAAGTGGTATCGTGCAGTGTGTAGTTTTTGTGTGCTTGGCTTCTTTCATTTAGCATGATATTTTTGAGATTCACCCATGTTGCTGCATATGTATCGCAACATATCGTATGTATTGCTAATACATACGACATATTGTAATATCGTATTGTATTGCTGCATAATATTCCATTGTATAGATATAATATATTTTTGTTTATTTACCAGTAAATAACTTATTTCCTTATTTCTCTATTAGGAAATTACTTATTTCCCTATTAGGTAGATAGAAAATAACACTTATGTAATATTTGAAAGGTATAAATAATCATCCTCATTCTTCAGGAATGTATTTTTAAGAAAAAAAAAATCATGTTCTGATTTAATCATTGTATTATTGGAGCACTTTCTTAAATATTATTTAAAATTTTAAGTCTCAAGAGAACCAGCTCTCTATTATTACCAGTTGGTACTCTTAAGAGTACCAAGAGGTTTGTTAGAGTATTTAGTTTGCTTTAAAAGAGTAAAAGGCAAACAAACATCTGAATAAGTTATGTTAAAAACTTTTCAATAATATTTTGACAAGTAAGGAAATTTAATTGTGTAAATTGAGGTAAGTACCTCTCCTGATAGTACTTCCCATCTCTGCTCTCACTATCTTAACCTCAGAAAAGCCACGTCACTTTGGGATGGGCATCCCAAGAGTACCATAGAAAAGGTAGCAGCTTAACCCATTGTTTTCAATCAGATTCCAGTTTGCTTTCCCATGAAATTATACACAAAATAGCATTTTACAATACTAATTGCACATTTATTATAACTAACCATTAACTTGATTAAACATTTGTTCCAGTAATTCCTCTTCCTGTGAGTTTTATGTCTTCGTAGTTTAGGCTCTGAATAAGCTTATATTCTTAACTTTATAAAAATTCCATTGCAAATTTTTTTAATACTTAATTGTTTTTATTATGTTAGTCACCATTTAGTATATCCATTGCAAATTAAATGCAAACATAGTTTACAGTCAAATATTTATATCTGATCTTTGAAATTTATAATTAGGAAAAATACTTGATTTTACTTACCATGTGTCTTTATGAAAGAATTCAAAAACTCATATACTTTCAAAAATATTTAGTATACACCTGTAATGAACAAAGCTTTCCTACAGTACAGTCTGTATTGATTCATTTTATAACTTCCTCTTCACTTTCTATAAGTGATTAAATTATTAGTATGATATTTTGTGTATTTGTTAGCATGTTATCACATAAGGATTTTATCCTCCTCCTTTTGGTTTACCTCTTCAAGTCCATAGATTTTATGCAGCGATTGTAGCTCATGAAATGCATACTACTTTGATCTGTGACCTTTTTGTGGTGCTAATCGGGTTCCTGATATCATTATACCTTACTCATTAATCATATTTCCTGCAGCCCGTCAGGCAGCCAGACAGCACAAGTCCCTGTTTTCAGCCCTCTGTTGGCAGGTTTCTGCTTTTCCAGATTATTACAGACGATACTTTGGCTTTTCGTAGCCAGAGCCACATCAAGCTGTGTGTTACAATTAAACTCAGATGGTCCTCAGGTTGAACAGGGATATAGTGTTGCAGCTGTCTCTCTTCCTGGAACAAACCAGCACCAAGAACAGATGATCTATAGGACAGTGAATAATAACAGATTGTACAGTACTCCACTGGTAGCAGGGGATCACAGAATTAATTAACTGACATACTCATTTTAAGATACCCAGCACTTTTTTAAAATGTATTTGGTTGCCCAAATTTTAATTCAAGTGGATAGGATATTTTTTAAGAGGATGATTTTGATGGCCGACCAGTAATGCCACATTTTCTCTTTTTATTAGAGGACTATAAGTACTATCTTACCTAACCATTTTAATCCTCAGAGCTTTCAGTAAGTAATGAAGATCTTATTTTCAAGTCGATTGCCAATTGACAAATTGGCAAAAGTGTAGGGTTTATGTACAGAAGACAATATCCTGTGTTTTAGAAAGAAAACCCACCTAGGTCTGATTAGTCTTTCAGGTGAATAAATTATATTTTCTTCATCCTGAACAGTTGGAATCAGGATAAAACCAAAGCAGTCTTAACTACATCCCAGAGACTGATCTGTGTTATTTAATATTACCTGAACCAGAAAAAAATATTTTATTCCAGATACTGCTTCAGAAATAGAAATGAGAAACAGGCTTTCATACTTTAAAATAATATACCACTATATGAGTTCAGATGGCTCATCAGTTATCTTTTACGATATAATGTTGATGTTGTGGACTTATATTGCCTCTTGGACCACTCAAGTTTTAAGTTGAAATAAGAGACAAACCCATACACTGCACAGTAACGATAGGTGTATTTATAAAAGTTGAAATGGAACATTTGGTTTAGCTGAAGGATATATAATTTGTTCAAATTATAATAAATGAATTTCATTCATTTAAAGGCATTTACTGAGTGCCTGCCTATCTACCAGCAATATTAGACTCAATGAACAGGACAAACAATATCTCTGCTCTTTTGGAGGTTACTTCATTGAAGTAGAAGGCTTCTTAAGGCTGAGAGGTGGCGTGAATCTAATAAGGAAGTCTATTAATGGATTGTCCTGAGGTTACCAGTTAGAATCACATTTGCTTTTGTGTATCTTCTGTAGCTTTTGTCTACTCTACTATTTCAGACATGAGTAGTCACTTCCTTTAGAAGATAAAGAAAAATGAGTATTTTATCTCCTTTTCAGCTGATATATGGACAACTTAAAAATGATATAATTTTATATTATTGTCTGAGAAAAAAAATAAAATTTTCAGATTTCACTTCTCTGCTAACCTTGTTTTTTCCTGATGTTAAAATTTAAATTTATTCAACTTAAACTTTCATAGATCTTACCTCTCTGAAGGAACTAGGTCAATCTTTTATAACTTTTTCCTTTGAATTTGGAAAATTTATAAATCTCAAGTGATGACAGCATAGTTGGAACTACAAATCTATGTCCTTAATGAAAAAGTGATATATATACATATAGCAAGACCTACAGCTTGAGATGATTGAGTTTGCAATGATATAGCAATTTGATTATTATAATGGCATATTATGTTCCAAATTGCAGTGTTTTTACAAAACTAAGGTTGAAAGGTTTGAGATTTGAAAGGGATTTCACTTTTTATTTTTATTTTTTTTTACCTTTATTCACATCCTTGCTTTTATTTTTTTGAGAAAATGGCTTTTAAAAATCTTTCTTAAAGTGCTGATCAGGCAATATTTTTCTGTTTCTTGGAATAGAAATACCAGGAGCTAACATATTTTTATTATATTGTTCCTTTTTCAGTTTCTTTTTCATTTTCCACATTAATAGTCACATGGTCAAGAATGTAGCCATTATGGTTGTAGTTGGTAATCATTCGCAACTGTGGATCTGTCTCTCTCAGCCCCTCCCCGTCCCCTGCAGTGGTCAGATCCAAAGCTCTGGGAAATGGGAGCCAGCTATGGGTGAAGTTTGAAAAAAAAAAAAAAAACCACCTAAAATTACTATTGTTCAGTTTGCTTTTGTTCCTAATACGTAATTTACTTTGAAACTTCTAGTTTAAAAAGGGCATCCAAGTAGGAAAAAAGATATACCATGTTGTTAGGGTATTGATTTTCCCAAACTTATTTATAAATTCAATGTAAAAACCAATACAAGGCCCAACAGGTTTTGTTTGTTGAAATATGACAAACAGATTACAAAGGGCCTTATAGTCAAGACCTTCTCTGAGAACAAGAACAGGTTTGGGGGACTTGCTTTATTTTATATCAAGAATTGTTATAAAGCTATAGTAATTAGGGGAGATTAGGAGAAATAGACTAACTGAAGTGAACATAGAATCCAGAAACAGACCAGGACATCTATTATGTCTGGTCTGTTCATCTATTCATCTATCTATTATGTTGAAGATCTATAGAGAAGGACTTTTGAGTTTACGGTGTTGAGAGAGTTATTGTATTAGTTTCTTTTTTTTTTTCCCCCGAGCATCTATCTATCTATCTATCTATCTTTCTTTCTTTCTTTCTTTCTTTCTTTCTTTCTTTCTTTCTTTCTTTCTTTCTTTCTTTCTATCTATCTATCTATCTATCTATCTATCTATCTATCTATCTATCTATTTATTGCATTAGTTTCTTAAGGCTGCTATAACAAAGTACCAGAGACTGGGTGGCTTAAACAACAGAAATTTATTGATTTGCAGTTCTGGAGTCTGAAATCAAAGTTTAGCAGGGGTGGTTCCTTGTGAGGATGGCAGAGGAGGAATCTGTTCCAGGCCTCTTATTGTCTTATACACAGCTCTATTCTCCCTGTGTCTCTTCACATCATTCTCCATGTGTCTGTCTCCATGCCCAAATTTTCCATTTTTATCAGAACACCAGTCATATTGGGTTAGGGCCCTACAACAGTATGACCTCATCTTAACATAAATAACTATATAAATAATGATTCTATATCCACATATTATCATATTTTGAGTTACAGAACAGTTAAGATTTCAACATATGAATTTGGGGGAATACAATTCAACCCATAATAATACCAATATGGAAAAAAATGAGATCAGAGCCTTACTTTATACCACAAACAAAAATTAAAGTATATTTCAGCTTTAAATATGAAGAAAAACTATGAATTTTTAGAAGATAATACAGGAAGATTTCTTTGTGATCTTGGACTAGGGAAAAGTTTTCCAAACAAGAAGCAAAAAGTAAAAAATGATATAGCACATTAATTGGTTTTTGGATGTTAAACCAACCTTGCATTCCTTGAATACATTACACTTGGATGTTATAAATCCTTTTAATATACATAAGGTATTTTTGTTATTGTTGTTACTACTTTGTTGAGAAATTAATTACTTTTGAGGATTTTTGCATCTGTGTTCATGAGGAATATTGATATATAGTTTTCTTGTGATAGCTTTGTCTGACTTTAATAGCAAGATAATATTGGTCTTACAGAATGAGATATGGTTAAGTATTCTTCTTCCACTATTTTCTGAAAGACATTGTGAGAATATTTGGTGAGGTTCACCACTGAAACCATCTGGACATGGGCTTTTTGTTGGGTGAGCATTTTAAATTACCAATACAATTTTTTTGTTGTTGTTACAGGTTTATTCAGATTTTCTATTTTTTTCTTGAATCAGCTTCAGTAATTTTATATGTTTCTAGGAGCTTGTCTATTTAATTTATTGGTGTAAAGTTGTTCATAATATGCCTTATTTTAATTTTTCTAAGTTGGTAAGGATGTTACCTCATTCACCCCTGATTCTTGGTAATTTATATCATCTTTTTTTCTTGGTCAGTCTGGCTAGCTGAAGTCTCGTCTTTTGTTGATCTTTTTAAAAAAACAGCTTTTCATTTCATTGATTTTTCTCTATTGTGTTTGTTTTTTCTTTCATTGGGGGATGACTCTAATATCCATTATTTCTTTCCTTCTGCTTGCTTTGGGTTTAGTTTACTCTTTTACCAGATTCTTAATTTGGGAAACTAGGTTTTTATTTGATTTCTAATTATGATTGGAAAATATACTTTGTATGATTTCTCCTGTTTTAGATGTACTGAGACTTGCCTTATGATCTAGCATTTGGTCTGTATTGGAGAATTTTCCATTTGTTCTTGAGAAAAATGGTATTTTGCTGCTGTTAGATATTCTGCAGGTACCAGTTGATCAAGTTGGTTTATTGTGTTCAAGTCTTCTATGTCTTCTATATCTTTGCTGATTTCTGTGCTCGCTTCGGCAGCACGTATATATCTTTGCTGATTTCCTATCTTTCTACCCATTTTATTAGTGGTATATTGAAGTCCCCAGATACTGTCATTGTTGCTGTCAGTTTTTGCTTCATGTGTTTTTGATCACTGATGCTAAGTGTGTGTGTTAGTTTCCTATGACTGCTGTAACAAATTACCAAAAACTTGGTGGCTTAAAACAACAGAAATTTTTTTTCTCTCACAGTTCTAGAAGCCAGAAGTCCAAAATGAGTATTACATTTCCTCTAGAAGATCTCTTCCTCTGTCCTTAAATCACCTTCTCCTCTTCTGTCTATAGTGAAATCTCTTCTTGCCTTCTTCTTACAAGGATACATGTGATTATATTTAGAGTCCTTTCTGATTATCCTGGATAATGTTTCCATTTCAAGATCCTTAATTTAACAGACCTTTTCCCCTTATAAAATACCAATTACAGGTTATAGAGATTAGGCTTTAATATCTTTTCTTGGGAGGCAGATAGCATTTTCAGCCTACCACTGTGGATATGTATCTAAAATTGTTATTTTTTCCTGATGAACTTTTTTTTGTTATAAGTTGTCCTTTCTTTCTAGTAATTTTTTAGCCTGTTTGCCTGATATTAGTATGTCCTAGTCCATCTCTCTTACAGTTACTATTTGGATGGTATATAGTTTTCCATTCTTTCACTTTCAGCCTATTTGTATTTGATTCTAAAGTGTATCTTTTGTAGATAGCAGATAGGTGGATCATATTATTTATCCAGTGTAATGATCTTTGCCATTTAAAACCATGATTGATGTGTTGGATTCATGTCAGTCATTTTACTATTTATGTTTTAGTCTTCGGTCTTTTTGTTTCTCTGTTCCTACCCTTATAATTTTTATATTGAATAGATCAATTTTAGTCTACCATTTTAATTTCACTCCTTTTTTTTTTTAACTATTTCTTTCTTGTAGTTGTTTTTGTAGTCATTACTCTGGGGACAATATGCATCTTAATTTGTCTCAATCTACTTCATAGTAATACTAGCTTAATCTCAGTAGGATACAGTGACTTTGTTCAAATATTGCTCTGTTCCTTCACCCCTACTTTGTGCTTTTGCCCTTTATATTACATCTGTATATGTTATAAACCTACTGCGCAGTGTTAAAAGTATTGCTTTATCCAATCTCTGCCTTTAAGAAAGGTAAAAAAAAAACAACTGCCTATTAATTTTATTTACTAATTTTCCTTTATAGAAACATTCCAAAATAAAAAAAGTGCCTCAAATACTCAACAACATGTAGGAATAGAATAATTCCCATATAGAAAAAGTTTGAAGAGAATTGAAGTTTATGCTTTCAAATACCAAGGTTTTCACTATTTCTCTTGAAAAAAGTGTTTTTATGAAATGGATTACACATTTCCTATCTCTTAAGTAGAAAATCTAACTTAAATACCCTTTTCTGGAATACTTATAGTTAAATATTCAGATATTTTTGTGATGTCCTGAAAAGTTAGAGAAATATAGAGCTTTTTGTTCCTCAGCCAAATGACACACATTTCTCTGCTTTCTTATAGCTTTTCTGTCAGCATTTCAGAGTTCTTTGTGTCAACTGTCACTTCTTATCACGTTTCTCTGTCAGGGTTTCCATCTTTCTTTGAGCTATTATTTTATGCATATATGGGAAGGTAAAAGTGTGAGGGATGATGCCGTGACTCCCATCTTTAAAGTTCATAAGCTTTGTGTTTGTTTTCCTTATGACCTTCAGTTGCTTTTGAGTTTTGCTATGTTCTAGATTCTCTGAAAACCTGAAATCTGAATTCTGGATAAATGAAACATAAATTACAATTTGTTTAGTGACAAATTATTGTGCTATGTACAAGGAAAATAAGGTGAAATGAGACCGTATCTAAGGCATACTACATTCATGTTGGAAAAGCATCCAAATGTGTGTTTATTCTGGAGTATAAAACTTTCAGTAACTTTCTGCTGACATTATTATTTAATATTTCATTAAAATATTAATATGACATAAAAAGCATTTTAAGTTTTGTAAGAATAATTTTTAAAACTCCTCCCATGTATATCCCACCAACATAATTCTGAAAAGGATTGTGTCTAAATCGTGATTAGTCATCCCTGCAGACTTCAACCTCAATAATACAGCTGGAAGTGTGAGGGAAAATGCAGACTTCTTTTTCTTCCTGACCTAAGAACCTACAGTAGTTGTGGTAGCTTCTCACTTCTTGAATAGCTTCTAGCTGATAGATTATGTCATTTTTTTCTTACCACAGTGCCTGCCACATGCTAGTCCTATTCATTGCAATGTGAGCGTACTCTTTTTCTAACCAAACTATATCTTAAAACTCATAACCTTCTTCTTACCACTACCCCCTCAAAGAACAAAATAAAAACTTGCAAACAGCTCTTCTCATAACTCTTTTCTTCCTTGATATCTTTCATAAAAACCTCTACATATTACCCTATAGCCTTTCTATAACTCATTCTTAATCTAATTTTATACATGCATGACTCATAGGTCCCTGCCTAGTGGACCTTCTGTACTTATATGTAAAATCCTGGTTACAGGTATAAACTGTATCAATGATAGTAGTGCATTTTAAAATGTGATGCATGGAAAACAACCTACATCAGAATCCCCTGGAGGTACAGTTAATAATGTACATTTATCCATATGGTGATTTGTTTTGCTTGTATTTTGGATTCCTGTGAAGTTTTGGGTGAGAGAGAAACTGTTAGCCAAAAAGAAGAAATATGCTGATTACCTTGACAGTTAAATTTCTTATGACAAAATTTTTCTTGATAATGTTACCATTCACGTATTTGTTTAGTACAAGTTAATAGCCAAAATATTCATCAACAGTTGGGACATGAAACAAATTCAGCAATGGCCAGTGTTCAACTGGTACCTCTAATCTCCAATACAGGTTTTCCCACTCTCAGGTTACATGGAAATTCACTAATTCTTTATTCCAACACTTGCTTCACTTTTTCACATTTAGGTGTCTGATCCTTGGTTTCTGGTATGAAAAACAGATCTAAGTATATCTTTTTCATATGATTAGCCCATATTTTGAAGTTCATCTTTTCCCCACTGTCTTGATGTTAGGAAGGGAGCTTATATATCCTTTTCTGGCAACCAACACTGAAACACTAGGATAGTACAGAATAAGTACTAAACAAATATTTGATGAATAAATATGTGAACAATTTAATTTATTTCTTTAAGTTCTTGAAGTACCTTAATGTGCTGACTTCAGGGGAAAATATTGAGCAAAACCTCATCTTTAGTAATTTAGTGCTTGTTGAGCAATTTAAGTTCTTTTAGAGGTTAGAAGGAAGAAGGAGAAGGAGGAGGAAGAGAAGGTAAATTTTATACAGAATTTAATCTTTGTGTAAATTATCACAGTAACGTACTGCCAGGTTCAGCTGGAAATTCTCATTTCTGCCAGGGACTAATGATAATGGCTGGAGAAGAAAAGTAAGACTATTTGGCTCACAGTGTGAGACTGGAAGTTGAATTCACAGACGAATGCTTCCTCACCCAGTTCCTCTTGGACCACCACTGCTTCTGGCAGTGCTCTGCAGGGCCAGGAAGAAGGTACTTTCAGTCCCTCACTGCCTTTGTTTCTGGCACTAAGCCATGTCACCCACAGTTGCAGTGTACCTGAGAAGAATCATATTTGCTAAGGGTTTTCTTCTGCTTATGGATGCTCTCATGTAAGTCTCTGCACAGTGATACCCAATAAATGACTGCTTACTTTGGTATTTATGTCTGTTTGATTTGCCAATAAGTGGTGTATATCCAACGATTTTTTTTCCAGCTAAAATGTATAAACAGCAAATTTCTTTGGTCATGGTAGCCAGAAAGTGACCTTTTACCCAAAAAAAGAAGAAAAAAGAAGAGTATTGTTTCATGTTTTTCCAGCATGCTTATTTAGTATGGTCTGGTTCATTCTTTTCACTCTATATTTTAGAACTATCTTTCGAAAATAAACTTTAGGTTAGATATCAGAGTAACTGCAATGCTCGGAAATAATTAATGGTTGTGACCATATTGTATAACGATGAAAAGGTGGGCTGGTTTTCTCTGTATTAACAGATGTATCAAGTAAGTGTTAGGATACTTTTTACAAAAGGTGGATATTCTTGTTTCTTATTTTTAAGCATGCTCGCTTCAGCAGCACATATACTAAAATATTATTTTTAAGCAAAGCCAGTTTTGTTTGCATAATTGTTATAATATTAATATATTAAGTTGAATGTCATAGTATTTGTATTTTATATAGAAATGTACATCTCATATGTTTCTGAGGCATTTTCAAATTTCTTTAGCTTAAATCAGTTCCTAGATTTTATTTTATTTTCTCTCTCTTCCTACATCTTTCTTTTTTTTTCTCATTTTATTTTTTGTTTACATATTTATGTCCTACTTGAACATTAAATTTTTTGTACATCTTATTTAAAAATCATTTTTTTTATTTTTTAAAGATTTTACTTATGTATTTAGAGAGTTAGAGTTGGGGAAGGGTAGGGGGTGGGAGAGAGCGAGAATCTCAAGTAGACTCAGTGCCTGTAGCCTGATGAAGGGCTTTATCTTACAACCCTGAGATCATGACCTGATCCAAAATCAAGAGTCAGATACTTAAATGCCTGAGCCACCCACGTGCCCTAAGAATCATTTTAAACTTACAAAAAGTTGCAAGAATAAAAATAGCAAATAGAACATTTATATGCTCTTTGCCCAGTTTAACTATTAGTAACACTTTACCCCCTCCTTTTTTATCTGATCTTTCTTCCTTCACTTCTGTTCTCTTCTCACTCCCTGTGCATATATACACACAGATATATAGATATCTAGATATACATACACACTGACCTTGAATAATGGGGTGTTAAGGATGCTGACTCCCCATATACCCAAATAGACTACTATTGAATAGAAGCCTTACCAATCTGAATAATCACCACATATTTTGTGTTTGTACATGTTATATAGTGTATCCTTACAATAAAGTAAGCTAAAATGTTATTAAGACAATTATAAGGAAAATACATTTATAATACTGTACTGTATTGATCCTGTAAGTTCATATATTTATTGAAAAAAATTGTGTAAAACTGGACTCATGCAGTTTAAACCCGTGTTGTTCAAGGGTCAACTGTATGTGAATATATATATGTGTGTGTGTATATATATATACATTATGTATTATATAAACTTATAAAAGTGTGTGTACTACTATAGTATATACACTATATATATAGTGTATATATGTATATATACATATACATATGCATATATACATATACATATGTATACATATATATGTATATGTATATATGCATATGTATACATATGTATATGTATATATGCATATGTATATGTATATATACATATATACACTATATATATAGTGTATATATAGTACACACTACCATACACACACTACTTTTATTGAATCATTTGAGAGTAAGTTATATAATTCACGGTCCTTTACCCCTAATACTTTAACATGTGTCTCCAAAAATAGGGATATTTTATGTAACCACGGTAACACTATTTCATAAATTTAAATTAATGTAGTACTTTAATCTGCTTTCCATATGTCAGCTTTGTTAGTTGACTTAATAATGTTCTCTATATAATTTTTACCCTACAGTGCAGGATCCATTGTAGAGTCAGTTACTACTTTTAGTTGCCTATAACCCTGTTGCATTGGTTTTCCGGGGCTGTTGTGACAAAGTACGGCAAACTGGCTGCCTTGAACAACAGAAGTTTCTTCCTCACAGTTCTGGAAGCTAGCATTCTGAGATCAAGGTGTCCACAGGGTGTTGCTTCCTCTGAAGGTGGTAGGGCAGGATCTGTTCCAGGTCTCTCTCTTGTCTTGCAGCAGCATAACTCCTATCTTTCTATGGAATTCCCCCTGTGTGCATGTCCATTTCTGTGTCCAGATCTTCCCCTTTTTATAAGAACACCAGTCATTGCGTTAGAGACCACCTAATGACTTCATTTTCATCTCATTACCTCTCTAAAGACCGTCTAAGGTCACATTCTAAAGTACTGGGGTTAGAACTCCAACATCTTTTTGGGGAAAACATAACCCGTAATACTTTTAACCTATTTCTTTTTTTTGTATATTTTAAATGTGTATTATTTTGCTATGGTTGCTATAACAAAATACAAGAGATTGGGTGGCTTAAACAGTAGAAATTAATTTTTGCATGGGTCTGGAACTTAGAAGTCCAAGATAAGAAGTCTGGCAGGTTTAGGTTTCTTCTGAGGCTTCTTTCCTTGACTGGCAGATGGTTGCCTACTTGCTGTGTCCTCATATTGACTTGTCTTTTCCAACACATTTCTTGAAATAATCTTTTTAGGATATACTTTTTAAAATTAAGCTGAATAACTATACCAGAGAGTTATATATAATGAATTCTGATTCAAATCCCTCCTAAAAGTAAAATGGCATAAGTTGTGATCCAGATTCCTTGAAGAAATTTCATTTGCATCTGGGAGCAAATCAGTTGTATGTTTCTGAATCATCCTGAGAAGACTGTATTTAGTACCATAAGAAATCATATAAAACAACTATTTTTCTTTACATCACATCTAGATTTTTATAAGTTGGATACTCCCTAAATTGGAGGCTCTCATAATGCTGCTTTTAAAATACTTTAGCGGTTACTTGCAGCCTTTCCGACTTTATAGGAAACAGAAGGTCCTCGTAACCTTGTATAACATACAAGGTCTTCACAATCTGTCTGCCTACTTTCCCGACTTCAGCTCTTGTGAATATAATCTAGTTCACACTGAGCAACTTTAACTTCTCTAAAAGTTGCATATTCTCTCACAATTTATAAGCTACTTCCTTTGCTTGCAAATATTCTACATGGCTACCCCAATGAATACACACACCCTACTTCTCCCTCCCCCTTCTCTGCTCTCTGCCTTCTGCCCCTCATCTCCTACCTTCTACCTAATTCGTGCATATTTTTCCAGGGTTCTCTGGGGAAGTCTTTAATTATACTTCCATTTACTCTCGAGCACTCCCCCACCACCAACCACACCCAGTCTGCCTTAAATATTCCTCTTGTGTGTTCTTTTAGCTGTACATATATAGTTCTATCATGTTAATGGTTTTCATACTTCCCTATTTTCTCCACAAATTGTTAAGCCACTTGAGAATGTCTCCAGTTTTAACTTGCATCCACAAGCCTGTTCACAATTTCTGGCCCACACAGGGTCCTGTGGTCATGTTTGCCGAAAGAATGAACAAAAAATGTTTGAGTCTTCAGAAAGTATCAGGGAGAATCAAAACACATTAGGACAATAGAAGAACTTAGTCTTTAACTTGAGGGCCAGCTCTGCTCAGTTTAGTGTCTTCCTAGAACATTCCATTACTAGTTAATAGTTTCTGGCACATCACACAAGGGAGTAATTTAATCTTTAACTTCTCTATTTCATATCTGAGTATGAATTCTTTGGTGTGTGAAATCATATTCGGTGGTGAGATTCTTGAAGTAAATGACACAAAATAGTAACTGAAGGATAAGCATAGTAGTATTGCAATCAAATATAGGTAGTTTAATGAAGATAATTTCTGGTTAAGTATACATGATTAATACACATATATGAATAACAATTAAAAGCATGTTATAATGAAAATATAAAAATTTATTAAAGATAAGTAGGAAGAATTTTGAAGACATGCTTCTTTTGAAATTTAAGGTTCTGTGTTTTAATTTCTTGGGATATATATGTATATATTTGGCAGTATATGTTGTAGTTTTCAGAAGTGATACTGAGAAATTACTCTAAATGATTATGTGTAAGATTTCTATCATCATCAGTGTCTTCAAATTATTCTTTTTTCTAGTGTTTAAGAAATATATTCAAATTTTCAAAAATACAGCAGTTTTACCTATAAGCTATATTTGTATCAATCACAGTAGTTGTTTTCCAATAAAAACCCAATTATTTTTCTATATAGCATAGTTGAAACATTGAGAGCAGAAGTACAGACTACTGTTTGTATAGCAGCATCTACCGGTTTTTTTTTATAGGCTCATCAAATTTACCTCTTTCAGTTGGCTTATTTTCTTTTGGGTTCAACACTTTTCTGTGTAAATGTTATATGGCATTTCTCTTAGGTCACGCCTACTGTATAGTAAATTTGTGATTTGTTTTCTTTCTCAATGAGATCTTTCTTCCATTTTACTTTGTTAGTCTCATGCTTGCTTAGGACTGTTCCTCTCAACAGCTCACATATTTCTATCCAACCAAAGATATGCTGAGGGAGAATAATTCTCTGATGAACCCCTAATGTTCCCTTATTTTCTGCTTTCTATCTTTTTTTTCTTTCCTGGAGTAGAGAAGATGCTAAAATATATATCATTATCTTTTATATATTTTCCATAAACAAAATTTATTCATATTTTGCTTTATTAATATTTTTTCATTAAAGTTTAGATTTTTAGAATGATAATTACTATTCATTGAATACTTAGTATGCATCAGACATTGTTGAAAGCCATTTATGGATTAATTTATTTAATCCTTACAACAGTCACATGAGGTAAAGTGCTACGATTTTCCCCATTCTATAGACTACTATAGAATTCTAATCTATAGAACTCCGCCATTCTATAGATTAGAAAACTGAGGCACAGAGAGGTAACTTGCCAGGTTTTGTCAAGTTACCTCTTGACAAGGTCATAGAACTGATAAATGTGGAATTGAGATTACAAAGCAAGAAATCTGTGTTATTAAGCCCTTTACTATACTACCTGTGATGAAATTAGTTACTGCATATATATATATTAATTAAATTGTAGTTTTTTGAATGAAATCATACCTATTTGAAAAATACATTTTATATTTTATACTTTGAATGAAAGTATAGTAAACATATAGTAGTGTTTAATTAGAAAAATACTTCCATTTATCAGTTTTATTCAGAAAAAATCAAAATCTCAAAATTCATTTATTAATTTAGAAATTCGTGAAAAGGAAAATTCAGGATATAGAAGCACAGGATATAAAACTGTGTGTTGTAGAGGGCAACATCAGAAAAACGGCAGAATAGTTTTCCACCATCTTACTCCCAGAGAACACTGATTTTGACAGTCATCCATGGATGAGTGCCTTAATGGAAGTCTGGGAATCCAGCGGAAAAATTCCAACATACTGTTGGGGGAAAAAAAAAATCCAAGAGTAGATACATTAAAGATGGTAAGAGGGAGAGTTTCACTTTACTTGCACCACCCTTCCACCAGAGTAGCACAGATCAGTGGCAAGAAAGACCTTAACCTACAGTTCTTCCTGTGAGAGCAAGAGAGAATGTGAGTGAGCACCCACCTTCCCCAACTGTGTGATATGCTGCCAAGGAGTCCCACTTCTTTCCTGCTCCATCCAGAATACTGGGGTATAATGATACACAACTGGGGGGTAAGAGGTGGCTGGGAGCACAACATTTAAGGTTCTCAAAAGGTGTCAAAGGGACCAGATCCTACAGTTTCATGGACTTCATCAGGAAGCTTGCATATAAGCTACTGGGGATGCTTCTCCTGCAGATGCCCCCAGGTGGCCCACAGGTATCCTCAATGTTCCATGTACCTTACCCACATACCCTCCTACCATGTAGCTGACTCTCTGTGCATGCCCTTGAGGGCAGTGACAACAAGCCTTTGCAGACAACTAGGGAGCATGCATAGAAAGTTGACCCATCTCCATGGGATTGGGAGAAAGCATCCGAACTTGAGTATTCGGCACAGCTGTAAGGAAGGCAAAAGGAAAGCTGTCTGCAAGCCATGGTCTAACTTTTTAGAATTAAGAGAAGACATACCATCTTAACAATTCCTATCCTTCAGTAGAAAACAAGAAGTGTGGAGCAGGACTATCCATAGAAAAGGTTGGAGAAAGCTTCAGAATACCTAGCAGGCTGACAGAGTTATTTCTCTCTCAAAGCCAGTCAGTAAAGAACAGAGGACATGACTGCTTTCTCAGATGTGAAGACAACGATGCAAGACTTCGAGGAACATGAAAAAATTAAGGGAAGATGACACCGCCAAAAGAACGTAATAATTTTCCAGTAACCAGTCCCAAAGAAATGGAGATCTGCCGTTTGCCAGATCAAGAATCTAAAATAGTTATTTTAAAGGAAACACTATGAGCACTGTAAGAAAGCAAACAATTCACTGAAATAGGAAAACAGTGGGCAAACAAAATGAGAAGGTTAGCACAGAGATAGAAATAAAAGTAAGAAAACAAATTCTGAAGCTGAAGAATATAAGGAATGAAATGGAAGATGCAATAAAGAGCATCAACAGCAGACTTAAGCAGAAGAAAGAATTTGTGACATTGAATATAGGTCATTTAAAATATTCCAGTCGGAGGAGAATAAAAGAAAAGGAATGAAAAAGAGTGAAGAAAACTTTCAGGAATTATGGGATGCCATCAAGAGAAACAATTTGTATATTATTGGAGTCCCATAAGGAGAAAACAGGGAGGACGGGGCAGAAAACTTACTAAAGGAATAATGGCTGAGAACTTCTCAAATGTGTGGAACATTTGGGCATCCATGTTCCTGGGTCCCCCAAAAGATTCAATCAAAAGATCTAATGTATTATACTAAAATTGTCAAAAATCAGTGACGAGAGAATTTTTAAAGCAAAAAGAGAAAAAAATTCCCCCAATACAAGGAAACCTCCTGGCCAGGAGAGATTAGGATGATATATTCAAAGTGCTAAAAGAAGGAAAGTACCAACAAGAATAATTCCCCTGGCAAAATTACCCTTTGGTTGAAGGAGGGATAAAGATTTTCCCAAACAAGCTCAGTGGGTTCATCATCACTATGCCTGCCTTACAAGAAATACTGAAAGGAATTCTTGAAGCTAGAATGAAAGAATACTAATTTGTAAATGAAAACATGAAAATTTAAAACACACTGGTAAAGATAAGTATATAGTCAGAAAAAGAATAATACCATAATATTAGTAGTGTGTTAATCACTTAATTATAAAGGTTAAAGGACAAAAAGTATTAAAAATAGCTATCGCTACCATAATCTGTCAATGGATATGCAATATAAAAGGATACAAATTTTGGGATGCCTGGGTAGCTCAGTTGGTTGAGCATCTGCTCTTGGCTCAGGTCATGATCCCAGGGTCCTGGGATTGAGTCCCACATCGTGCTCCTTCCTTGGAGGGGAGCTTGCTTCTCCCTCTGCCTGCTGCTCCCCCTGCTTATGTGTTCTCTCTCTCTCTCTCTCTCTCTCTGACAAATAAATAAACTCTTAAAAAAAAAGATACAAATTTTGACATCAAAAACCTAAAATGGGGAGGGAATAGAATTTTTCTATGCAATGAAAGGTAAGTTGTTATGAGTTTAAAATAGATTAACTTCTAATAATATGGTGGCTAACTGAGCATAACAATAAAATAAAATAATTAAATTAAAAATAGGCTTAGCTTAGTAATATGTTTTATATAAGCCTCAGGGTAACCACAAAGCAAAAAGATAAAGAGAATACTCTTTACTTGCTAGATACACAAAAAGATAAAGAGAATACCATTTCAGAAAATCATCGGTTCACAAAGACAGACAGCAAGAGAGGAATAAAGGAACTACAGAACACCCAGGAAACAAAAAGATGGCATTAGTAAGTCCTCACATATTAATAATTACCTTAAATATAAATGGATTAAATACTCCAAGGAAAAGGCGTAAAATGATTGAATGAATGATAAAAAAAAAACAACAACAACAAAACAACAAAACCAAGATCCAAGTATATGTTCATTGTAAGACACTCACCTCAGTCTTAAGAACACACATAGTCTCAAAGTGAAGGAATAAAAAAAGACATCCCATATAAATGGAAACCAAAACATTTGGAGCAGGGATGTTATACTTATATCAAATAAAATAGACTTTAAGGAGCGCCTGGGTGGCTCATTCAGTTAAGTGTCTGTCTTCAGCTCAGGTCATGATTTCAGTGTCCTGGGATCAAGCCCTGCAGTAGGAAGTCTTCTTCCTCTCCCTCTGCCTGCCACTCCCTCTGTTTGTGCTGTCTCTGTCTCTGTCTCTGTCTCTCTCTTAAATAAAATCTTTTAAAAAAACAGACTTTAAGCAAAAAAGTGTAAGAGACAAAGAAGGTCATTATATGACAAAGGGGTCAGTTCCTCAAGAGGATATAACAGTTGTGTGTGTGTATGTGTGTGCGTGAAGAGCAAAAGAGCTCTCTTTCTCTCTCTCTATATATATATATGTAGATAGGTAGATCTATCTATATCTATATATATAGAACAAAAGAGCTCCTAAATATATTAAAGAAATACCCATCTGAAGGGAGAAGTCAACAATGCATTAATAGTAGGGGATTTCAGTACTTCACTTTTAACAATGGATAGGTTATCCAGACAGAAAAGCATTAAGGAAACTGGCCTAGAATTATACTTTAGACCAAATGGACCTAGCAGATAAATACAGAATATTTCATCCAACAATGGCAGAACACACATTCTTCTTAATTGCACACAGAACCTTCTCTAAGTAGATCATACGCTAGGTAACAAAACAAGTCTTGGCAAATTTAAGAAGATTGAAACCACACTAACTTTCTTTTTCAACCACAGTGGTGTAGAACTAGCCCAGATAGAGTTTCGTGTTTTTGTTTTTAAGATTTTATTTATTTATTTATTTGAAAGAGAGAGAGATCAAAAGTAGGTAGAGAAGCAGGCAGAAAGAGGGGGGAAAGCACGCTTCCCACTGAGCAGAGACCCCAATGTAGGGCTAGATCCCAGGACCTTGAGATGATGACCTAAGCTGAATGCAGAGGCTTTAACCCACTGAGCCACCCAGGCACCCCCTAGTCCAGATATAAACCCATGCATATACAGTCAACTAATCTTTGGTGGGGGGTACCAAGAATACACAGTGGGGGAAAGATAATCTCTTCAATAAATGGTGTTGGGAAACTGGAAAACCACATGCAAAATAATGAAATCTCTGTCTTATACTAACAAAAATTAATTTGAAAGGGATTAAAGATGTAAACATAAGACCTAAAACTGAAATCCTAGAAGATAACATAGGGAAATAAACTCTTTGACATTTGTATTGGCAATAATTTTTTTATATGAACTCAAAAATAAAGATAAATGAGAGTATATCAAACTAAAAAGCTTTTGCCCAGCCAACCGTCAACAATAGGCAAGCTATGGAATGGAAGAAAATATTTCAAACCATATATCCAATAAGGGATTAATATCCATATTATATAATAAACTTAAGCACCTCAATAGCAAAATAAACAAAACAAAACAAAAACCAACAACCTGAGCAAAGGCTCTGAATAGGCATTTTTCAAAGACATACAAATGGCTTACAGGTACACAGAAAGGTGTTTAGCATCACTAATCATCAGGGAAATACAAATTAAAAGTACAATGTGTACCTGTTAGGATGTTTTTAATCAAAAAGACAGCATATAGTAACTGTTGGTCAGGATGTGGAAAAAAGAGGACCCTCATACACTGTTGGTGGGAATGTAAATTGGTAAAGCCATTGTGGTAAACTGTATAGAGGTTCCTCCAAAAATTCAAAATAGAACTTCCACATGTTCCAGTAATCTCACTTCTAAGTATATAGCCAAAGGAAACAAAATCAGCGTCTCAAAGAGATATTTTCATTCTATATGTTCACTGCAGCATCATTCACAATAACGAAGATGTGAAAACTACCTAGGTATCCAACAGTAGATGAATGGATAAAGATGTGGTGTATATACAGTGGAGTATTATTTACCCATGAATAAGAAGGAAATCCTGTTTGCAACAACATGGATGAACCTAGAGAACATTATGCTAGGTTAAATTAGGCAGAGAAAGACAAATACTGTATAATCTAACTTACATATAGAGTAAAAAAAAAAAAAAGATGCCAAACTCATTCATAGAAACAGAGAGTAGAATGGTAGTTCTAGGTAATTCCAAGTCTAGGGGATGGTGGAGATGGCATCTACTGGTCAAAAGGATACAGAACTTTAGTTACAAGATGAGTAAGCTCTGGTAATCTATAGTATGCAAGTGAAACCTATAGTTAGTTAATACTATAATAATATTGTGTTACATATATATGAAATTTGCTGAAACAGTAGAAGTTAAGCACTCCTACCATACACACCAAAAAAAAAAAAAAAAGGTAAATCTATGTTAGCTGATATGTTAATTAACCTGGTTGTTGTAATTATTTCATAAAGTATGCCTATATGAAATCTTTACAGTGCATACTTTAAATATATATTTAAATTTATGTATTATATAATATGTATAAATATATATTAAATTTATATTAAATTAAATATAAACTTAAATTTATATTTGTCAGTTGTATTTTAATAAACCTAAAATTTAAATAAAATTGTGTTTATGTGTATGATATTTGAACATAATAAAAATAGAAGGAAATACACCAACACCTTAATAGTTAATGCTGGGGTGGAGGTTGCTTTTCTCTTCTAAATTTTTTTTAGTGAGTAGCTCTTATTTTTACTAACAAATCTGTTTGGAAAATGGTAGCAGGGTATGTTATACTTTAGAAAAAAGGTTAGTAGTCTATAGGGATAAGATGAGGGAAAAATTTTTTTCAATCATTCTAAAGAACTGACTACTAATAGAATACAAAGGTCATTGGTTTATTTCTCAGAGATTAATTTAAAATGTCCCTTGGCCAAGCACTGACATTTGACAACTGCTGTATGAAATGAGTAAGCTTATAGTCTGGAAAATGTATGAAATCACTAGGAAATAATGGGTTTTTCTGCACGCCTATAACATAGGTTTTTTGGGCAAGAAGAGCCAATGATAAATCTTGAGAAGTTGGTGGAGGCCGCATTTATGACGAAGCCTTTATACCTTAATAAGGAATTGATACCTCATCTTATAAACAGCTAGGAACTATTAGAGAGACATAGAAGGGACAAATTATATTTATATAATTAATTAAATAGAATTTATATTATTTTATTAAATATTTATAATATTTACATATACTTATATAATTTGATAATATAATATACTATATTTATATAATATATAAGTGTATTTATTAAATACATAAAATATAATTTTATATAATTATTAAATATAATAAAATATTTAATTTGTTCATGAGGAAGATGGTAGTGTGAACTTTGAGCTAGAGTCGGGAAAGAGAGGAGACAGGAAAATCATTTAGGAAGCTATTCTAGGGAACTAAGTAAGAGATGAAGATAATGGTAGTTAAAGGCAGAGGGGATAGAGAAGATTCTAGATATCTGAGCCCTAATAGAAGAAGTTGAAGATGACCTTAATATTTTGAACTGAGACTGAATTGTCTTACTAACAACTGAAATTACAGGAAGAGGATGAAATACACTTTTTGAGAAAGATAAATTGACTTTTGAATGTATTATAATTGAGATATTTTAATATGGATTTCAGAATACAGTAAGATAAGAAATTATAATAATAGGATAAATGATAGTTCCGTTAAGTAACTTTTAAAATCCTCTTTTATCTTACAAGTGTAGTAATAGATAATTTTAACATGTAATTGATTGAGGTAATTAGAACATCTTTTCCTGACTTCTCACTCATTTTCACCATACCAACCTTTCCTCTCTCTTATTTGGCCTTGCCAACGAGCTTCTTTCTAGTCTCACTATCTCTTTATATAGTTAGTGGGATTCCTTCTCACAGAAATACCCCCCACCAATCTAACCATTGAAACCTCAGCTACCTACATAGAAATTATGCCTGTAGTATATTATCACAGGAATTTTCTGTCTCTGACATTCTGTTTTCAAATATCTTTTACAGTGAGTGAAATCTGTTCCCTGTTAATTTCTTCCTATTGATCTTTATTTCATCCCCAACACCCTAACAAAGCAAATTTAAATCTCACTTTAGTCTTTCTGATACACGGTTGATCCTTGAATAACATGGATTTGAACTGCATGAGCTTATTTATACATGGCTTTTTTTTTTACAGTACAGTACTCTAAATGAATTTTCCTTATGGTTTTCTTAATATTTTTGTTTCTCTAACTTACTTTATTGTAAGAATATGTACATAATATATATAACATACAAAATATATGTTAAGTGACTATATAATTGGTAAGGCTTCCCATCAACAGTAGTCTATTAGCAGTTAAGTTTCTGAATAATGAAAAGTTATATATGGACTTTGACTTGGAGGGTGGTTAATGCCTCTATCCCCCACGTTGTTCAGCACTCAGCTCTATAAATGCAATAGCCGTGACTACAAAGTCTTTTTTTCCCCATGAAATCTCAGATATACTTTGTATTTCTCTTACAACACACTTTACTCTGCCATGCATCATAACTAATGCTGTTAGCCTAATTTTTTGTCTTTCTCATTATCTGTAAATAATGGCTTAAACTTAATGAGATTCCAAGAAATATTCAGTGTATAGACCTATAATTCTAATTCAAGTCATTTTAAGTAACTTAATTGGCATATGTAATAGATTTGGTCATATGTTTTACACTTCCTTATCAAGTACCTCAATAATTTTGTAAAATTGTGTGATACATGAATGAACATGTATGATGCATATGTACCTAGGATATTAGGAGTGTTGTCCCAGATGTTCAGTATTAGCTAACTAGTGGCCATAGTTAAGTTACTTAACCTCTCTTGACGGTAAACAGATAATGGATATTAAATAAGGGCAGTGGGTTTTAAGCATTATGACAGATTTAGAATAGGTGTAATACTGAAAGATCACATGGCCACTGACACAAGGGGAATTGTGATGTAAAGGAAGATTAAATCTTCTTTACTGTGGTAACACAAAATAATGAGGGGTAACACTTTTTTGATGTGAAAATGCATTCAGTAGAGAAAATTAATGGGTAAGCACCATGTCTGAGTTTCTTACAAGGACATCTGAAGTTATTTATGACTTCTATGAAAATGTGTTCAGCCTACTCTTTACGTAAAAGTGTCTGCAGTCCATGCATTAAATGTTTATAATCTAGCCCTGGTTGATAGAATCTGCATTTCAACTCCAAAAAATTAGTGGTTATGGATAACAGGAGATTGATGATCCCATAAAAGAAATAAATTATGAATTCATGGTCTGGAATTGTAGAGTTGAAGGAGAAAGATTTTATTATAATGTATGACTTGAAAGTAGAGAAAAGCATTTTTAAAAATCTTTTCTCGGCACATTTCTTTCATTGCTTCTCAAAGTCCAGTGTTTCATTCAGTAAATATTTATTGGTACCTACCTTGTTCCAAATACTTTGCTCAAAACTGGAAAGATACGAAGATGAATGTTATAGAACCCTGCCCTGCAGGAATTTACCATTTAGTAATGGAAATAACCAGTACAGAATGTGATACATTAGAGCATAGATGACAGAGCAACTAACTCTGTTCAGGGAATGAAGATATTTAAAAGACATTTGAGCTGGGTATTGAAGGATTTTCTGTCTCTAAAAATACATTTCATGCTTGTTTGAGTATAATTGATCCTTTAGGGCATTCATCTGATCATATTGCCTTTTTAGACTATATGTACATATCCTGTTTTTCTAAATGTAATTATTTTTGCTGCTGGTTTTAAGATTTATAATTTTCATATAAACCAAAAAGTAGTTGTTTAAATGGAGATGGAAGGTTTCTTTCTAGGGTAAAGTCTGAGCTGCTAGGCAATCCATGGAATTAGGAAAAATCTAATCTGTGATGTTACCAGTTCCTTCTGCCTTGTTCTTCTATTGCATTGGGTTTATTCTTTTGCAGTCAGTTTTCATATTCACATTATAGCCCTTTGGAAAGAGACAAAGAGCTTCTCTTTTAAAGGATGTGACTAGGAAGTTGGGTGCATCACTTCTGCTCACATCCTAACTTCTAAAATTTAGTCTCGTGTTTGCTGTTAGCTGCATGGGAGTATGAGATGTGTAATATCAAGCTCAATTCCCTAAAATTGCAAAGCAAAATGGGTCTGTTACTAAAAGTAAGAAGGATAAAATGGATTAGTGGGAGGGATTTAGTTGTTTATGCTACACAGTAAATCAGGAAACTGATATTATAGAATATGCCAGGAGAAAATTTCTGGTTTTGTACTTGGGAGTTCTAGTGGAACAGTTTATTTAGCGTTGTTACTGTCACTTTATTTTATTAGAACTGTCTTGTCATCCTTTTTCTTTCTGGATACTACCTGGATAAAGGATACTACCTGGATACTTTCTGGATAAAGACATTAGCAGGAAGAAGAAAGGATCACCCAGTGGTAGAAAGAAGAAACTAAGGGGATTAACTTGAGTCATTTGAGGAAGAAATTTTTGTCTGTTTCTTATCCCTAGTTGCCTATGGAACAAGAACTATTTGTGGAAGGAAGGGAAGGTCAAGAGTTCTAGAGTAAGAACAGCAAAAAAACAGGTGAGAAAGCTTTATTCACAGTAAGCAGTAGGTTACCCCCAAAGCAAGTTTGCACTATACTTCTGGTGTTTATCAGAAAGTAGGAAAAGTAGGTCACCAAGGAAGAAATGTGTTGTGGTAATGTAACAGAGAATATGGTGTGGGCAGATGGTCCAGTAAGATTAGTTTACCTTTCTCAGGTCCTCTGAAGATGTTCTGAAGTATAGGAAACTTATTTAAGAGATTACTTAACCATTTCCAGTTCTCAGGAAAGATAGCCAAAGTGTTAGTCCAGGGAAAGCACATTCTTTGGTTTAAATTTATCGAAATTATCAAGAATATGGATGGCTTAGGCCAGTTTAAGAAAGGTGTATTCTCTGGTTTTGTATTTATCAAGAAAATAGGCTCTTTTGGGGCGCCTGGGTGGCTCAGTCGTTGAGCGTCTGCCTTCGGCCCAGGTCATGATCCCGGAATCCTGGGATCGAGCCCCGCATCGGGCTCCTTGCTCGGCAGGAAGCCTGCTTCTCCCACTACCATTCCCTCTGCTTGTGTTCCTTCTCTCGCTGTGTTTCTCTCTGTCAAATAAATAAAAATCTTTAAAAAAAAAAAAAAAAAAAAAAAAAAGAAAATAGGCTCTTTTATGTGTGAGAGTTGCAGAAAAATCTTAACCCCTTGCAAAAAGAAGCCCCCTATATTTCATAGGATAAAGTATCTTACAGTAATGAGATATACTGAAGTATCAAAATATAAAAGTAGAATTACCGGTCAGAATGCCATGTAATTGCACTGAGATGTGGGATTTCCAAGTGCTTGAAAAGATTAGCAACTCATTTCTAAATCAATAAACATTAGTTGCAGATTTTCCATTCATCCTCATCCATCAGCAAAAACAATAATCTAAACAGAAATAGAAATCCAGATCCTAGTATTCTCAAAACAGATGACTTGTCCCATATTCATTGCCAAAACACTGACAGTATATGCCATATGAACTTCTTGGTGAATTTATCTATTATTGATCTTGCCATTTTATAAGGGGTTACATAAGACTGGTGGTACCTGAGGATGAGACTACTAGACACATCCATGGCATATCCTTAGAGTTTTAATTATTCTCTCTCTTTTTTAAAAAAAGATTTATTTGTTTATTTTAGAGAGAGAGTAGAGGGAGCAAACTGGGAGTCTCAAGCAGACTCCACACTGAGCATTGGAGCCTGACACAGGGCTCCATCCCACAACCGTGAGATTGCGACCTGAGCCAAAATCAAGAGTCAAATGCTTAACCAACTGTGCCACCCAGGTGCTCTTGATTCAGGTCATAAGAAGGTAAAATTCTGAACAGTATTAATCTCCTGCAGAAATACTTCTTAATTTAAATGTTCCTAGCATTAAACTTCATGCTTTTATTTTATTTTTTTTCCAAAGATTTTTTCCATTTATTTTGACAGAGAGAGAGATCACAAGCAGGCAGAGGCAGGCAGAGAGAGAGAGGGGCAAGCAGGCTCCCCGCTGAGCAGAGAGTCTGACATGGGGCTTAATCCCAGGACCCTGAGATCATGATGTGAGCCAAAAGCAGAGACTTTACCCACTGAGCCACCCAGGCGCCCCTAAACTTAATGCCTTTATAAAAGTAAATGAAACTCTTAGATTGCAGGTGATTCTTTTGGATCTTTTGCAAAAGTTTAAATTGAAGGTGTTCATTTTTCTACATGTAACATTAATCATCTTGCACCTCGTATGCTAATAGTTCCTTACATTCTTTATTCATCCAACAATTAACAGTGTCACATACCTATCTAGGCTCTAGAACAGTATTGTCCATTAAAAGTTTCTGTGATACGGAAATATGTATTATCCTTTATGTTAGCCACTAGCCATATGTGGCTAGTGAGCATTTGAAATGAAATGTCACTAATATTACTGAGGAACTGAATTTTAAATGTTAAGTAAAATATATTTGTGGCAAAACTATTGAGATACAGTGGTGAAAAATAAAGTCCCTGGGCTGCCTGGGTGACTCAGTTGTTTAAGCATCTGACTCTTTTTTTTTTTTTTTTTTTTTAATTTTTATTAACATATAATATATTATTTGCCCCAGGGTACATGTCTGTGAATCGTCAGGCTTATACATTTCACAGCACTTACCATAGCACATACCTTGATCTCAACTCAGGTCTCAATCTCAGGGTTGTGAGTTCAAGCCCAGAATTGAGCTTCACACGGGGGTGTGGAGTCTACTTTAATTAATTAATTAATAATTATAATTAATAATCAATAATCATAATTGATTAAAATAAATAACTTTAATTAATCAAAGTAAGTAGGTAAGTCCCTACCTTCTCTCTCTCTCTCTCTCTCTCTCTCTCTTTTTTAAAGATTTTGTTTATTTGACAGCGAGAAAGGGAACACATGCAGGGGAATCGGGAGAAAGAGAAGCAGGCTTCCTGCTGAGCAGGTGGGAGAGGGTACTGGATCCCAGGACCCTGGGATCATGACCTGAGCAGAAGGCCGACGCTTAACAATGGAGTCACCCAGGCGTCCCAGTACCTACCTTGTTGAAGTTTATACTTTTCTACTATGGTATCCATGAACCAGTTTAAGTACTTTATTGTATGTAACCCTACTTAAGTCTTTAAAAAATTCTGTCACTTGTTTTGAAACTTTACTTTTACTTCTTGCTATGGACTGTCTTGTGTCCCTCTAAAATTTATATGTTGTGGCCCTATTCCCCATGTCACTCTACTGGAGATATAGGGCATTTAAGAAAGTTAAGTTGAATGGGGTCATGAAGGCGAAACTTCTATCTAATAGCACTGGTATCTTTTACAATAGTCAAGTTATGGAAGGAGCTAAATTCCCATTGACAGAAAAGTGGAAAAAGAAGTTGTGGTATGTATATACAATAGAATATTACCATGCCATAAAAATAATGAAATCTTCCATCTGTGACAACTTGGATGGACCTAGAGGATACTACGCTGAGTGACATTAGACAGAGAAAGATGACTACCATGTGATTTCACTTAAATGTGGAATCTAAAAAACAAAAGAACAAATAAAACAAGACAACAAACAGACTCATTTTAAATACAGAGAAAAAACTGGTAGTTGCCAGAAGGAATGGGTGTGGGTGGATGGGGAAAATAGGCAAAAGGGATTAAAAGGTACAAACTTCCAGTTATAAAATGAGTAAGCCATGGAGATGTAAAGTACAGCTTAGGGAATATAGTTGATAATACTATAATCATTTTGTATGGTGACCAATGGTAACTAGATTTCATAATGTATATAAATATGGAATGTTGTACACCTGAAATTAATATTGTATGCCAGCTCTACTTAAATTAAAAACAAAAAAAATGGTGGCCTTACATAAGAGGGAGATACCAGATATCTCCCTCAGTCATGTGAGGACACAGTAATAAGTATACATGTCTGCAAGCGAGAACAAGAGCTCTCATCAGAAACTGAACCCTGCCCAAATCTTGATCTTGGACCTTCCAGCCTCCAGAACTTTGAGAAAATAAATTTCTATTGTTTAAGCCACTCAGTCTATGGTAGTTTGTTATGACAGCCTGAGTATATTAAGATACCCCCAGACTTCCTATTCTCTAGTATCATGATTCTCTTTAGCTTCTGTACTTTCTAGTTTTACTGCTAGTTGCAATTGCTGGCAAATCTAATTTTCCAATTACTACTAATTGGAAAATAGTACTAATATGCAGATTACTACTAATCTTAGTAACTCTACAGAATATATTTGCTTTATTACTTCTGCTTCTTATATTAACATTATGTTCATTTTTACCTTCCAAATAATTTTTACCCAAATTTTGTATATTCTTTAGGGACTCTTTTAAATTTTAATTCTTTGAGGAACTTTCCTCTATTCTAACCCCTCCTCCTCCTTGAATTGCTATATAACTTAGGGATTCTATAGGAATTCCTCCAACTTAATAGATGTTTCTTACCTTTCTGTTTGATATCCTTAAACATGTAAAATTCTTCTAGGGCTAGGATCTTTCTTTTTTCATAAACATCTTCAGTTAGCTTAATCCTGATGAAGAAAAGAGAGAAGTGACTTACTCAGGCCAAGGGAATTTATTGAATCCATACAAATTGTGGTTTATCCAATATATCAAGCCTAGCAATTTGAAAAATGTGTGTAGTAAATCTTATCCTTGGATATTGCACTGAAATATTGAGCAAGTACTTATTTAAAACAAAACTCTTGTGATATTTTACTTTGCATTCTAACAAAGCAAACATAATGTAGATTGCCTTCTGACAGTACATTGAATCTTTTTGAATTGGCAAAGTATGAATGAAGGTAACAAGAGAATTATTTCTAGGTTCCTTTAAAAAAATTTGTGTTAAGAGGCGCCTGGGTGGCTCAGTCGTTAAGCGTCTGCCTTCGGCCCAGGTCAGATTCCAGAGTCCTGGGATCGAGCCCCGCATCGGGCTCCCTGCTCCGCGGGAAGCCTGCTTCTCCCACTACCATTCCCTCTGCTTGTGTTCCCTCTCTCACTGTGTTTCTCTCTGTCAAATAAATAAAATCTTTAAAAAAAAAAAAAAAAAAAATTTGTGTTAAAAGAATTTGTGTTTTACATGGAACACTGGATGTGGTACGTAAACAATCTTGGAACACTGAAAATTTAAAAATAAATAAATAACAAATAAATATATTCATGTTTCCAATTTTCTACGTTGCTTGAGTATACGTTGAGTATCATAGGGTCACTAATATACCAGAGGGAATATTGATATGTATGCTTTTTATTAAACTCTGCTCTATGAAATAATATTTAGAAAATCTTAATGAAATAAGTGTTAGAAATAGGTATTTTAAGTATCTTTTCTTCATTTTTAAATATTTTAGAGCACTATATAGTTAAGGAGAATTCTGATTTTGATTATTAGAAAGCTGAGTATCTTAGTTATATCTTTTCAGCAGAGCTACTGTTACACAAAGTTACATCAGTACTTAACATAGTTGGCAAACTAAATTTGAAGTCATTGCATCCTGGTTGTTTAGTAACATATTGGCAGCAGAAAGATAGGCAGTGTTCTTTCCAGGCAGTTTGTTCATCCAAATATCAAGACAAGCCCTAGTCTGCCTTATATGTCTATAGCTGCCAATTTTCCTGTGGCTTCTTTATTTCTTTATCCATCTATCCAGCTGCTACTCACAGCTATTGCCACATTTGCCCTCTGGCTCGTGGGATAGAATGCTTAGCTTCCCCCGAGGCTGCTGTTAATGCTTCCTTTTTACTCTGCTGGCTGGGAATGCACTTGGCATCCTTAGTCTCAAACCTCTCCTCCTTCTTTTTTTCCACAGACACCAAGCACTTAAGTAGCACTTTCAGCCTCCACCAGTTTTCAGTAGTAGCTTTCAACCCCTCATTTCTGCTCTGGTAACTCAGCACACTGTCCCAGGAGAGCTTGACGAAGCCAATTTGCCTCTTCCCTCTTTCCTCTGTCTGTCCATCTTCCTTTTCTCTTTTTCCTCCTTACCCATTTCCCTGTCTCCCCTTTTATTTTTCTTTTACTCTCCTTACTCTTCCTGATGATTTTTTCTTTCTCTTTTTCGTAAAGTAGATACCACAGAGTTAGGCAAATATTTGTAATAGAAAATAAAACAATAGTAAATATTAAAATTTTTTAAAGTTTTCCCGATATTTTAATTTAAAAAAAAGGTGTTTTTGTTTTGTTTTGTTTAATACCTAAGTCTCCTTGCCACTGTATGACTATAATGCAGGTTCTGTAATATAAGTTCATGGGTATTTTCTTTTTTTCTTTTATATGTACAGTTGTAGATTCTGTATTTACATAGGCCTACTTGTTCAGATCAGTATATAATATGGTAAAAGATAAGAAATATTCCCAGCAAATATTTTACAAGGAGAAGAAGGGCCACTTAGGCATTTTTGTTTGTTTGTTTTGCCTAAAATGATTTAAATATGCAATTTGAGTTATTTTCGAACTAACTCCCTTCTGAACACTATGAATATTAGCTTTTCATTTTTCAAGTAGTGGTTTGTAAGTATCTTTAGAAATTTATAATCTAAAAAATAATAATCTGAGACTTGTATAGTCATATATATAAGTATATATATAACTTTATATAAAAGTGTATATATAAAAGTCTATATATATATAAGACTGGTATAGTCTTATATATCTAAGACTGTGTATAATCCAAAGATTAGAAAATAAAGATAATACTGTTAATTTGGGGATCAAGAATAACAGTGTTCCGTAAGCCTTAGTCATTAACTACTAACAATTTGTAGGACAGTTCTAAATGCCTGCACAATAGAAACATGAAAAACTCATATTGATAATAATAGACCTGAATAAGGCATTTAAAGCCCTTATTTTCTTCCTGCCCTCATTTCCCTTTGTTTTAATGCTTTCCAGTGGAGAGAAAAACTTTAGGTGAAGTTTGTGTTTTATAAATCCGATTTGTGTTCTTTTTCTATACCCTATTTAACCAAAATATATGTTTACTCTTACTCTGCAATTAAGTCTGCATTGTGAAGGTACAAAATGTCTTTTTCATCATAAAATCCTAAATGTATTTTTAGTTTTGTTAAATTTATAAGGTTTAATGTTGGATTTATGTTTAAGATGCATCAACCCATAAAAAGTTACTTACCTTTTACAGAACCTTCGGTAGGAGTCTCAACCATTCTGTTTCTTTGCTGAGACAAGGGGAAAGGGGAAGAGCAAGAAAGGAGAGGGGCATCTGCTTATTACATTCCTGAGTAAAAATTCCGAGTTTACAACTCTTGAGAAAAGAAAGTTTTACATATAATGTTTCACAGTCTTTTAAAAAGATATAAAAACTGCATCACTGTTCCCTATTGTTTGTATTAAGGAAACAATAATCAAAAGATACCTTATTATACTAAATGGAATAAACCTTTTAAAGCTGCACATATGACCCCTGCCAGACCGTAATGCTGCACGTACCCTTTTTCAGCCACCCTTGAGGCAGATGGGTGGGTACTGACAATTTCAGCAGCATTTAGAAATTCTTTTTGAGAGTGCCTTGGTCTAATTTAAGCCCATTTTAAAAAATTCTTCCCTCAGGAAGTTAACTGTTGCTACTTCCATTTTATTAGGCTTGTTCTGTGTTGCAAGTACTGAGAATACAAAAATGATGCTCTCAGTTTTTCATATGCCTTTTATTCATATGCAGTACCTGGAATACTTATGGGACATAAGGGTTGTATGATACCTTCATGGCAAGCTTCTATAAATCATCTAAGTGCTTCATGATCTTGAAAAAAAGCTTTTTAAGTTACTCTTAGAAAATTAACCAAAAAAAAAAAATAAAATATTTGTTTTAAGTAATCTTTCCTTTGGTAAATTAGTAAATGTGATTTTAAAGAGCAGTGTAACTTTTTTGAGCAGTATTTTTTTTTTAAAGATTTTATTTGTTTATTTGACACAGAAAGAGAGAGAGAGAGATCACAAGCAGGCAGAGAGGCAGGCAGAGAGAGAGGGGGATGTGGGGCTTGATCCCAGGACCCTGAGATCATGACCTAAGCCGAAGGCAGAGGCTTTAACCCATTGAGCCACCCAGGCGCCCCTTTTTTGAGCAGTATTGTCCTATTTCTGCATGCAGTACTTCTTGCTAATATCCACAAAACATATATGCTTTAATACTCATAATTAATATTCATAATAGCCAACCAGTGGAAATTCCCAAGTGTCTATCAACCAATGAATGGATTAACAAAATATTGTATATCCATATCAATGAATATTATTCAGCCATCACAAGGAATGAAGTACTGATGCATGCTACACCATGGATGAACCATGAAAACATGACGCTAAGTAAAAGAATCTAGACACGTAGTCTTACTTTTATGTAGTGGTTCATTATTAGTGTTTTATTAATAGATAAATTAATAATGTAAAAATTATTAGTAGTATGTAATTCATAAGAATGGCTAAGAAATTATTTTACTGAATTTTATATTCTGAATGTAGCATATCTTATTGTCCAAGTAATTGGCAGGGTACATCCTAGTCCTATTTGTAACATTACTGTCTTTCTATTTGAAAACATTGGTGGTGTTGCTTTCATCATATGGAAGTGTTTTTTCTATATTACGTATGTAGTGGATATGGCAGGTTTTTCCTATATTACATACATGTTAAACTTCCCTTTGGATGTGGCTCTAAGTTCTGTTTATCGGAACTTTTTTGGCTCTTTCCTCCCTGTCCATAAAGCAGCCTAATAGCTTTGTTCAAAATTAGTCTTGCTGTCTCTGATGGTTGCAAACAAGTTGCCTTGTCTGCTCCTGATATCTCCCAGCATTCCACATCTTGAAGTTATTTTTAGTATCTGGATTTCCTTTTTAAATTGATCTGGGGAGTTTGTATTCATTTACATTCTTTAGACAATTGAGATCTTTGAAATTATAGCACTTTGAAAAATAATAAAAGCCATTAATAAAAGTGTGTTTTATTTTCATCTGGAAATTTGATTTACTCAGGCACAAAAGAAATAGATACTGTGAATGACTATGATCAATTTATGAAAAGCAGCAGTTATTATTATGTACCTTTAGGGATCGCTGATCAGCCTAGCCAAGAATAATAAATGAGAAAAACATTATTTCCTGCCTTGATGAGAGGATCAGTGTTCAGTAGAGTTCAAAAAGCAAACTGGACAGGTGGCCAATTATCAATCACTTAGATATATCAGAAGCAAGGGTTTGTGCTAATAGTAAAATGTCTTATTACCTCTAATAATTGATATAATTTGGAATGCTATTTAGAATGATGACAAGATATGTGAAATTTAGGAAAATATGGACTTACAGTTTTTTAATTCAGGTGATCATCAAGTGGCCAGATACACATTGTATTTGTTATGCCCATGAGGACGAACAAGAATAAGGCACTCTTAAGTTAATGTAGAACAAATATTTAAAATAGATATGATAGACTCCAGGCTCCCATAAATTGGGCATTGGTTTACAATTATGATTGATTACTTATGTTATTTACAATGTGTTAGATTATAAAACTTGACCTATGATCTCCTGAATGGGCATGTGTCTTGTTGAAAATTGCAGGTCTTATAGAGATATGAAGTGCTATTTGTTAAAAAGATACAGCTTTTTCCTCTCCCACTTCAAAAATTAAAGTAATCCTCTGTTTCTAAAGAATTTAAATCAAGTCCTAGTCTGCATCAGCTGCTACATAGTATAGGAATTCTTTCTTTTTATATTCATTTACAGATTACATATTAATCTGATATTTATTTATTTAAAAAAGTTTTTATTGACATATAGTGTATTATTTGCCCCAGGGTACATGTCTGAATCGTCAGGCTTACACATTTCACAGCACTTACCATAGCACATACCCTCCCCAGTGTCCATAACCCAGCTACCCTATCCCTACCTCCCCACCCCCAAGCCACCCTCAGTTTGTTTCGTGAGTTTAGGAGTCTCTTATGGTTTGTCTCCTTCCTGATCCCATTTGTTTAATCTCCCTCCCCCACCCCCCAGGGCCCCCTGCCCTGCCTCTCAAATTCTTCATATCGGAGAGATCATATGATAATTGTCTTTCTCTGATTGACTTATTTCGTTTAGCATAATACCCTCCAGTTCTATCTATGTCGTTGCAAATGGCCAGTTTTCATTTCTCTTGATGGCTGCATAGTATTCCATTGTATATATATACCACATCTTCTCATCCATTCACCTGTTGATGGGCATCTATGGTCTTTCCATAGTTTGGCTATTGTGGACATTGCTGCTATAAACATTCGGGTGCACGTGCCTCTTCAGATCACTACATTTGTATCATTAGGGTAAATGTAAATACCCAGTAGTGCGATTGCTGGGTCATAGGGTAGCTCTTTTTTCAACTTTTGAGGAACCTCCATACTGTTTTCCAGAGTGGCTGTACCAGCTTACATTCCCACCAACAGTGTAGGAGGGTTCCCCTTTCTCTGCATCCTCGCCAACATCTGTCCTTTCCTGACTTGCTAATTTTAGCCATTCTGACTGGTGTGAGGTAGTATCTCATTGGTTTTGATTTGTATTTCTCTGATGCCGAGTGATGTTGAGCACTTTTCCATGTGTCTGTTGGACATTTGGATGCCCTCTTTACAGAAATGTCTGTTCGTATCTTCTACCCATTTCTTGATCAGATTATTAGTTCTTTGGATGTTGAGTTTGAGAAGTTCTTTATAGGTTTTGGATACTAGCCCTTTATCTGATATGTCATTTGTGAATATCTTCTCCCATTCTGTCAGTTGTCTTTTGGTTTTATGGACTGTTTCCTTGGCTGTGCAAAAGCTTTTGATCTTGATGAAGTCCCAGTAGTTCATTTTTGCCCTTGCTTCCTTTGCCTTTGGTGATGTTTCTAGGGAGAAGTTACTGTGACTGAGGTTGAAGAGGTTGCTGCCTGTGTTCTCCTCAAGAATTTTTTTTAAAAATATTTTGTTTATTTGACAGAGAGAGATCACAAGTAGGCAGAGAGGCAGGCAGAGAGAGAGGGGGAAGCAGGCTCCCTGCTGGGCAGGGTTCCCGATGCGGGGCTCAATCCCAGGACCCTGAGATCACAACCTGAACCGAAGGCAGAGGCTTTAACCCACTGAGCCACCCAGGCGCCCCCTCTTTAAGAATTTTGATGGATTCCTGTCTCACATTGAGGTCACATCCATTTTGAATCTATTTTTGTGTGTGGTGTAAGGAAATGGTCCAGTTTCATTCTTCAGCATGAGACTGTCCAATTTTCCCAACACCATTTGTTGAAGATTTTTTGTTCCATTTCTTTGAAAAAAAAATTGATGGTATTTTAATAGGGATTACATTAAATGTGTAGATTGCTTTTGGTAGCATAGACGTTTCCACAGTATTTGTTCTTCCAATCCATGAGCATGGAATGTTTTTCCATTTCTTTGTGTCTTCCTCAATTTCTTTCATGAGCCCTTTATAGTTCTTTGAGTACAGATTCTTTGCCTCTTTGATTAGGTTTATTCCTAGGTATATTATGGTTTTGGGTGCAGTTGTAAATGGGATCAACTCCTTAATTTCTCTTTCTTCTATCTTGCTGTTGTTGTATAGAAATGCAACTGATTTCTGTGCATTAATTTTATATCCTGACACTACTCAATTCCTATATGAGTTCTATCAGTCATGGAGTGGAGTCTTTCGGGTTTTCCACATAAAGTATAATAACATCTGCAAAGACTGAGTTTGACTTCTTCGCCAATTCAGATGCCTTTTATTTCTTTTTGTTGTCTGATTGCTGAAGCTAGGACTTCTAGTACTATGTGGAATAGCAGTAGAGATAGTGGACATCCCTGCCATGTTCCTGATATCAGGGGAAAAGCTCTTAGTTTTTCCCCATTGAGGATGTTATTCGCTGTAGATTTTTCATAGATGGCTTTGATGATATTGAGGATTGTACCCTCTATGACTACACTGTGAAGAGTTTTGATCAAGAAAGGATGCTCTACTTTGTCAAATGCTTTTTCAGCATCAATTGAGAGTATCGTATGTTTCCTGTTCTTTCTTTTATTAATGTATTGTATCACATTGAATGATTTGCAGATGTTGAACCAACCTTGCAGCTTGCGAATGTTCAACCAACTTGATTGTGGTGAATAATCCTTTTAATGTACTGTTGGATCCTATTGGCTAATATTTTGGTGAGAATTTTTGCATCCATGTTCATCAAGAATATTGGTCTGTAATTCTCCTTTTAGATGCAGTCTTTGGTTTTGGGATCAAGGTAATGGTGACCTGATAAAATGAGTTTGGAAGTTTTCCTTCCATTTCTATTTTTTGGAACAGTTTCAAGAGAATAGTTATTAATTCTTCTTTAAATGTTTGGTAGAATTCCCCTGGGAAGCAATCTGGCCCTGGGCTCTTGTTTGTTGGGAGATTTTTGATGACTGCTTCAATCTCCTTACTGGTTATGGGTCTGTTCAGATTTTCTGTTTCTTCCTGGTTCAATTTCGGTAGTTTATGTGTCTCTAGGAATGCATCCATTTATTCCAGATTGTCCAATTTGCTGGTGTATAGTTGTTCATAATATGTTCTTATAATTGTATTTCTTTGCTGTTGGTTGTGATTTCTTCTCTTTCACTCATGATTTTATTAATTTAGGTCCTTTCCCTTTTCTTTTTGATAAGTCTGGCCGGGGGTTTATCAATCTTATTAATTCTTTCAAAGAACCAGCTTCTAGCTTCATTGATCTGTTCTACTGTTCTTTTGATTTCATTTCATTGATTTCTGCTCTGATCTTTATTATTTCTCTTCTCCTGCTGGGTTTCGGCTTTCTTTGCTGTTCTTTCTCCAGCTCCTTTAGGTGTAGGATTAGGTTGTGTTTTTGAGATCTTTCTTGTTTCTTGAGAAAGGCTTGTATTGCTAGATACTTTCCTCTAAGGACCGCCTTTACTGTGTCCCAAAGATTTTGAACAGTTGTGTTTTCATTTTCATTTGTTTCCATGAATTTTTTTTTTAAAAAATCTTCTTTAATTTCCTGGTTACCCCATTCATTCTTTAGTAGGATGCTCTTTAGCCTCCATGTATTTGAGTTCTTTTCAATTTTCCTGTTTTGATTGAATTCTAGTTTCATGCAATTGTGGTTTGAAATTATGCAGGGAATGAGCCTAGTCTTTTGGTACCAGTTGAGACCTGATTTGTGACCCAAGATATGATTTATTCTGGAGAATGTTCCATGTGCACTAGAGAAGAATGTGTATCCTATTGCTTTGGGATGGAATGTTCTGAATATATCTGTGATGTCCATTTGGTCCAGTATGTCATTTGGAGCCTTATTTCCTTGTTGATCTTTTGCTTGGATGATCTGTCCATTTCGGTGAGGGGGGTGTTAATGTCCTCTACTATTATTGTATTATTGTTGATGTGTTTCTTTGACTTTGTTATTAATTGTTTTATATAATTGGCTGCTCCCATGTTAGGGGCATAGATATTTATAATTGTTAGATCTTCTTGTTGGACGGTCCCTTTACGTATGATATAGAGTCCTTCCTCATCTCTTATTATACTTTTTGGCTTAAAATCTAATTTATCTGATATAAGGATTGCCACCCCAGCTTTCTTTTGATGTCCATTAGCATGGTAAATTGTTTCCCACACCCTCACTTAAATCTGGAGGTGTGTTTCGGTCTAAAATGAGTTTCTTGTAGACAACATATTGGTGGGTCTTGGTTTTTTATCCATTCTGATACTCTGTGTCTTTTGATTGGGGCATTTAGCCCATTTACATTCAGGGTAACTATTGACAGATATGAGTTTAATGCCTTTGTATTGCCTTTAAGGTGACTGTTAACTGTATATTTTCTCTGTTCCTTTCTGATCTATGTTCCTTTTAGGCTCTCTCTTTGCTTAGAGGACCCCTTTCAGTATTTCCTGTCGGATTGGTTTGGTGTTTCCAAATTCTTTTAGTTTTTGTTTGTCCTGGAAGCTTTTTATCTCTCCATCCATTTTCAATGACAGCCTAGCTAGATATAGTATTCTTGGCTTCATATTTTTCTCGTTTAGTGCTCTGAATATATCATTCCAGTTCTTTCTGGCCTCCTGGTCTCTGTGGATAGATCTGCTTCCAATCTAATATTTCTGCCTTTGTATGTTACAAGCTTTGTGTCCTGAGCTGCTTTCAGGATTTTCTCTTTGTCACTAAGACTTGTAAGTTTTCTTATTAGATGACGGGGTGTGTACCTATTTTTATTGATTTTGAGGGGTGTTCTCTGTGCCTCCTGGATTTTGATGCTTGTTCCCCTCACCAAATTAGGGGAATTCTCTACAATAATTTGTTCCAATATACCTTCCGCCCCAGTCTCTCTCTCTTCTTCTGGGATCCCAATTATTCTAATATTGTTGCATCTTATGGTATCACTTATCTCTCAAATTCTCCCCTCCTGGTCCAATAGTTGTTTGTTTCTCTTTTTCTCAGCTTCTTTATTCTCCATCATTTGGTATTCTATATCACTAATTCTCTCTTCTGCCTCATTTATCCTAGCAGTAAGAGCCTCCCTTTTTTTTTTTAATTGCACCTGATCAGTAGCTTTTTTTATCTTAACTTGGTTAGATTTTAGTTCTTTTATCTCTCCAGAAAGGGATTCTCTAATATCTTCCATGCTTTTTTGGAGCCCAGCTAACACCTTAATAATTGTCATTTTGAACTCTAGTTTTAACATATTACTAATGTCTGTATTGATTAAGTCCCTAGCCATCGGTACTGCCTCTTGTTTTTTTTTTTTTTTTTTTTTTGTGGTGAGTTTTTCTGCCTTGTCATTTTATCAAGATAATAATAGATGAATGAGAGAACAAAATACTAAAAGGGTAGCAAGAACCCCATAAAAATCAGAAGAGAGCCGAAACTAGGGGGTTGAAAAAAGTGGGGGGTGGGGGGAGAAGAAGAAATTAAAAAATAAAGAGAAAAAGAAAAATATATATATATTTTATTAGACTTGTGATTAGAACAGAGCCCCATACCTGATTTTGGGTGTTTTTTTTGACTCTTAAAAGAAACTACTTCCCAAAATTTTAAAGAAAGAAAAACTTGTAAATATACAAAAATAAGGTTAAACACTATGAAGGGATGGAATATGAGCGTAAAGATGAAAAATAAAAAAGAGATTGATAAGAGGTTGGTTGAAAAAAGAAAAGTGAAGAAAAATAGAGAAAAGACTATGATCAGGCTGGAGACTAGAACCAAGCCGTATGCTAGATTTATGGTATATTTTGATCTATTAGAAGAAATTGTATACCAAAATTTTGAAGGAAAAAAAAAACCCTATATGTATACAAAAAATAACGTTAAATACAATGAGGGGATAAAATATGAATGTAAAGTGAAAATTAGAAAAGATTTTAAAAAAGGTATTGGTAAGATACTAATTAAAAACATTAAAATAGGAAAGAGGAAAAATAAAATTTAAAAAAAAGAAAAAAGAAAATTTAAAAAATATAACTCTGAAAAACTAAAGGATCATGGGGGAAAAAGACATGAATTCTGTGTTGCTTTTTCCTAACTCTGGAGTTCCACAGTTTTCATTGATTGATGACCTTGGTCTTGGCTGGATATTCTTGCTGATCCTCTGGGGGAGCCTGTTGCAGTGATTCTCAAATGTCTTTGCCCGAGGTGGAATTGCACCACCCTTGCCAGGGACCAGGCTGAGCAATCTACTGGAGTTCGCTCTTGGGAGTTTTTTTCCCTAAATGCTTTCCGTACAGCTTTGGAGGATGGGACTGAAGTTGGTGGCCTCTCAGTCTCCAGCCTGTAAGAGCCAGGAGCTCGGGGCCCCACTCCTCAGTGTGCCCTCAGAGAAAAGCAGTCAATCACTCCCATCTCCCTCCTAGTCTCCTTTCACACTTCCAGCTCAGTGAACCTGTGACTAAGTGTTTCTATCTCTGGCGTACAGTCCCGTCTGGAGTCACCAAACCAAGGAGATTCCTGCAGCACACTCCCACACCGCTCCTCTTGCAAGAGGAAGGAAGGGGTCTCTCCGGAGCTGCCCCTTGTGGGGTCCCTGCTTAAGGAGCAGTGGCCCGACTGTGCCTCACATCATGGTAAGCCCGAACTGATAGGCCGGTGCTTGGCTCTGTGTCTGCAGTCGACTTCCCCACCCTGATACCAGGGAGCTTGGCCACTCTCAGACACCCCCAGCCTTTCTGCGACCCCACAGGTCCTGAAACCACACTGTCCCCGCGAGGGCTATCCCCCCTGCTTAGCCTCTGGTGTGATTTCCCTCAGTGGAGCAGATTTCTAAAAGTTCTGATTATGTGCTCCACTGCTCTGCAGCTGCTGGGAGCCGGCCCCTCCCCTCCTGGTCTATCTTCCCGATGCTTTGGATTCAGTTTTCCACATGTCCTATCTTCCAGAAAGCATTCGATTTTCTGTTGCTAGAATTGCTGTTCTTCTCTTCTATCTTCTGTTGAGTTTTTAGGTGTTTAGAATGGTTTGATATCTATCTGAATGTCTGGGATCTGATAATATCTCAGCCTCCTACTCCTCTGCCATCTTTGCTGACCTAGAATAGCATTTCTTTAATTTACTTGGTAGATATGTTCGGTGTACTGCATAATTTATGAATGACACCCTAAATCGTTAATTATGGACCCGGGTTTCTGTGTGCAAAACATTGCATGAACTAAATAGTTGCTCTATTGTTTGCATATTGGTGGACTATTTTAAAATACTTCATGCTAAAGTGTTAAAGCATTCTTACTAAAGTTAGCAATGTTGCTGCTTAAAAGTCTCATGATATTTTATGGCAACTGTAACCAATAAAAAGTTGTAGCTCCTAAGTACATTTTATTCCTACTACCTTGTTAATAATAGTAGTATTTTAGGTATGAGATTTAGAAATTATGACCAAAGAATGTGTTATAATAATAACTTAAATTTGTATATATTTAACATTTATAAATAGGTTTCACTTCTTAGTTATTTGAGCTTCATTAGGTCTTTGGGGCTGATAATAATTCTAATTTTTTTGAGATTCAGACTGATAGACAAGGTTACACAATTAATAAGTATCAAATATTCAAAATCACGTTTCCATAATCCAAGTCCATTACCCTTTCTTTCTAATTATATATTATAGTACTTCATAATTTTCAGAGCAGTTTTTACACATTTTCTTTGAATTTTGAAAGAATCCTCTGTTGTAGATAGAATAAGTGTTAGGTTAGTGGTTTTTTAATAAATCTGATAGTCCAGAAATCCTAGCCAGAGTAATTAGGTGAGAAAAAGAAGTACAAGTCCTCCAAATCAGAACGCTAAAGTAAAATTGTCCTAATTTGTCCATGATCTTATACACTAAAACCTTAAAGACTCACACAAAAAAACTTTTAGAACTAACAGATGTGGGGCCCATGGGTGGCTTAGTCAGTTCTGCATTTGACCCTTGATTTCAGCTCAGGTCATGATCTCAGGGTCATGAGCTTGAGCTCCACATCGGGCTCCATACCTGCTTAAGATTCTTTCTTTACCTCTCCCCTTCACTCCCACTGTCTCTCTAAAAAAAAAAAAGAACTAATAGATGATTTCAGTAAAGTTGTAGAATACAAAATCACCACACAAAAATGTGTTCTTTTTTTATATACTGACAATGAATTATTTGAAAAGGAAATTAGAAAAACAGTTCCATTTACAATTGCACCAAAACCAATAAAATACTTAGGAATAAACTTGAGAGGAAAAACTGATAACACTGGAAACCACAAACATTAGTGGAAAAAAAAAATTAGATACAAACAGATGTCAAGATATCATGTGTTCATGGATTTGATTACTTAAGGTTAAAATTTTCATAATACCCAAAGCATTCTACAGATTCAGTGTAATCTCTATAAAAAAAATCCCAGTGTCAATTTTTTAAAGAAATAGAAAAAGTAATCCTAAATTCATGTGAAACAAGAGACCCTGAATAGTCAAAACAGTCTTGAGAAAGGAGAACAAGGCTGGAGGCATCACACTGACTGATTTCAAAGTATATTACAAAGCTACAATAATTAAAATACTATGGTACTGGCATAAAACAGATACACAGATAAGAGAGTGAAATAGAATAGAGAACCCAGAAATAAATCCATGGATATATGGTTAGCTATTCTTCAACAGGGTGCCAAGAATATACAGTAAAGAAGGGTTGTCCCCTAAATAAATAGCACTGGGAAAACTGAATATTCACATGCAAAAGAATAAAATTGGAGACTTATCTTACGCCATATGCAAGAGTCAACTCAAAATGGATTAAAGACTTAAACATAAGACCTATAGCCATAAAACTTATAGAAGAAAACATAGTGGAAAAGCTTCATGAGATTGATCTTGGCAACGATTTCATGAATATAAAACCAAAAGCATAGACTACAAATACAAAAATAGACTAGTGGGCCTACATTATACTAAAAAGCTTATGCACAGCAAAGGAAACAATTGATAAAATGAAAAGGCAACCTGTGGAATGAGATATTGAGAAGATCTTTGAGGAGATATTGAGATCTGGTATGGGTTAAAACAGATCAAGGAGGTCTAAGGAAAATGTAAACTAGAAGATGTGTTAGTTATCTATTGCTGTGTAACAATTTACTCCAGAATTTAACAGCTAAAACAACAATAGGCTTTTATTATCTTGCATTGTCCCTTTGGATCAGGAATTTGGGAGGAGTGGCTTAGCTAGGTGGTTCTGACTATCACTCATTAGATTGTAGCCAAGATGTTTGTTGGAGCTACAGTAATCCAGAGGTATGACTAGGGCTTAAAAATAGGCTTCTAAGATGACTTGATCACATTGTTGTTGAGTTAGCAGACCTCAGTTTCCTACCACAAAGACCTCTCCATAGAGCTGCTCGAATAACTTTACCATATGGCAGTTGACTTTCCCTAAGGCAAGCAGTCGAAATTGAGGAGGGTGGGAGGCACAATATCTTTTATGACTTAGTCTCAAATGTCCACTGTGTTATTTCAGCTGTATCCAATTGGTTATGTAGATCTCCTATATTCAGTGTAGGAGGGAACTAGCAAGAGCATGAATACCAAGAGGTGAGAATCATTAGGGGCTTACCACCGCAGATGGAAAACTAGAAAGGTAACTGACATCTAATAAGAACTTACCCTATACCAGGCATATAATTTAATTCTTGGGAATAATTTTATGAGGAGTGTATTAGTTTTTCATTTCAGAGATGAGTAAATCGAAGCTTTGAGAACCTAATTTGTGCCCACCATCTTATAACCATTTGAGCCAGACTTGGAATCCAGGTCTGTTAGCCCATTCCTATAAAATGTCATGATATGGAAAGCAAATATGGTTGTAGTGGTTTGGTACATCAACTTTGAAGACATAAGGTTGTTTGAGATTTAATTGATGTAATTTAGGCAAATTATCACTGTACTCAAATAGTAAGCCAGTACTTACTGTTTTTATTATATATCTTTGTAATTTAAGAACTAAAAGAAATTACAAGAAGTGAGGATAAAAGACATGTTTGAAAGAATAATTAACTGGCAGAAAAGGGGTTATGGTTATTCAAGGACATTTAGATTTTGAGTTACTTGGATTATTAGATCAAAAGTATAAGAACACTTAAAGGTGACTGCAGTGAGCAGAGAAGGTAGACTTCTAAGAGAGAAGCCATTAGTATGAATTCTGAAGCCTTCAAGATTGATGACAGGGAATAGAACTATGAACCAAAGGCTGAAATAATTGAAGGAAATGGTATATGCTTCATAAAGGCAGTTCATAATTTGCTTAAGAATAATTTGATGGAGCGTTAAAATGAGAATATAGGCAGTATTTTAAGTTTTATGGTGACTGAGTGTTAATGAAAATTATATTTTTATCTCACAAGTATATAAAACAAGGTATTTCTTTAATATTATTTGTACATTTATATGAAAGTTATACTACTTAAGTTTGTTTTGTGCTCTCTGCTCTCTACGCCGTTTTGTACATGGTTGTTTTCACATCTGTGTCTTCAGTGGACTGGGAGCTTCTCCACACAGGCATGAAATGCCTCATTTATCTTTGTCCCAAAGTGCCTAACACAATGCCCCAAACATAGTAATAGATAGTGAAAATTAGATAAATTAGTGGCTTATCAGATCATACTTTTCAACTCACTCTGTAAAGGAGATAGATTATATTCATACTGGGATGTGCTTGTGTAACTGATATGAAAAGTCTGAATTTAATATTTATTAACGCTTCTCATTGTATAGGCTGTGGCTCACATGGTGGGAATAAAGGCTCTGAGAATCCTTTGAGTAGGGCAGCAATCCTCCTTGCACTTCAAAAAGTAGCAATTAAGGCCCCTAATATGTACCAATAACTGTCTTAGGCATGGGAACCAAACATGAATGAGCTGTGATCGTGTCTTTAAGATAGCTCAGTTGAGGAAGAGACAGACATATATAAACATCATTTTTAAAAAATTAATCAGGGATGCCTGGTTGGCTGAGTTGATTAAGTGTTTGACTCTGGCTCAGGTCATGATCCCAGAGTCCTGGGATCAAGTCCTGCATGGGGCTCCCTGCTCAGCTGGGGAGCCTGCTTCTTCCTCTCCCACTCTTGCTGCTTGTGTTCTGTCTCTCGCTGTCTCTCTCTCTGTGTCAAGTAAATAAGTAGAAGTCTTAGGGGAAAAAAAAAGGCTCTCTTTCCCTCTCCCTCTACCCCCTCCCCTCTATGCGCACATGTTCTCACTCTTTCTCTCTCAAATAAATAAATCTTTAAAAAATAATTAATCGACTTTATTTATTAGAGCAGTTCGTTTTTAAAAAAAATGGAGGGGAATATAAAATTCCATATACATCTCTCACTCTCCCTCCCCCCATAATAATAGGGATATTATTAACATCTTGAATTAGTGTGTTACATTTATTACAATTGATGAGCCAGTATTGACACATTAACTGAATTCCATATTATGTTAATGTTCACTTTCTTTGTTATACATTCTGTGGACTTTGACCAATATATAACGCAGCTTTACCATTATGGTGCCATACAGAATAGTTTCACTGCCCTAAAGGTCTCCTGTGTTCTGCGTTTTCATTCTTCCTACACTTCCTGCTACTCTAAACTCCTGGCAACCACTGATCATTTTATCATTTCTGCATTATTTCTTTTTCCAGAATGTCATATATTTGGAATCATACCATATGTAACCTTTTCAGATCGGCTTCTTTCACATAGCAGTATGCACTTAAGGTTCTTCTGTGTCTTTCATGGCTTGATATGATGGCTCATTTATTTTTATATTCCATTGTATAGATGTACCATAGTTTATCCATTCAGTTATTGAAGGATATCTTGGTTACTTCTAAATTTTAGCAGTTATTAGTAAAATTGCTATAAATTTTCATGTAGACAAATTTTCAACCCATTTGGGTAAATACCAAGCCATACAATTACTGGATAATATAGGATAATTTACACCAAGTAATACTCTCCTTTGGATCTAAATTTGCTAAGTTTTCACACAACTGTCCATCTGCTAGGAATATTGAGACTTATAACTAGGGTTTAAATGATTCATTTTCTAAAAAACTGCCAAACTGTATTCCAGTAAATAATGTTACTCTACTAAACTTTTTAAAAATATATTTAGTTATGTTTTAAGATAGAGTTATCACAGTAGAGGTATTAAGATACAGGTATCATAGTTAAACACAGAAGCGGAAAGGAATAGTCATGAAGAACACTAAATGACAGTTCTGATAAAAGAAAAAGAGCAAGGCAGATGTCAAGAAAATGTCAGCATCAAATTTGTAGAGATGTGTAGATGTTGGGTTCCGAAGAAAATTCTGGAGCTAATAGTGGAGAATTCTTTTTTTTTTAAAACAACTTTTTAAAATTTATTTTAATTTTTTTAAGATTTTATTTATTTATTTGACAGAGAGAGAGAAAGGACAAGCAGGAGGAGCAGCAGACAGAGGGAGAGGGAGAAGCAGGCTCTCTGCAAAGCAGGGAGCCAGATGTGGGACTCCATCCCTGGACCCTGGGATCATGACCTGAGCCAAAGGCAGAGGCTTAACCTTCTGAGCCATCCAAGTGCCAAGTGGAGAATTCTTTTTTTAAAATGCTGCCTCACTGGGGCACCTGGATGGCTCAGTTGTCTTTAAGTGTCTGATTCTTGATTTTAGCTTATGTAATGATCTCAGGGTCCTGGGATCAAGCCCCGAGTTTGGCTCTGTGCTCAGTGCAGAGTGTCCTTGTCCCTCTCCCTCTGTTCCTCTCCCCCCAAACCCCCTAAACAAACAAACAAACAAGTAAAATCTTTTTTTAAAAAAAGCTGCCTCACTAATGCCCTTAAAGGCACTATGGCAATGTTGTGTGGAAGAACAAAGACTTCAACATCTTCAATTCAGGAAATAATTCAGAAGAATTGGACCTGAAACTTTTTATGAATGACCAATTTATTTCATTTACATATTTTTAATATACATACAATACTTAATAAAATCTGTCTAAAAAGTCTGACAACTGTTTCAATCAGTATAAAATTAAACTTCTGCATGATAATGCACTTTGTTATAATTATTTTGCAGCCCTCTTTATTTCTTAGCAATACATAAAATAAAGTTTCATCTTATCATCAGTAGAGCCTTACTCTGTGAAATTAGTATATTTTATATGTGTGTTCATTGTATCTCTAGAGCTGCCCCAGCAGTTTTTAAACATTGTCAACATAGTTCTCTCACCTATAAAGAGTTATCATGGGTTAAATTCTAGTTTCTGTGCTTTTAGCTAAATTAGATCAGTGCCACTAGTTTTCTCATTCTAATCAGAGGTTCTGATAGACCTGTACATCTTCATCAAAGGTATCTGATAATATTTTTAACACATGTTATCTTTGGAGAAGAGAAACAATGAAGTAATTAAAAAGACACTGAAATAACATTCTTTAAGAGGACATTCTTAATATATAGTATTTTAATAGGATCAGTTTCTTATTTACACCAAGTAATACTCTCCTTTGGATCTAAATTTGCTAAGTTTTCACACAACTGTCCATCTGCTAGGAATATTGAGACTTATAACTAGGGTTTAAATGATTGTACTCGAGCCTCATTCATTAAAAAAGAAAAAGTAGCCAGATTGGAACTCTCAGCTTCTGAGTCCTCAATCCCTTATTCCCACAGTTGGCACTATCACATATTTTAAACTTGGAAAAAGTTTAATCCAGTTTCAGGCTATGTTCCAGTAGATCCAAATATGGTACACAGAAAGACATCCATCCTGTAAACATGAATGAGAGGAAGAGAACAATTAGATAATGCAGTAATGTTTTTAGATGTGTACATAAGAAGCTCTTTTTAGAAAATGTTTTTTAAATTACTTGACATCAGCATATGTAAGTTAAACAGGATTTGGTTCATAGTAGTTTCTTCCTTTAGAACTGTCTTTCCAAGAAGGATGATAAAGTGAAATATAAACACCACATGAAAAGTGAACTGGTTTCTAAACATTTCATTGATTCTTTTTAAAATAAACATCTTATCATTGTTACCTTTAGTGTGGGTACAGTATCTCCTCAGGTCATTACATCATGCAAAGTAGATTTTAAATGTTTTTATATATTTGATAGAGTCCAAATGCTTCAGTAATGGTCTGACTTAGGTATTGTTTACATGAGCTTCTTTGTTACACTGCCAGCCAGTTCTCTGGAGGTGCTTTCCAGAATGATAATGTTATGCAATATACTAGATATAAATCAGCTTTCATTTTAAAAAACGATAGTTTAATGGACAACTTTGCTCTACAGGTTTGTTTTTGTTTTTGTTTTCATTTTTAGAGAAGTATCTGAGCTTTTCATCTATGTATTTGAGTAGTACTGCTGATGGGAACATTTTCTTCAGCTTAGATAATGAACAGTGAGTTTTTCTCAAGGTAAGCAGTGAGTTAGGAGTATTATGATTTCTCCCTTCCACAAGAAGTGAGAATTGACATTTTAGAGGACCAAGCAGCACGCAGAATACTATGAAAATCTGGAATCTGGCAACTTGGAGAGTGAGGATTAACTTCTGGGTCATTAGTGGCTGAGTTTGAAGAACCACTCATTCTCTTTGTATTGCTTTAAATCCTTTCAAATGGCATATAGTGGTGGCCTTTAAAAATATATACTGGGACACCTGGCTGGCTCAGTCAGTGGGTCTCAGGGTTGTAAGTTCAAGCCCCATATTAGGTGTAGAGATTACTTAAAAAAAAAATCTTTAAAAAATTATACACACACACACACACACACACACACACACACACACACAGAGACTGTTTCTTAGTCTGTGTCTTTTTAATACTATTGTTTATAAAATTATAGAAAATAGTGAAAGATAGAGTTTAAGGGTTATATTGATAATCTTAAATCTGTTTATGTTCCCTTTGTTGATATTAAAGTCATTATCAATATTTATAAAGGGAATATTTTTCATAGAAGAAATGTGAAAGAATTAGCTGAAACATTTGGTTAGACATTTACTCCTCTCTTTGTGCTTTTTATTGGAATGCATTGCTAAAAGTGGTTCAGGGTATAAGCAAATTACTTCATTTTGATTCTAGATGCTGAGCTCCTAATAGCTTTTAAATTTATACAGTTTCTGTTTAGCTGTCAAAACATTTAATTATATCATGCCCAAAGGTGTAAAGCTGTCAAATAAATCCAAGTTTAGGCATAAACATTTGCTAAGTTACATGCGCTACTACACCATAGTTGGTACTGGACAGCCTGTGAACCTGTTTTAGGGGAGGGGGTGTGTCGAGGAACATTAACTCAGCAGGTACAGAACAACATTGGCCCAATGAATTGATGATGACTTGTAAAACAGCAGGTAGTAATGCCCCCAGTCTTTATAATTCCTCTCATTGTAAAATAAAACAGACCAGAAAGTGTGGTGGATTCTTTGGCTCAATTTGCCCTGTAAGAAAGCTGTTTTTTTGCAAAATTATGTACTCTCTTTCCTTGACTTAATGCTATTCTCTTTTTGTTTTCTCTTCAAAAACACATGTACTCTGTTCATAATTTATACTCTTCTCCCTTACATAAGAATCTCTTGCCATAGGAAGAATAATCCTCATGGCACTTATAAAGGAAGTATTGACCCTGATCAACATTTTAGAAGTTTAACATTTTCTATGTAAACATTTTTAAGCTTTTTAAAGTGTAATTGATAAATTAAAATTACATATATTTAACATGTGCATGGATGTTATAGAATATTTTTAAAGAATGGAAAATGTTTAAGTTTTGTCTTTATCTGGTTATTTCATAAATAAAACTTTGGGGTATTTGATGACATTATTTGGAGGTCGATTGGTAGCATAAATACTAATGCAGCCTTCACTGATGCAAAATTCACTAAGAGGTAGGGGAGTAAAGTAAATTAGTTCTACTTTGAAGCTTTTATTTTCTTCCCCTTTCAAAATGAATGGGAAGGCCCTTGAGAGCCCCTTGAATGAAAGCTGCTTTTCATTAGTGCTACCAAATACCTACTTGAAAGAGTTGAGTTCTAACTGAACACCCACACAAGAGAAAGGGAAAGCTTCCTTTTTCTACTGGAGGACCATCAGCTAAATAGCTCTTGGCTTCTCTTTTCCAATCAGGTGGTTTCACATCAGAGTTAATTACTCCAGTCATTTATTCTAATCACCCTCCTCTTATGGCTAGCTGCATTCTGTCATGGGGTGGCATCGTTTGAAGCCAGTTAAGTTTGAAAACCACTGCAGGGTACTTGAGGCTCATTAGTGAGGCCTATCCATGCCTGGCTTTGGATTTGCTCCCTGATTAACTCTGCATCTCTGCCTTGCTCCCTCCTCCCACCATCCACCAGCCCCCACTCCTCAAGGCAGTTGCTTTAAAGAGGAATGTTTCAATTAACTCTTGCTTTGCTGTTTATCTTTTCACGTATGTCTTTAAGAAAAATTTAAATGCTTATATTACTAATATAGTTGTTAGATTCTGGCCTAGTAACTGCATCCATTGAATTGAAGTGAAGTGAAAAGATAGAAATTCTACAAAGGAGAGTTATATTTTTTAAAAACAAAGGAGGAAAATGGTGGCTTCTCAGAATGAATACATCTATGTCCTTGATCCAATTCTCCTAACCTAATAAAGGTCATGATTCCAACTCTGATTTTACAATACTCTAGTGTGTCTTACGGGCTTTTCTTAGAGGAGTTATCTGAAAAGCTTTTTAAAAATCTCAGAACAGATTTATTTGTTTGACGTTGTTTATTATTATAGTATTTTAATTTAAAAGTATTTGCCATCCAACACATTTAAGAGATATTAACATCACAAATGCAGATAATCTGTTTGTGCTATACTTTTTTAAAAATAAAAGATGAAGAGAAAAACGTGGTATCAGTATCTTGAGTAGATAGTTTGAGACGGTGTTGTTACATGAAAGTATTTAAAACATTTTCCAAAATTAACAAAAACCTATTTTGAGTTTGGTTTTTAAGAGAAAGTGTTTATTTAAATAGGCAAGGAGAAAAATTTTCTTGGTTCTTTTTACATGGTAGTTTGATTTAAGGAAATCAAATAGTTCATTTGTCAAAACAAACTACGATACACATTAAAATACATGAAATCACATTTTTTTAAGTTGCTAATGTCCGTGGATGTTGAGAAATTTGAATGAGCTCTTACTGATAATTCTTATCCCCAAATAGTTTAACAGCTTGCTTCTTAAGAGTCTTTGGACTTAGCAATTAACAAATAGGTTCATATTCTTTTTCAATTTGATTTTTAAAATATCCTCATGAATATACAGTTAAATTAATGAAAAAGAGGCCTAGAATATAAATTTTGTATTCAGCTTTATAAAAATTTATTGAATATGTACTTTGTGCTAAGTTCTAAGGATGCAGATATTACCTCCACCTTCCAGGAACTCACATTTTAGTGAGGAACACAGAAAAATAAATACAAAGTGAAAGCTTTAGTTTTAAAAAGGCGTATATGTAAGAGTAAAAAGTAATTGAAAGGACAAAAGAACCTGCAAGTAAAGCCTCCAAGTCTATAGGGCCTTTCAGATTTGGTTTATACTCAGCAATACTTAATAATGATGTTAACAAATGATATATGTGAAACTCCTTGGCAATAATTCTTAGTATGAGATGGTTTCATATTTTTAGAATTTTTATACTTCTTTGTATAACTTTGTAACTTTGGCATATACTATTCTGTTTCACAGTTTTTCGAGAGGATTTATAGTGGTTAATAACATGGCTTAAGGAGTCAGATCTGGGTTCAGGTTGCAACTCTGACATTTACTTACTGTGTGACATTAGGCAATTTACTTAGCATTTTAGCTTCATTTGTTAAAACCTGTTTTTTGTAGTGCTTATGTCATAGGATTATCATGAGGATTAAATAAAATAATACATGTAAAACATTGAGCATAAAATTAGCCCCATCATAAACACTAAATAAATGTTAAGTGCTGCTGTTTTTGTTATTATGTTATTGTTTAGTTGGTCAGTGAATTTTTTACATGTTGACCTTCAGATGCATTTTCCCCGTAAAATATATTGTCTTTCTAGAATCTTCATCAAGTTTATGATTGACATCGTTTGCATCCATCTTCTTGACATTGTTCAAGGGAAAATAAAACCTTGAAAGATGATATTGTAATATCCAATTCACTTTTCCTTCCTTCCATGTAATCATCCTACCCCAAATTTGATTGTATGGTTAACAAACTGTAGACATCTCATTTGCAATGGCTAGTAATCACAGAAATTCTTCACATTTTCTAAAATTCTGCCAAATTAGCACTGTATCAACTGGATAAAGTTTCTGTGGTCAATTTCATGCTTCTCATACAATGCTTGAAGATCATAGTCCCACAGCATAAACACTGAATTGTGCGAAATACAAGAATTTCTTAAATGCCATTCATTCATTCAACAGACATTTATTAGGGGCCTACTGGGTAATTAGGTCTGTGATCACAAAATTGGAAGAATATGACACCTGCCCTTTTGGGGCTGTCATTACGAAGATCAAACAGACCTGACAGTAACTAATTAGAGAAATAGATTAAGTGATGTATTTGGTTTTTCACTCAACAAATATTTTGTGAGTTCCTACTACTTAATAGTCTTTGGGAATATAATAGTGAGAAAGACAGCATCATGCTTGCCCTTTGAGAACTTATTGTTTAGCAAGGGAAATGGAAAAATAAATAAGAAACAAATATATAACTTGTGATAATGTATAATATAATTTAACAAGGACTCAAACTTACTTGGGTTGAGAAAAACTAATTATACATGGGTCCAAAAGACTAACCCTGGTAACAAACTAAAAATCTTGACAGGAAGAGATCTCTTGAGAGTGTCAATACTTTATTTTGGTGTAAAGACGGGAAGCTGGAAAATACACTGTATTTAAAATTTTCTTGGTTCCCCCTCATGCTGTGGAAACCGCCTCCCCCCAGAGCTAATCTGTTCAAACTCAAATACTTAAAAATTACAGCAGCAAAACAAAAGCACAGAAAAAAGAAAACCAGATGGAGAAGGGATAATTTAACAAATAATGTAATACTTCTGTTATGTACCATGAAGGAGAAGCACAGGCCGCCATTAAAACATTTAACGTTTTATTTATTTGTGTATGCATATGTGATTTTTAAGAATTATTTATTTACTGAGATATAATTGACATACTAGTTTCAGGTGTACAACATAGCAACTCAGTATTTGTATGTATTGTAAAATGATCACAAGTCTAGTTAATATCTGTCACCATACTTTTTTTTTTTTTTTTTAACTCTGAGAATGAGGAATTACTTTATTTTACTTGCTGAAAAGATTGGGGAAGCCTTAAGTGTGGGATGCTACATTTGATTTCAGTCTTTAAGTGTGAGTAGGAGTTTGTCAAGGAGGGAGCAAGGTGATGGAAAGGGCATTGCAGATATAAGAAGCAGTGTGAACAGAGATCTTGGTGTTATGGTCTAGGACATGTGCTAGACTTTATTCAGAAGGTAGAGTGCAGTAGGGGTGTTAAGAGACCTGTAAGCAATCCCTATGGAAGATGAGACTGGAGGCAGATTATGTGACTAATCTTTAATGGTTTGTAAGTAGTATGAACTTTTTTTTTTTTTTAAAGATTTTATTTATTTGACAGAGAGAAACACAGCAAGAGAGGGAACACAAGCAGAGGGAATGGTAGCGGGAGAAGCAGGCCTCCTGCAGAGCAGAGAGCCCGATGAGGGGCTCGATCCTAGGACCCTGGGATCTGACCTGGGCCGAAGGCAGACGCTTAACGACTGAGCCACCCAGGCGCCCCAGCATGAACTTTTTTGTTTGGGGTAATGGATCCCAAAAGATGGTTGCCAGACCAGAAGCATCAGTATTACTTGGGAACTTGTTAAAAAGGCAGATCTTGGGCTTAGGTCCAGATCTACGGAAACAGAAACTGGTGAGGGGAGCCCAGCAATCTGTTTTAACAAGTCCTCCAGGTGATTTTAATGTATGTTAAAGCTGGAGATCCACTGCTTCAAGGAAAGGAGAACCATCAAAAAGTTTTAGGGAGAAAAAAAAAAAAAAAAGTTTTAGGGAGAATTGTGACTTAGCCAAGTTTTAAATAGCAATTCGTATGGAGAAGGAATTAAAGGAGGGAAGTTTTAGAGATAAAGAAAACAGTTTGGATAGTGTTAGAATAATTGAACTAAGAAATAATGAAGCACAGATCCAAAAATAGCCATAGTGCAAGGGAAAGAAAGAATGAATTTGAAAGGTATTTTGGAGACTTACTGTTTGATTAGATAAGGTTTTAGAGGAAGAGGGAAAAAAAAGTCAGGGTGACTGTCATATTTCTAAATTGGCTGGGTGAAGGACTACATAATCAAAAAGCAAGCGAGAAAGCAAGTTTAAGAGGAAAAATTATTCATTCTTTTTTTGTTGTATTAGGTTTGAATTACCAAAAGCATACCAAAATAAGTAGTTTGATGGGCAGTTGACATTTTGGACTTGAAACTCTGGAAATGGTGATAATTGTTGGTTGTGGTGGTTGAAGTCTAGCTCCACTAACCTGAGTTACATCAGGAACAGGAGACTGCTACTGAATCATGAGGAGAACTATCACTGAGGAAGTAGATGAAAAAGACCCTACGTTAACAAGTGAAGAGGATTGTCTGACTGACTCAGTCGGTAGGACATGTGACTCTTAATCTTGGGGTCATGAGTTCAACCCCCATGTTGGGCATAGAACTTATTTTTTAAAAAAATGAGGAGAATCAAATGAGAAAAAGAATCTGGAGGGGAAGGTATCAAAGAAGCTTAGAGAAGAGAGAGTTAGAAGCATAAACATCACAATCACCACAGAGGTGAAGGAGGATAAGCATCCAACGGATTCAGACAGTTGGACATGATAATCTTAGCAAAGTCATTTTTTGTATCAATAATTATAAAGATAAGAGATTAGTTAAGAAGTGAAAGGGAAGCAAGGAAGCATAAATAAGAAATTTACTCAAATCTTTCAAGAAGTTTAGATTATTGATCTCATATTGCTTCTTTATTCATGGCTGCATAAAAATAATTAAACAAGGCTGACCATATTAACTAAACATTATTTCATTGATAATTCAGAAAGAATCAGACCTACAATTAATTGTGATTTAGAGAATCATATACTATTATTACACATGTTAAGGAATTTTTGGGGTGGGCAAACAGAAACTAGTTCTATCTGCTACTAACATGAGGTGCATTTTATGAGGTTATGAATATATCCATATTGCACACAGATTTCATATAACTGACTTTCAGCCAATGTTGTGCTCTCTATCCTAAATTGTAGTCAATGCCTATATGATAGTTCTTAAAGTATATAGCTGGTACTGTGAGCTGAGCAGATAATATGTAAGAAATTTTTTTTTAAGATTTTATTTATTTTAGGGTGCCTGGGTGGTCCAGTAGGTTAAAGCCTCTGCCTTCAGCTCAGGTCATGATCTCAGGGTCCTGGGACCAAGCCCTGCATTGGGCTCTCTGCTTGGCAGGGAGCCTGCTTGCCCCTCTCTCTCTACCTGCCTCTCTGCCTACTTGTAATCTTTCTCTGTCAAATAAATAAAGAAAATATTTTTTTAAAAAAAGATTTTTTTAAAAAAAGATTTTAAATCTTTTTTTTAAAAGATCTTAAAAATCTTAAAGATTTTTTTAAAAAGAGATTTTAAATCTTTTTTTTTTTTTTAAGATTTTATTTATTTTAGAGAGCACACATGTGTGAGCATGAGCTGGGTCGGGGGAGCAGAGGGAGAGAGAGAGGGAGAATCTCAAGTGGATTCCACATTGAGCACAGAACTTGACTCAAGGCTTGATCCCAGGACCGAGATCATGACCCCTACCAAAATGAAGAGTCAGACACTTAACTGACTGTGCCACCTAGGCACCCCAATATGTAAGAATTCTAACCAAGGACTTATAAGGATAGAGTTTGTAAGTGGCATTATAGTGCTAGAATTAGGCCCTTACCTTTATTGGAAGGAGAGGGTAGTCATATTGCCATCTTTTGAATGCTGCCACAGTTCTTTAGAGATTTGTAAATGGCTAAGGAATATACGTTGCAGAACATTATGTCTATTTCACACTTGAAAATATTCTATTTCTGTTCTCTTTTCCTAAGATTTAGCCATTCTTCATTGGGAAGTGCTATTCTAGCACTGGGAATTACAGTGACCTCTATAAAACTGTATCAAAGGCCACTTTGTAGTCTGCAAGTGTGCTTTGTGAGGCTTACTTTTTTTTCAGTAGGAGAATCTGTATATTTTAAAAAGTTAAATATTGTTAATCCCTACGTTCTATCTTTCATCAAAATGCCATAAGAATCTAAATGCAACAGGGATGAAAGGTACAGCATAGGGAATATAGTCAATAGTATTGTAATAGTGTTGTATGGTAACAGATGGTAGCTATACTTGTGGCTCTTGACCACTTGAAATATGGCTAGTCTGCATTGAGATGTGCTATATGTTATAAGTATAAAGTTCATACCAAAAGTATAAGATTTGATACAAAGTAAGTTTTATATTAATTATATTTTAATGATTTTTAAAATATTCTTGATTAAATATACTACCCTAAAATTGATTTCACCTTTTTTTTTAATGTGGCTTCTAGAAAATTTTAAGTTACACGTGTGGCTTACATTATATTTCCATTTGGACAGCACTGGTGTAATGTCTTGACAATCTTTCTGTTAACCTCAGTTTTTCTGGCTTGGGCATCTCAGTGTTGAACATGAACATATTTTAATATTTAATTAGTATATATATTTCTGTTACAATTAGCAAGCGTAGATTAAAAAATAAAAAGCTTAGGATTAACTTCAAATCTATTTTTAAAAGTCCATATTTGAACTCAGTTCAAAACTGAGTTAATCTCTTACCATTTAAACTGTTCCTGTATAATTAAGGTCCAAAGTTGAAACCTGGGTATCATCCTAACTCCCTTTCCTTCACTTTTCACAGAGGTGATCAGTTGGTGTAAGTAATAACTTAAATCTTTCTGAAATCTGTCCCTTCTTCTTCACTCCCATTGCTCCTTTTTGAGGCTCTCACTACTTCTCACATACTGTTGTAGTCATCTTAGAGACGACCTTTTGCTCCATACCCCTCCTCCAAAGGGGCACCTCATCTCATTATCCCCAGAATCTGGCATAGAACAGAACCTATAGTAAGTGCTCAATAAATGTTTGTTGATTGAATGGATGACAGAACTGCTGGTGTTAAAAGTTGTAGAATGAAAAAAGACTTTTAGGGGCACCTGACCAGCTCCCTCAGTAGAGCATGCAGCTCTTGATCTCGGGGTTGTGAGTTCTAGCTCCATATTGGGTATAAAGATTACTAAAAAAAAAGACTTTTGTTCCTAAATAATGTATGTGTATACAATAGCATACACAAAGTAACTGCAGATGCAGTTCTCTGGCTGAACTTGTCAATGCTTTAAAAAAATATTCAACTTTTGCATCATATTCTTTAATTTACTTTTCTTTATTGGATAGTCTTAGAAGTGGTGGTATAATAAATGTTCTATTTTGCCAAGGATTTTGATTTGCCAATATAAGTTTATGGCATTCAGTCCAGGGAATCATTGGTGCCATGAAGACAGCTCCTTGTTTTTGTCTGGAGTCCCTGTGGGATTAAACTACATCTGGCAATAAGTAGGGATTCTGGTCTGGCCATCTTCAAAGGCAAGAGACTGCTAGTATTTATCAGATCTATGTGGATAAGCAAATGGGAAGGGATTAATTTTTTTTTTTTTTTTTTGGTTTGGTTTTCCTTCCTTGTGTAACTGACTATAAAATAAAAACTCCAGAAGTTCACCCTGCAAATTAATACTTTTCAAGGGTAGCTAAAGAGAAATCTGGTTTTTTCTATACATAGATGGATAATTGAGAATTTGAGATTAATACTTTAATTACTTAAGTGTATATTTTTGAACTAGTTTACCTTAGTATAACAACAAATTACAGTGCTCAAAATTAATTTTCTAAGGATACTTTCCTAATTTTTTTAAAAGGGTTGAGCATTTACTATTCTACTTTTAGATATTTTAACATCTGTAGTATTAGGGTATCATGGTTAGCATTTGGAGGCTTTTGTTGCCTATTTATCTGTGTGGGAAAGTCAACCCAAAATTACTTTCTAAGAACCTTGGGCCTGTCTTAGCATAGCATAGGCTACTACCCCTTTCAAGTGAAGATGGGCCTGCCTTCCATAGAGGCTTATTTGTGTCTTTCTCCTCATACTCTTCACATTTTTGAGATACTATTAGTCCTGTGACTCATTCAGCTGCTGGTGAAGCATGTGGCTCTACATTTAACTGACAAAATAAAATGGCTGCATTCCAGGTACTTGTCATGGGGTGTAATCTAGAATTTACCATTCAAAGCCTTACCTAAGAGAAATAATGTTTATGCAGGATTGCCTGAAGAATATGTAGTCTCTCCATTTGTCTATACTTTAAATCTATCCCAGGATTAAGTCAGTCCCTCTGAGAGTCACATACCTGGATTCCATCATATTGCCAAGGGAGGAATTTCTTATCTCAGGAATAGAAATAATGTGTTTTTCTAGGCCATCTGGTTTGTTTTTACATTATGGTCATTTTTGACTCTTGTAAGTGTTCGTGTTTCTTTCTTTATGTTGCCTGCTAGAAAGCTTAGGTATAAATACATGGTGCTCCTCTAAGTCTATAGAATTTCATGGCATGATTTTTATGTACTTCTTATTTTTGCATTACCTTCTCTTATGTTAAATTTATTTTATCTTGATGCATATGCATTGCTTTAAGCTCCATGAACTGTTTTGTGCATGAAGTCACGCAAAATGCAAACACATAATAAAATAGATGGGTGAATCTGTCATTTAATTATAATTGTTCCCCATCCATTCTTACTAAATAGAATGTTTTTAAAAGCTCCATCTCCCTATGTGTGTTATACTGTAACTAGGTTAAAATATCTGTATATTATGAATTCCTAGGTTTTAGATTAAGAGTGACCTAAGGTTGAAATGTTAATTAAATGTTTTAATGTTCTGTAGCTCTAAAGAAAATAGTTGGATAAAATGTCAGCATATAGGACTATTTTAAACATTAGAAAAAAATCATCTCTCTGAAAAGGAGGGTAATTGTACAAGTTTGGCTAATCCTTTTGATCTTGGCACACAGCAATACAGACTTCAGTTGAGATTAAAACTATGAATTTCAAAGGAAACATGGCCTTCAGTGTGTAAAATATATAACAGCTGGTTGACTAGTCCATTTAAAACTACACAATAACAATCGTAGACAGAATGATTCTCCTGCCAAAAGATGCACGAGTGCTTGATGGTTATATCAAGATTTGATACTAACTCACACTTTTCTTTAGTAATGATATAAATGTAGAAATGAACAGTATGCTGCCAGCTTCAAAATCTTTCTTATGCTCAGCAGTTCAAGGGCAGTTTAGAAGTACAGAACTCCCTTTTAGTGATTTCTCTATCCACTTTTCAGCCTAAACTTCAATGTGTTGTTGACTAAATTTCTTTTTTTTAAACTGTCAGATATAATTTTATTCTTAGCATCCCATAATTTTTCTCTAAATCCTTGACCCTCCTTTTTATTTTCTTTGACATTCATGACTTACTGTTCTTAATATCACAGCTTCACACATAATTTTAAGCTCTCAAAGTTAAACTTTTCTTTGTAAATAGCATATAATTTGTTTCGTGTCTTTGTTCTATATTTGTATGAAGGTAAATATCTAAATTCTGAAGCATTGTGATATATTTATAATCAATATAGGAGAATGTCAAGCTTATGTTAGATTATAGTTCATTATATATTCCAGTATTTTCACTGTTGTGTTTCACCTGAACAAGTAATTATTAACTAGTTTAATGCTTTTTTTTAAATGAGGATTAATGTGGATTTGTCACTTTTGGAAAATCCCATTTGGAAAGTATATTTTATATTCTGAATTTGCATCTGTTCAATTATGAAGAAATGATTTTGTTTTTAAAAACAAAATCTTTTTGTTTCTTGAAAATTTAGATATAATAACAAATTTCTTTACTGTTCTTCAAATGTATTTAGAAGAAGGATCTTATAGGTAAATAAAAAATTTGCTAAACTTACTTGGATTCATCACAAATTCAGAGCCAGCATTTAAGGAGTTAATGTATCTTATTAGGGGCACAGGAAATCTGGCAACTATTGCAGAAACTAGACCTAATGGTGCACACAAACAATTTGTCAGTCTTCTTAAATGTGAATAGCTTTCCGCAAAGTGGCTGCTCTTGCTTTGTTTGAACAGGCTAAACTTTTCCTTTTTGGACTTTAAATCTTAGAAGTGAAATGTGATCCACATATTCAATCAAAATCATTTAATTCAAAGCATATTTTGATTGGAACAAAGTTGACATGGAAAGAAACTCTAGAATAAAAAAGTTGAAAGGCCTTTATATCATATATTTAGCAGGAAAATTTGAAACAGTTCTAATTAGGCTGAAAAAAACAGCTTTCTTCAATGTAAATTACAAAGGTCATATATCAATGTTAAGGAAACATTACCACTAGTGTTTGAAATCCAGCACATGCAAACATAACAGACCAGTTCATTTTAAATGTGTGTGTGTGTGTGTGTGTGTGTGTGTGTGTGTGTGTGTGTGTATAGGAAGAAGGTTGTATTACATGTATTTGAAGTGAAAAATACTTAAAATTCCAAGTTCATAATGTTGTATATTACATTCTGGCCAATCCCAACATTAACTCATTTGAAACATGTGATCTACACTCAAATGAATTCATACTCTTAATTTATAAAAGTACAATTAAAAATGTACAAAACTAATTTTTATTCTTCCATTTAAAACATAATGGGGGGGGCGCCTGGGTGGCTCAGTCGGTTAAGTGGCTGCCTTTGGCTCAGGTCATGATCCCAGGGTCCTGGGATTGAGCCCCATATCGGGCTCCCTGCCCAGTGGAGAGCCTGCTTCTCCCTCTCCCTCTGCCTGCTGCTCTGCCTACTTCTGCTCTCTATCTCTCTGTCAAATAAATAAATAAAATGTTTAAAAAAAATAAAACATAATTGGGGCACATGACTAGCTCAGTCAGAAGAGCATGCAACTCTTGATCTCAAGGTTGTGAGTTCAAGCACCACATTGGGTGTACATTACAGAAAAATTTTAAAACTCTTTAAAATGTGATTAAAAATAAAAATGAATGAATAAATAAAAATAAAATATGATTAAATACATCTTATATTTAAATGCATACCAGGTCAAGAGGGTTAGTCATTGATTTTTATTTTTCTTTGATACTTACAGCTAATGCATTTTGAATCTCAGGACTGAATCAGGTCTTCTGGAAGCCTGAGAAGGGAAGTGGTGGTATAGGTGTGCAGAAGTGTGTATCTGGGTTACACAGACCTACTTCCTTCTGGTTATACAACTGTATTTCTATACTTAAAGATTTGTAAATAGTATTTGATTTTTTTTTCATAAAAATCATTTGTCCTATAGCTTTTATTTGATGGCTTTTTGAAAATGGTATTATATGAGAACACTTAACAAAAGCATAAATAAATATTAGCATTAATTTGGGAATAATACACAAATAAGGTTTTCAGGTCTTGAGATGAACAGTTATCTTCCTTTTGTTAATTAAAGTTGATTTTTCTTGATTTTACATAATTTTTACATTAGAGAAAATTTGATTGTTTAAAAAAAGAAATTGCTAGAGTATCTCTCTCTCTTTAAATGCGTTCTTAAAGTTATTTTTTTCCAATTAATTTAATTTTATTTTTTCAGTATTCCAAGATTCATTGTTCATGTGTCTCTAAAGCATACATAGATTAACAAACACATGATTAATACCTTTTATTTTAGAATTTTTATTCCCAGATAGCTTAGAATGTTTTAGAAAAAGCAAGCCATTTCTACATAAATTATCATATTATTTGATTGTACTAGAGGAAACAAGAATAATTTTAAATAATATTTTTTATCAATAAATAATTCATTCCCTTAATGGGTTAGTTTCAGTAACACATAGATTACATTCTTTCAATGAGATTTATTGTGGGACACATATTCATATATGTTATAATTATTTCTGACACAAGATTACACAAATGAGTTGTTTATGAATAATTTACTATTATCTTTATAATATGAAAGCTTGAATTTGTTGATGTTGTGCATGTGAACTAAACAAATGAAAGTTACTAATAAGTGTTTGTATTTGACATCTGTATACTGTACTTTTTAGCATATCTCAAGTGTTTTAGTCTCTGTTTAATAGATCTCATTAAAAAAACAGATATCAGCCCCAAGACAGTTTGTCAAGACTAATATGAGTCCCCCTGGATTGGATTGACAATTTGTGTGAGGCTTCATATGATAGTCTTTTCATAGTCTTATTTGATCCTTAGCAATTGAACATTAGTCACTGATTTATTTTATAATAACTCAGATGAGTTGAATATTACTATATTGTGTTGGACATTTTAGTGGATTTTCTTTTTACAAATTTTACTCAGAGCACACATTGGATGTAAATGATGTATCCAGCCTGCTAGGGGAGTACTAACAATTGATTGTTTAGGTTTGAGAGCAGCATGGGAAGAATGTTACTATCCCCTAGCTGCAAACCGTATTTAACTCCAGTCTTAATGAGGACTGTCTTACCTAAAGGCTTTGAAAAATCACAAATGCTTAACATTCCACTGTCATGTTTTTATTTTTTTGTGACTAAAAATGTGGATATAAGTATTTTATATCAACATATAAAAAGAGATTTAAAGAATTTTTAATGTTTTATGATTTATGTTTTTGAATTTCAAAAACACAAGTTATATGACGTAATCTCAGGGTATTCCATTTTGAATTATTTGTAGTCTTTACCTCAATAATTTCCTCCTGCTTGTCTTTACCTCTTACCTCAAGTCTTTATTAAGTGCATTTATTTATTATTACATACTCTCGGCTAGGCAGTCATCATTCACTACTGCCAAAGGGATGTTAAAATCCTGAACTGACTTTGTACTGAGATAATTTTAAATCTTTTTGGAACTCTTATACCCATAGCAGTTCTTTGGGATCCCTTTTTAAAACTAGTAAATTGTAAGAAATGCTTGAAGACCACTAATGAGATTTTTAGTTCAGTTTTTAAAAAACATTTTAAAAATGTTTTGAAGTCTATCCATGAACTTCTGGAAAAGATTTTGCCAATAATTCCATGAATTACTAGGCACCCCTTAAGGCTTGACCAGTATGACAGTGTAAAGGGAGGGTTGAATCAAGAAACTGTGGTCATCTCTGCATGTGTGTTTGAGGTGTAACGGGGGCACAAAGTGTCTTTCGTTTCAGCATTTTTGCTTAACATTCTGATGTATAAAGATATAAAGGTTTAAGCATCTAAATGTTACCAAGTTCACCGTTTTGAATAGGCATAAAGAAGTAATCGACATTAAGAAAACTCACAATTCTTTGTTTGATGAAACATAAAATAAAATTGCCCTGCTTTTTAAAGCTTTAATATTGAGAAAATTCGCTTGTATTTTATCATGTGCTGAGCCTTCTGGAATTTTATAGTCTCAAATCACAACACCACGCACACTCAGGAGACTCCTGACTGTTTTATCTTATTAAACAATTTTGAAATCATTAATTTTTAATTAGCTCGGATGCAGGGTTTTTTTTATTGTTTCAATAGTGTGTGTATATGAAATAAACGTTTTTTATTTAAACTACTGGCGAGAGTATTATTTACATAAATAAGTGTAGGTTCCTTCTAAGAGTACACACTGTGAGTTTGCTTCATACAGTCACACTTTTTTTGTAGACTTAGAGATATTACATGCTAATCTATTATAGTAGGGCTTTTCAGCAGTTTATTAACTCAGATTTTGAACAACTAAAAAGGATGTAAGCTCAAAGATATGTGTAGGTCCTTCCTGATTGAAAGTTCTAATTAAGTGAATTGGAGAAAATTAACTGAAATTAGCTGTCAGAAAGTCACATTTAAATGAGTGATGAGCTAGTCTGGCAGTAAACATTTAAATGATATAAATTGCCATTTAAGTGTATGGTTTAATGTTTGTCATGCATTAATGTGACATGAGACTGCAGTGACAATCAAGCAGCTTGCTCTAATTTGAACATATTTAGGGCTTTTGTGTGGAGTGCAGTGCACACAAATTAAGACAATTGCTGTTTTTATGTGTCATTTTAAACATGGCCCCCATTCCCCCATCCCTACCCAAGGCCCAAGTTAATGAAACAAACGTATTATTTTTGTGTGCAACTTCCATTAATAATTCCTGAATTTTCAGATTAATTTTAAATCCATGTACTTCAAATAGGAATTTACTTAAAGTTATTACAAGCCCTTCTCTTTCTGTTTCAAATAACATATGTAGAAGTTCTCTTAGCTATTTACTAAATTTATAAATATCATGAGTTTTATAAGATGTCTAAAAACTTTCACAGTTGAAGCTAGCTAAATATTTTTATTTCATTTCAGATATACTTTGGAATATGAGAATTACAAGAGTTTCATTTACAGAATTATTTTTTACATTATATGTAGTATGTGGTATATTGTGACATTCTCTTAAATATTAAAGGAAATATATTATTTGAATTCAGTTGTAAATATTTTTAATTCTTGGGCACTTATTTTTTTTAAGATTTTATTTCTTTACTTGACAGATAGGAGAGAGAGCGCTAGTAGGCAGAGAGGTAGGTAGTGAGGGAGGAAGCAGGCTCCCTGCTGAGCAAGGAGTCATCTGATGAGAGGCTCCATCCCAGGACCCTGAGATCAGGACCTGAGCTGAAGGCAGAGGCTTTAACCTACTGAGCCACCCAGGCGCCCCTCTTCGGCACTTAATTTAGATAAGGATTTTTTTGAAGATTTTATTTTTTAAATAATCTCTACGCCTAACAGGGGCTCAGACTCAGACTCACAACTCATTAAGAGTCACATGCTCCACTGACAGCCAGCCAGGTGCCCACATAAGCACTTATTTTAATAAAGCATATACTTATACAAGTGTACACCTGTGAGCTAATAGAAACTTTTTTGTCACAGGTGGTTTATATCTTACTGGTTGCTTGCTATAGAGGTTATTCAATTTTGTTTTAAAATCAACTGATTTCTTTTTGTAATATTGATAATGTAGCAAGCCATACCAAAAACACATCACAGCTAGGGGCACCTGGGTGGCTCAGTCGTTAAGCGTCTGCCTTCGGCTCAGGTCATGATCCCAGGGTCTTGGGATCGAGCCCCACATCGGGCTCTCTGCTCAGCAGGAAGCCCGCTTCTCCCGCTACCATTCCCTCTGCTTGTGTTCCCTCTCTCGCTGTGTTTCTCTCTGTCAAATAAATAAAATCTTTAAAAAAAAAAAAAAAAACACATCACAGCTATATACTTGCTACACATAAAGTAAGCATTTCAATGAGATACATCATCTGATACAATTTTGATATACTTCAAATCAGGCTTCTGCATTTCAGTTAATTTAGAGCTCTGTGATTTGAATAGCATTACTTACAGATAAATTAGTCCATAATGCTAAAGTTTTATGGTGAAACAATTTTGAAGAATTTTACATAATACAAATATGAACACATCTATAAAATATAGCTCCAGTTTTTTAAACTTAAAAACTTTAAAGTTTTTTATAATTTTATTAAATTCAGCAAACATTTATTAGTACTTACTGTGTTTTAGGTACAGTGCTGGTAACTGGGAAGGTAATGATGAATTGGAAATGGATTCAGTATTTCCACTGAATACTTGATTATATTCATTCATTACTTACTGGACACAAATAGCATCAATTTTTTGATCTGGTTTGATATTAATATGTAGAATAATAATTCAGTAATTATAATTCAGTAATTACAAGTATCCCTCCAATGATAAAATTTGCTAGCATAAAAACTCAGTTGAAGTAGCTAAATAATTTGGTTATAGTTGTTGCAGTAGACAACAAAATGTTTATATCCAGAAAAATCACAAACATTTCAGATGAATAGTAAATGTGTAATGTTTTCAATGTGCTTTTCCAAAGTAGCCTTTACATTGCATCACCTCCATTCTTTGAAGCATAAAGTGGGTACCTGTCAGGCCCTGAGTTATAAATATGACCAAAATAGACCTGGCCCTCACAGTGTTTACAGTATAGTAGGATAATACTGACATGTAAGCAATCTGATACAATTCAGCGTGACAAGTGCCAGAAATTTTCTAATTATAACCAAAGGAGAACAGATTCTCATAGAAAATAGGACATCAGAATAAGTTTGTTCACAGTAAATTTAGTGTAAAACTTTACTGCTTGTTCTAAATTTATCTCTATTTTAAAAGGTGAGTTCAGCGTAATAATATGATCTGTGCCCTCTTTTTCAGGCCCTGGAGAGTGAATTTGTTTCCTGCCAGCTTCACCAATGGATTGATCTCATTTTTGGCTACAAACAGCTAGGACCAGAGGCTGTTCGATCCCTCAATGTGTTCTATTATCTGACCTATGAAGGAGCTGTCAATCTGAATTCAATAGCTGATCCTGTATTGAGAGAGGTGAGTTTCTGACTGGATCTCTCAGGTATCTTTAGACTACCTTTAGACTATCCTTAGAACTATCTTTAGACTACCTTTAGACTATCTTTAGAAGGTACTGGATATCCTCTTCCCCATGCTTTCATTTTGCTTATGATGAAACTAAAAACCAGAGAAGTAAAATGACTTGAGCAGAATGACCTTTCAGTTAGTGACTGAGCTGGAACTGGAATCCAAGACTTGCCTCCAACAAAACGTTTGAGTCAGTATAAAATGAGAGCTTCTTCAGTTTAAACCCATTCAGGGATCACTGACCATATTTACAGTTTTTATAACTTTGAAGGCTACTCACTGAGTATTAGGAAAATAGTAATTATTAAAGAAAATAAGTTTATAAGCATAAATCTGCTTAAATGTGATAAAACTCATATATATATAAGTAGTATATACATTACATAAGTAACGTAATATACATATTACATAAGTCTATGTGTAACCACATAGAAGTTAAGAGTTGGAAGAAAGTCTAAACCTTGTTTTATCTTTGTCATTTGTTTTTTTAGGTAAAACACTCAACACATAGTTTTAATAAATACAACATTCACCAAAAAGTCTGTATACAGCCTTGATAATTTTTTTGTATTTTTAATTTAATTATGCATCCTCCTAATGCTAATATATAGCATGTGCAAAGATTATAGGATTAAATAGACCACCTTAAGTAACTATACAATTTTAGAAGAAGTGTATTTAAGACACCAAGACTGATTCATAGGGAATGTTTTATATCACTGTAAAGGGAACATTATTTGTGATGAGTAAGCTTGCCATTTTTCACCAACATGTGATGCATTGCTTTTTAATTCTACCTACGACCTGGTAATATTGACAGTATATAATAAGTACATATATAAAGATTTTTTTTTTTATTTATTTGACAGAGAAAGAGATCACAAGTAGGCAGAGAGGCAGGCAGAGAGAGAGGGGGGAAGCAGACTCCCTGCTGAGCAGAGAGCCTGATGTGGGGCTCGATCCCAGCACTCCGAGATCATGACCTGAGCTGAAGGCAGAGGCTTTAACCCACTGAGCCACCCAGGTGCCCCAATAAGTGCATATTTAAGTATATTTGCCAGTATATCTTATTGTCTGCTTTATGTCCCAGATATCAGTACACAAACAGAAGCACCATGTATTAGATGGACATTTGTCTTAAATTGCATAGGTTTTGAATTGTTATTTTTCAGCTTGATTTAGAGCTGGAATCAAATGAACTCATAAAGATTTTTCTAATTTTTCAGTTTTTTGAAAATGTTCCTTGCAGGGCAATTTTATTTTATTAGAGCAACAAGTGATTATATGACACAGAATATATATACTAACATATATAAAACTGAGGTTAAAGCAAACATACAAATGGTGTTATAAAAGAGTATATAATTTCATCATTAGAATAGCATAGGCCAGTTTCATTTTTTGTTTTAAAAACATTTGAACAGTGTTACTTTGTTTTATACATGTCCATAATTCTTGAACAAATACAGTACCTTTTTTGTTTTTTCATGTTCCCTTATAGTAATTATTCATACCTACATAGCTGCTTTATGACTGAAATCACAGTATAGATTTGATTTTAGAATCTCCTGTTTTACTTAACATACCAGCATATTATTTTATATTGCTATATAATCTGTAATTTTAACTTTGAAATTCTATAATACTCTGTAGAGTTACTATGAAGATAAACTTAACATTTTCTTCCAATGAGGAAGTCTATTTTTTTAAAGACTATTGTTATGTTGAAGATGATAGAACTATACTTTCCTTGTCATTAAATTTTATGCTAAATTTGCATGGTAAAGAATGGCTCTCAGCCTGTACCCTTGTGATACTACTAGTTAAAAAATGAAACATTATTTAGCAGGTTGTTTACAGATTGTAATTGGTTCTTTATTTTATGAGGGGTTTTTTGTTGTTTTTTTTTTGCTTTTTTGTTTTTCCCTTTTATCTATTTCACCCATTCCCCACACTCACCTCGTCTCTGGCAACTATCAGTTTGTTCTCTGTATTTAAGAGTGTTTTTTTGGTTGTCTCTTTTTTCCTTTGTTTGATTTTTTTTTTTAAGCCTACATTTGAGTGAAGTCAGGTGATATTTGTCTTTCTCTGACTTATTTCACTTAGTATTATACCCTGTAGGTTCATCCATGTTGTTGCAAATGGCAAGATTTCATTTTTTATGGCTAAGTAATATTCCATAGAGTGTGTGTGTGTGTGTGTGTGTGTACACGTGTGTACACCACATCTTCTTTATCCTTTCATCTACAGATGGACACTTGGGTTGGTTTGACAGCTTGGCTGTTGTACATAATGTTGCAGTAAATATGGGAGTACCTATATCTTTTTGAATTCATGTTTTCCTTGTTTTGGGGTAAATAGTAGTGGAATTATTGGATCATATAGTAATTCTATTTTTAATTTTTTGAGGAACATCTGTACTGTTTTCTACAGTGGCTACACCAGTTTGCATTCCCACCAACAGTGTACAAGGGTTGTTTTTTTCTCCACATCCTTGCCAACACTTGTTATTTCTTGTCTTTTGATTTTAGTCTTCTGACTGGTATGAGGTGATATTTCACTGTGGTTTTGATTTGCATGATAAGTGATGCTGAACATCTTTTTATGTGTCTGTTGGCCATCCAAAAGACATTTGGAAAAATGTCTATTCAGATCCTCTGCCCATTTTTTTTCTCAGTTGGAATATTTGGTGTTTTGGTGTTGAGTTGTAGAAGTTCTTTATATACTTTGGATATTAATCCTTTTTTTGGATATATCGTTTGCAAATATGTTCTCCCATTTGGTAGGTTGTCTTTTTATTTTGTTGATGGTTTCCTTTGCTGTGTAAAAGCTTTTTATTTTGGTGTAGTCTCCATAGTTGAATTTTGCTTTTTTCCCCTTGCCCGAGGGGACATATCTGGAAAAATGTCCCTATGCTGATATCAGAGAAATTACTACCTATGCTTTCTTCTAGGAGTTTTATGGTTTCAGATCTCACATTTAGGTCTTTAATTCATTTTGGGTTTATTTGTGATTGGTATAACAAACCATACACAGTTTCATTCTTTTGTGTGTAGTTAAGTTTTCCCAGCACCATGAAGAGACTGTCTTTTTCCCATTGTACATTTTTGCCTCCTTTGTTAGAGATTAATTGACCAGATATGCATGGGTTTATTTCTGGGCTCTCTCTTCTGTTTCATAGACCTCTGTGTCTTTTTGTGCCAGTACCATACTGTTTTGATTACTGTGGCTTTGTAGCATATCTTGAAATCTAGGATTGTAATACCTCCAGCTTTTTTCTTCTTTCTCAAGGTTGCTTTGGCTCTTTGGGGTCTTTTGTGGTTCCATACAACAAGTTAGGAAACTTGTGTTTGTGTTCCATACAGCAAGTTAGGAAAGAAATTGAAGATGACACAAACAAATGGAAAGATATCCTATGTTCTTGGATTAGATGAACCAATATGGTTAAAATGTTGATACTATCCAAAGCAATCCACAGATTTAATGCAATCCCTGTCAAAATATGAACAACATTTTTCATAGACCTGGAACAAATAATACTCAGTTTTGGCTCATTGTTATTATTCTGGACTAACCACCTCTCTTCCTCATACACACCAATGATTTACCAAAGAAGTTTACCACATAGTATTTATAGTATAATGTAAAAGAGCACTGTCCAATACGGCAGCTACTAGTCACATGTAGCTGTTGTACATTTGAAATGTGGCTACTATGGCTGAAAAACTGAATATTTAATTTTATTTATTTATGGTTAATCCCAACTTAGGTAGCCTGTACCCCTAATAGACAGTGTAGCTATAATGACCATTGGCTATCATGTATCTTTGGTGGCCATATTTTCTGAATCCAAATTGTAGGCATGAGATCAGACAACAGGATGGTAAATGTTTGTTAAATTAACTTGGTAGAATATTTGAATTTGGTTTTAGTCCATTTAGATATTAGATATGTAGTTGAGACATATGTATAAATTAAATAATATTTTTCTTTCACTTTAACATGTTAGGACTTCAAATAATGTTTTGTTGTAAAAATATGGCATAAAACTTACCATTTTAACCATTTTTTAGTGTAATTCAGTGTTCTGCAACCATTACTACATCCATCTCCAGAAATTTTCCATCTTCCCAAACTGAAACTCTGTATTCCTTGAAACTGGTAATTCCTGATCCATGCCCCCCATCCACCCTTAGTCCTTCACCATCACCATTCTACTTTTTGTCTCTAGGAATTTGACTACTGTAGGTACCTCATGAAGTGGAGTCATATAATATTTGTCATTTTGTGTCTGGCCTATTTTACTTAGCATAGTATCTCCAATGTTCATCTATATTGTAGCATATGTCAAAATTTACTTCCTTATAAGGATGAATACTATTCCATTGTTTGTGTATACCACATTTTGTTTATCCATTCATCTGATCATGGACATTTGAGTTGCTTTCACCTTTTGGCTATTGTGAATAGTGTTTCTATAAACATTGGTGTATAAGTGTCTGTTTAAATCTCTGCTTTCAGTTCTTTTGTATATATATCCAAAAGTAGATTGCTAGATTATATGATAGCTCTATGTTTAGCTTTTTTGAGGATCCACCTCAAAAGTATTTATTTTTCAAGATCAGCATTTGCTAAAGATTATTTAAAACCTTTGCTTTAAGTTTCCTTGGCTTCCTTCTCTTTTCCACATATTCCACAGAATATGAATTACTGATTGCATCACTGAAAGAACATAAAATGCTAACACTAGATAGGTTATCAGAGACTATTTCCTAGAGGACACTTGCAGAGTTCATTGTAAAGTGAGGCAACAAGACAAAACAAGAATAGATCATTAATTTATTCATTTTTTACAGATTTTATTTATTTATTTTATTTGAGAGAGAGAGAGGGCACGAGCCTTGGGGAGGGGCAGAGGGAGAGGAAGAAGCAGACTCCCTGCTGAGCAGTGAGCCCAATGTGGAACTCAATCCTGGATGTCGGGAATCATGACCCAAGCTGAAGGCAGATGCTTAACTGATTGAGCCACCCTGGTGTCCCAATTTACTCATTTTCTTAAACAAGCTTTTACTACACCCAAACTATATAATAAGGTTAAAAAGTTGAAAGTCAAGTCCCTTCCCTCATCAGCTTGAGTTCATTGTCTAGCATGGAAATATGGATAAATAAACAATTATAGTATTCTGTGATTAAATTCAACATAGAGGTAAGTACACTGTATGTATGCACAAGCATACACAATATGCATTAACTCCAGACTGCCAGAATCCAGTCATGTTTTCTGGAAAACGAGAGGCTGTCAATTGAAGGGTAAATGAGAACTTTGGGCTGAGGCATGAGCAAAGGGTATCTACACAGAAGAAATTGTATAGGCTCTCTGTACATAGGTGAGAGAGATCACGACAGGAGACTGTGATATATGTGCAATGAATCAGAGGTGACAAGGTAAGAGAGAAAGACAGGAGCCATACCATAAAGGGCCTTTAATGCCATAAAACGTAATTATAACTGCATTGGCATAAGGCAGTGGATTATAGGTTGAAGGTTAGCAACATAACCACATGTGTGTCTTGGTATCTTTCTGAAAGAAGATTGAAAAGATAAGAACTGAAAAGTACCCACTGGATTATTCTAAGAGTTGCTGTGTGATCTTAAGAAAATAGCTTAGAAGGTAGAGGACTGCAGTGAATGGGACGGGAGCAAGTAAACACAGTGAGATAAGGAAATAATTGAAAGGAGAATAATCATTTTATTGAGATAGAGCTCACATAGTATATTCACAGTTCTACAAGCACCACCACAATCTAATTTTAGAACATTTTTGTCACCACAAAAAGAAACCCATATCCCTCTAGCAGGCACTCTGAGATGTTTTCTTTTTTTAATGGCTATTTGACCATGTTTCTATGTTAATTGGAAAGATTCAGAAAGAGAGAAGCATGTCAAACATGCATGAAATAAAGCATGTGGTAGACTACCAAGCTCTATGAGGAAGAAGAAAGGAACAAAATCCAGGACACAGAGATAAGCACTGGACAGCGTGGAACAATACTTCCTTGTCTGAGATTAGAGAGTAGAAGGTTACCCTGAGGACTGGTTTAAGGAAATATGCATGAATGAGAGGGAAAGGCAACAAGATTACGAGGGTTTGTACCAAAGATGAGATAGTATTTATGGACATACCTAACATAATCTTGGGTGCTTCATAGATGCTCAATAATAAATGGTTACTTTCTTTCCATTGTTTTTCTCTGTTCTTAACAGCAGGAGAGTAGGTGTACAAAAAAGTTGACAGGAGAAGGTGTGTGTGTGTGTGTGTAAATATGTATGGAGAGGGAGAGAGATGGGGTTGATACCATGGGAGTATGGTGGGATAAATAAAGAACATTTGAAAGTAGAAGGGTGATTGATGAAATTGTTAAAGGAGTGCTGTTGGGGCGCCTGGTGGCTCAGTCGTTAAGCGTCTGCCTTTGGCTCAGGTCATGATCCCAGCGTCCTGGGATCGAGCCCCGCATCGGGCTCCCTGCTCTGCGGGAAGCCTGCTTCTCCCGCTACCATTCCCTCTGCTTGTGTTCCCTCTCTCGCTGTGTTTCTCTCTGTCAAATAAATAAAATCTTTAAAAAAGAAAAAAAAAAGGAGTGCTATTAACTGGTGATCTAGGCTGGTTTGGATAGATAAGGAAGGGGCTGATTAATCAGAAGAATTTATCCTTTCATTCATTTATTCAACAAATAATCATTTTGTTTAAAGTACTAAAAATACAGAGATCAGCAAGAAAGTAAAAGTTTCTGCCCTCATGGAATTCACATTCTGATGGGATACATAGAAAATAAGCAGGAAAGATTAATGAAGAAAATAAGACTAGGTAAGGGTATACAGAGTGACGTGTGAATAGGGCACTATTTCAGAGATGTTGCTAACCAACTCCCTCTTTCTTTACAAACACTGTTTCCTTCCTACTTTGAGATTGGAGTAAAGCTATACAAGGTGTCCCAGGGAGGCAGCTCCTACTGCTCTAATCTTGGCCCGCCATGTGTCTATAACCCCCAGGCCTGGGCAGCTCTAAATCTTGTCACAGCCTCCTAATTGTAAAGCTCCCACTATTGCCCTTTTCCTGTTTGCTCCCCACCCCATCTCCAGGCTACAACCATCTTTTCTTCAGAATCTTGTTCCTTTAAGATGCTTTAACATCTCTAATATTAGTAAATGTGTACGTACACTTGACTTATATTAGAACATTATCTCTTCAAGATCATAGTAATGGAACCATGGTAGATTTGTGCTTCTCTAGTATTAAAAGCAAACTAAACTTATTTCTGTCAGTAACTATAGTTTTACTTATTTCTGTTCACTACTATATATTTAGTTTAACTTGGAACACTTGGATATTCACACAGAGGCAAGTTGTTTATGTACAAGTCATGTAGTTACTTACTACTTGGGAAAAGCTTCATTTCTCTTGAGAAAGTTTTATTCTAGAGTGAATGGTTAATACATATGGCATAGTAAGTGATCATAAAAATAATCTCTCTATAAAAAAAGCACTAAACGATAGAAATAATAAACATAAGAGGGGGAAGAGTAATCAGAGAAACAGCCTGCAGCACATTAAACTTTTATGTTGTTTTTAATTTTTAGAAAACAGCTGGGTTATCGATATACAACTATGTCTACATTTGCATATATCACACGCCAGAGAGAATTATTTTTCAGGCAAATATACTATTTTTTTTCAAATATCGCTGACCTCCAAATAATAGATATATACTTATCTTTAGCTGTTTATTCTAATAGACTTCTTTGCTCTTTATTTCTGTCTCTTTGATACTTTTGCCATTTACTCTCCCTTTACTATTTTTCAATCTGTTTTCCAGCATTACATATATTCTCTTTTTCGTGCATTTTTTTAAAAAAATGAGGTAGGATTGACATACAACATCATATTAGTTTCAGGTATATATCATAACTGATATTTTTATATATTGTGAAATGATAATTGCAGTAAGTCTAGTTAGCATCTGTCACCATACAGAGTAATGGAATTTTTTTTCTTGTGATGAGTACATGTATTCTTTCATGGACAAAGTACACATAGATAGAATTGGTGATTTTCTTATTGTTATATCTGCTGAATTTGGTTTGACGTACTTCTCTTCCTTTATACAACCTTATCATATCTTTCTAACACCATTTCCAAAAACTAAAACCGTGGAAGGCAGAAATTTAAAAAAAGAAAAATTAGGATCCTTGAATTCAGGGTCAGATGTGAGTAAGAATAAATATTTTTATTAAGGAAAAAACCCTTCTAAAATCCAAATTCACAAAATAAATACATGATGAGTTGAATATTAATTATACAAACAATTTTTCTTTTCCTAAAAAATGTAACATAAGTATTTTCCTTAGATACTATCTTTAAACATATTTGGCATATAATTTTATTTACAAGCATTGTTTCTAGAACAATTTTATATTCTTATTCAGAATTCAACTATCAATTTTAATATTAATGGTATTTCTTATATCCAAAAGTTGAGAACTCTGTTATCTAATTGTTAGTATAAGACATTTCATTTATCAAGTTTTAGTAGGTCAGAAATAAGTTTTAAAAATTTTATGTGCAGTGATGTGCTCTTGAGTTTTATACAGTATATATAGGAACACAAAGGAGGAAAAGGCAACCAGATTAGGGGAGTAGTAACTGCCTAATCATAATCCTTAAGAAATGAGTGAGGTAGACAAAACAACAGAATGGGCAGGGGAATTCAACGCAGAGAATATTGTATGTAGGAAGTAGTGTAGTATGGCTCTATGACTGGAAAAAATAAAGTGGTAGGTGGGGAAGGTATAAGATGTTGGTGATGAATAGCAGCTAAATTGATGGTATTTCCAAAACATATTTGGAAAACGTTTATGTCTGTCATTACTCTAAACCACCATCATCATCTCTCCCTTGGCTAGTATTAGTAGACAAGATCACCCTTTTCTCCCTATAGTCTTATTTTCTACTGAGCTGCCAAAATGTTATTTTAAAAATATAAATCAGATCAAGTCAGCCCTCTAAGTAAACCTTCCTATTTCACATTAACCATAGAATAAAGTACAATTCGATCCACATGATCTGGCCCTTGCCTACCTCTCTGATCTCAGGCCATGTTACGCTATTCTCTTCCTCATTTGTGTGCCCTGCCATATTGACCTTTCTGTTCCTGATCATGTGACGGATGTCACTGACTTAGCACCTTTTTATGATGGTCATTTTCTCTGATTATTCCAGATTTTCACATGGTGGCTCCTTGTCATTTATTCCTCAACTTAAAGGTCATCACTTCAATGAGGGCTTGCCTTCATACATGCAATCTAGTTATCTTTTTGTTACTAAATATAATTTACAGCTAAAGCATATGATATAGATGATACAGATTATTTGATATCTGTTGAGATTTGATTCACATTGGACATAGTCAAGTTTCATATATCTTTTATGTATATATATATATATGAAAAACAATGAGTATTCTTCAGTTTTTAGGAGTAGAGGCCATTTTACAGTAAGACAGTAATAAGTGAGGAGGATAATTAGTGAATGTGATTTTTAAATTATTCATATTAATTATTCTGTGCTACATTTGACCTTAAACTAAGCAATTCCATGCTGCTATTCTTTTTCAACTTTTGTGATTTTTTTTTTTTTAATTTTATTTATTTATTTGACAGAGAGAGAGAGATCACAAGCAGGCAGAGAGGCAGGCAGAGAGGGGGAAGCAGGCTCCCTGCTGAGCAGAGAGCCTGATGCGGGGCTAGATCCCAGGACCCTGATATCATGGCCTGAGCCAAAGGCAGAGGCTTTATTAACCCACTGAGCCACCCAGGCGCCCGTGTTCTCTTTTTATATATTTTTTATTTCTGCCCTTAAGCTCTCAGTTCTTGCTTCTTGTACTATGTCACGTATATCTGTCTCCTGGGCATTCCTCCTCCTACTCTCTAATGCATTATTTCTTAGATGCTATAGCCTGAGAAACCAGATTTGGTAGGAGTAAATTAAAGGAAAAGTAAATAGGTTTTGATTGCTTTACCAGATACATAAACATAAACTACAGTAATCAAGACAACATGTTTTAGTGAGGGAACTGCAGTTCAGTGGAAAAGAATAGAGCTTCCAGAAATGGACATATTATATATGAGCATATATGATAAATGTGGTATTTTAAATCACTGGGAAAAGGCTGTCTTGTTCAATATGTGATGTTGGGACAGCTAGCTAATTGTTTAGAATATAAATTTACTTAGATTCCTGTTTCATAACTTAAAGTGAAAGAAATTACAAATGAGGGGCGCCTGGGTGGCTCAGTGGGTTAAAGCCCGTGCCTTTGGCTCAGGTCATGATCTCTGGGTCCTGGGATTGAGCCCTGCATCGGGCTCTCTGTTCACGGGAATCCTGCTTCCCACCTCTCTCTGCCTACGTGTGATCTCTCTCTCTCTGTCAAATAAATAAATAAAATCTTAAAAAAAAGAAATTACAAAGGAATTATAAATATTTGTTTGGAATAAAGACTATGTTACAAATATAAAAGATAAAACTACAGAACTTAGAAGATAATGTAGGTGAGAAGTTTTATAATCTTGAAATGGAGAAGGCCAATTTTATAAGTCTGATATCAAAACCAAAAAATTATTAAGGAAATTGATGTATTTGGTTTTATAAAAACAGAAGTTTGTATATATCCAAAAAAATAAATAACAAAATTTAGGAACAGATAACTCACAAAAGATGAAATATAAACCACAAATGAAAAGTAGTGCATCCTTGCTAGTAATCAATGACATCCAATTTAAAATGCATCATTTTTGCCTGTTAGATTATTTAAGAGTAAAAACAACGAAAATCCTAATGTTAATTAGAAAACAGATATTGTGAATCTCCAGTTTTTTCTTCCACTCCTACTGGGAAAGGGGCCTGTTTTCACACTAAAATCTCCAAATAGTTTCTGACAATTAAAAAACAAAAAAAGAAAACAGCCACTGTCATATATTTGATGAGGATGAAAATCAACTTAATCTTTATAGCAATCTGTATCAGTTTTTAAAATATTCGTGCATTATTTACACAGAACTTTAGCCAAAAGCAGTAATTGAAAAAGTATGCAGAGAAATATGTTAAGTTGTGAAGTTGTTGTTCATAATAGCAAAAGAAAAAAAACACATAAATTTCTAACAATGATAACTGATTGAATAAATATTTGTATTTCCATACAGTGGAATGCTATACATCACCAAAATATTGCTATGGAAATATATTTTGCCATATTACCGGGAAAAACATGTTATAAACGCATAAAATATAAGTTTTATATGTGTATGTAGGCATTAAGGACAAGTCTGGAATTACAGACCTCAAGATGTTTATATGGCAATCTAACCAAAGATAGTCATTATCTTTGGTTAGTGAGATCATGGAATTCTTTCATTTGCTACTTTCTGAATTCTGAAAATTGTTTTTCTTTAAAATCAAGGAGTAAAGCCAACTAGCCTATAACTCTTTTTCTCTTCTGAGGAAAATGTCTCCTCTTGAAAATCTGAACAAATGAAACTTATCAACATGAAGATAAGGATACGGACTTTGCTTTTGTATATTTGGAGGCGTTTTATGATTACTTTCTGGTTTTTTGACCATATTCAGTGTTGCCAGGATAGTGACTATATAATGATCTTCAAGTAACTTTGATAAAGATGATTTACAATTTCTTAACTTTTTCTCACTCAGAAATCAGAGTACCTCCAATCTCTTACTTTGTTATTTGATTCACTGAGCTATGATTTTTTTCATACATTTTAGCAATTTGAGTTTATTTCTTCACTTTTCCTATCATATTTGAGGAGGACCAAAAAGATCACTTCTACTTTTAGGGAAAATATCTTAGATAAATCACTGTTAATTGTAGTTCTTGTCATCATTTTCTAAAAATCAAGAAGACTTTGGCTCAGTATTCATGAATTCTAGATCTCTGGGTTCACTACTGTGTGTGTGTGTGTGTGTGTGTGTCTACAATTAGTTATATAATGAACTTTAAAAACTTATTCAGCAGAGCAATGCATAATAACTATAAAAATTTAACTAATTCAAAACTATAAAGAAGTGGAAACCCCCTGTCCCCAAATTTGCATGTTGTTACCGAATACCAGAGTCACATGCTAATGTCAGCTATAACAGTTCCTTTAGGATGTGGTTTGATATATACAGAAAAAAGCCTCTGCCACAGAATCTTTCACCTTTTACTGATGCTTAAAACTCCACCATTAGAGATAATTTAATTATACATCTTTTTTTTTTTTTTTTTTAAGTAGTCCCTTCCAATCATTCAGCTCTTTGTGCACAGGATTTGATAATAGGTTTTGACAAAAGGGGAACTACAAACACAGTACAGGGTCTGAGCTACCTTTTTGTAAGGAGTACAGGGCAAATCCTGAGATGTGTGAGAGGTTGGAAGAAGAGGTGGAGAGGCTGAAAGGCAGAAAAATACATTGCTCAGGTAGGTTGACGTTGCTCAGGAACATTAATACCAATAATATTATCTGTGCTCTGTCATCTTTTTTTTTTTTTTAATTAATTTTTATTAACATATAATGTATTATTTGCCCCAGGGTACATGTCTGTGAATCTTCGGGCTTACACATTTCACAGCACTTAATAGCACATACCCTCCCCATTGTCCACAACCCAGCCACCCTATCCCTACCCCACCACCCCCCCGGCCACCCTTAGTTCATTTCTTGAGTCTAGGAGT
>CM053604.1:107467281-107479221 GCA_028646535.1 Procyon lotor | reverse complement strand
AGAGTCTGATTTCTCAGTGTTTATAAATGATGCTTTGCCTTTTTTTTTAAAACAAGCTAGAGCTGTTATCCAAACAAAACGATATGTATTATATATAATTTTCTCTTTTGGAATCTTCATGTATTTCTTATCAAGTACATTTATGTATCCTCTTTTGGCCTTAGTCGTTCATATTAGCAGGATTTTTGTCCTTTAGAAATTAAGTACAAAGTTCAACATATAATGATTAAGTAGTCATTTGATTAGTATACTTCTTTAATTTGCTGATACCAAAGCTAGATTTTTAAATGTAGCCCCAAAGAGGACTGAGGCTGGTCAACCAGATAGTCAGTAAACATTGAGTGGAAACTTGTCAAATATCTAGCAAATCATCCTCAACTTAAGTTCAAATGTGTAAAGGGCAAGAGGAAAATTGGCATGAGTAATGATATTATAAGTAACACAGTTAAAATTGCTGATTATTCTTATGGCTCTTTTTTAAATACTGAAAAGTAAATTAATTCTGAAATATAAAATATAAAGTCTTATTTGGATTTTTACACCTTTCTTGGTAAAAAATTACTCTAGAATCTTAAGACAGTTTTTTAAAACTTGATTTTGGTAATCACAGAAAATCTTAATGTATTACTAAATGGAATGTGTTTTCTTAATAAATTTTTTTTTTCAATTTCTCTAACCTGGTTTTATAGTGCTTTTAGATATAAATATATAGGAGATAAAATGCAATTTCAGAGTTGTATGCTTAAAAGAAACAGCATACATATGTGTTTACCTTAACTGCATCCATATGTTTAAGTTATTTCTCTTCCAAAACCATCTTAAAAAAAAATTTTACAACTTTATTGTTGGTTACTAAGTGTTGTACTGATTTTTGTTTCCTCTGTTAGATTAAAAAGACTAGTTCTGAGAGACTAAAATAGTCATTGTTAAGTTGAAGCCAAAAACCACATTGTCACTAAGCCAAGTCTACTTTTATTTACTTTGATTTCTTTATTTCTTTCTTCCTTTCATTCTCTCTAGTGTGTGAATCTATGTTCTCTATATATACTGTCTCTTTCTCTAGATATAGCTATAAAATCATGCAAGTATGCAATATTTGGCACAGGAAACAATGGAACATGCAGCTTGTTGAAAATATTTTCATAATATTTCCATTTGGAAATCCATTAATAAATTCTCTAGGTAATATTTGAGATGCTGTTTATAAAATACAAATATGTGGTTTTACTGGAATGTCTCAAAGTATTTGCATAGTCTTTTTTATTACTATGTATTTCAACATCTGGAATGCTGTCTGCTGAACTCAGATTTTATTATAGAAAGTACTAACAGGCTATTTACAGAAATAATTGGGAATTGATGAATAAGAATGTTAAATAATAAAGTAAGCTTTTTAGTAGAAATATTTAATAGAATGTTTTATTCAGTGTGGGCTGCTTTGTAATAGTATTAGGAGTGTATATTAGCTGCATCCCTGCTGAATTATGTTGATTTGGATGGCCATTTATTCTTTCAGTAAGTATTTATTGAGCACCTACTGTATGTCAAGCCCCAGAAGCACAGAAATATTTGCAGTCTCTGGTCTCAAGGAGACTTACAGCCTAATTGATGAGGCAGAAATAAGTAACAAGTAAGTAGTAGAGGTCTGTGCACATTGCTCAAAAAGCAACTGGAGGATAGCAACAGTCTGGCTGAGACCAAAAAGAGATTTCCTAGAGGACAGAAATGCCCGACTTGTCTTAAAGAATGAAGAAACCATGCAGAGAATAGGAATAGAAAAAAAGGGGAGGGGGGCAAATAATGCCTACAAAGACAGTATGCACATTACATCTGACATTATATAGTATACGATGAACAGTGTCAGAGGATGAGACTGGCAGCCTAGGCAGGGGCTATATTATTTTTAATCTTAATTTTGACTAGTCGGTAACGTTTGTGAAATGCTTAGTTAACCTCAACCAGCACTGTGTTAAGTCTTTTATGTTATATATGGTAATAATAATAACAAACAGCGATTGCTAGCTGATTTTGTGTCTAAATGTTTTATATTCTCTCATTTAATCTTCATAAAAACCCAATAAAATACCCACTTTATTAGATGAGGAAACTAAGGCACAGAAGGTTAAGTATCTTGCCCAGAGTCACTCAGCTAATATGTAAAAAAGCTAAGATTTTAAGTTAAGCAGTCTGAGTCCGATGTCTGCATACCTAACTTCATGAGTGATGCCACCCTGTGGAAAGGAATTTGGATGGAAGGATTTTAACTAGAGAAGTTACATAATCAAATTTGCAACATGAGGATTGAACATCTTGCAAGCCCAGGTGTATTTAACTCCTCTGAAGACAGATGAAGGCTGCTGGCTAATGTTTATAGTTTTTGGTCATTGTAGGTTATTTTTTTCTCATTTTAATTTTACAGCAGAGGTGAAAAAATAAACTGCTTAAAAGCAGGAACAGTCTCTTGTTTTCTTTTGAATCTTTCTAGCACTTTCTGAGCCCACTGTAAGGTAACCTAAAGCCAAATATGTTAATAATTATTGAAATTGACTAATGAGTACATGGGGATTCATTATCCTATTCCATAATAAAAACTTAACATAATCAGTTTGTATCATCTGGAACCAAAACTATCTAGATGAAGGAAAGTTCTTAAAAACAGGTTAGGCATTTGGTAGAGTTCATTAAGGTACCCTTTTACCAGTACACTTTCCTGAATTTTATACCTGTGTTTCTTGTGATTTCAAACCTCAGTCGTGCCTCTAAATTTTCTGTTGCTTTATACATAAGGCTGAAGGGAAAAGTGAAGAAAGAGTGTTAAGTAAAATTACTTTCAGGGGCTTTTTCAAATCATGCCTATTCCCCCAGTTTCTCATTTGGCTCTTAAGAATCACTGTATAGTGAGACATGGAAGCGTTGTCATATCCCTCAGCTATGTTGGGGTGAGGAAATGAGAATTACTGTCTTCATTGACATCTTGCAGACCTTCCCTGAAACACTAGTCTCAGGAATAGCAGCTATCAGCCTCCACTTACACTTTTCATTCTTTCCCTTGTCCATATTTTGCCCTTGTCAAGAACTGTGCTATTGTCTCAACCTTGGTTTTGTCCCCAGCACAAACCAAAATATGCATAAGGGTCTGGGTGAGCTTGCTATGTATAATAGGCACTCAGTACACTCTTCTGTTGTAAGAATACCATGTGCAGGGGCACCTGGGTGGCTCAGTGGGTTAAAGCCTCTGCCTTCGGCTCAGGTCATGATCTCAGGGTCCTGGGATCAAGCCCCACATCAGGCTCTCTGCTCAGCAGGGAGCCTGCTTCCTCCTCTCTCTCTGCCTGCCTCTCTCGGTCTACTTGTGATCTCTCTCTGTGTCAAATAAATAAATAAAATCTTTAAAAAAAAAAAAAGAATACCATGTGCAAGGGACTGTTCTACAGGTTGCACACTACTAAAATATATGATATTCTCACCCTTTATAGTAAGTTACAGAGACCGACTAGTAATTATTAAAAGTTACAAAAAACATTTCAAGGAAGCTTAAATCAAGTGTGTAATCAGCAATATGAGCAGGCTATAAGATTTAGGAAATAGTACACCAAAAAGGTGGAACTCAAGCAGGATTTTCTAGAGAGGGGTAGGACTCAGGGTAAGGGTGACCATTCTAGAAGGGGCATTCAAATAGGAGAAAATGTAAGGCAGAAATATCTGATTATATTTATGTAAGAAAAGTAGCCTGACTGAAAAAGAACACTGCATGAGGGAATTGGATGAGGAATAAAAGTTAGAGATGTGGGAAAATATTTATTGCCTGACATTAGGCCTTTACCTTATAATTACTGGAGATTAATTGAAATCATTCAATCAAGAGAAATTGTGTAAAGGAGAGTTTGGGAAAAACTCAATTCTGCAGGATACACTGAAGGAAAAAGTTAAGAAATTAAGCTAGAGAGACTAACACAATCCTCAGTACCTGAAACTATAATGGACCTGGGTTCAGAAAGGGGTAAGGGATATGAGAAACTATAAAAGAAGTGATTGGATGATGGGGGTTGGGGAGCAGGCAGAGTTTAAATAAAGTAGAAAATAAGACATCTAAAAAAAAGTGATTGGGTCTAGGACTTATATATGAAAGCAGGAGATAAAATTTTAAAATATCAGTAAGAATTTGAGGAAAAAGAAAGATCAACATAGGAGTCTAACTCTTGACTAAAGAATGCTAAAGTAAAATTAGTTTTCCCAGATTTTAGATATGTTAATTTTAAGTGTACTGAGACGTACACCATACACACAATATACATAAATGGCCATTAGGTAACAGTGTAAATGGACACTTCATAAAAATCAGTAATCCTCTGGTTTTACATTTGAAAATCTTTCCCATAGAAGAAAGATTTGAAGTCATGACAACAGAAAAAAATTCCAGGGCAAAAAGTATAGATGGAGAAAGTGTAGAGTGCTAGAAAAGAATGTGCAGTGATGAGTTCAATTATGCATGAGAATGAATAGAAGTCAGCGAACAACAGAGCGTAAGGTTAGAAAACTAAGCTGGGGCATAGCCATGAAAGCCACAGGAGACAGAATGTGAAGAAACTAGGCTATGATCAACAGTGTAGACTGCTTCCGAGATCAGGGTGACTGAATGGTAGGTGAGTTGTAGAAACAATGAAAAGAACCTAGAACTGACAGTTGATGATAGAATGTGTGACTATGAGATTTGAGATTATAATCTTTACCTGACATTTTAACTCCATAATTTTCACACTTGAAAAAGCCCTTTCAATTGTATTTTTATCACCAACAACTCAAAAGTTAGTCAAGAATTAAAGTATTTGTGCCTAAGAATTCTGTAGTCTTTTTAGATGTTGGGAGGACTTGAAAAGAAAATTATTATTTAACCTGTATGGAATAATACAGGTTTTATTCTGTCATTGAGAGAGAATAATCAGACCATCATATTACATGACTTGAGAAAGCCTTTTCCTGAAAGACGTCACTAATATGCAAATTCTAAAATTTTAAGACTTCCTTTTGTAAAAAGTGTTAAAAAGAGAACATTGGTGGGGCCCCTGGGTCACTCAGTCAGTTCAGCATCCAACTCTTGATTTCTGTTCAAGTCATGATCTCAGGGTCTTAAGATTGAGCCCCATGTGGGGTTCTGCACTGGGCATGGAACCTGCTTAAGATTCTCTCTCTCACCCTCTCCCTCTCCCTCTACCCCTCCCCCCACTCATGCTCTCTCTCTCTCTCTCTAAAAGAAAAAAAATAAAGAGGGACACGCGGGTGACTCAGTCAGTTGAGTGTCAGACTCTTGGTTTTGGCTCAGGTCATTATCTCGGGTTCCTGGAATTGACCCCCACATTGGACTCCACCCTCAGCAGGAAGTCTATTTCTCCTTCTTCTTCCCCCCTTCCCCAGCTCATGCTTTCTCTCCCTCTCTTTCTCTTCTCTCTCTCTCTCTCTCTCTCTCTCTCTCTCTCTCAAATAAATGAATAAATCTTTAGGAAAACAGAGAGAACACTGGTATTTTTGAAAGTTGTCTTGCCATGATATCCTTTTCATTTCAAAACAATGTAAAATGTGAAGCAGGAAATGTAGTATTAAGACTGGTTACATTAAATTTATATCTATAGTTAAGATTTATATGCAATAATGTCATTGTCCTTAGTTTGTCTATAGTAGCTAATGTTACTTACCATTCTGTGTTTGGAAGTCTAACCTTACAGCTTCCATATCACTCTATCCTGCTCTCTGACTCCTAACTCCTTTCTCCTCTACTTTCTTCATTACTTCCTTGTATGGTACCCTAAATATGAGTGTTTCCCAAGGTTCAGCTCTAGGTCTTTTTTTACATGTGTCTCATATATTTTCTTCCTGGAGCTTAACCAGTGAGTTTCAGACTGTGTGCCAGAGCTTAAGATTTCTCAGAATTGTCTCAGGAGCTTCTAAGGAAGTTTATTAAAGATGGCTTTACCCACTTATAAAGTAGATGGCTCTATACCTATGTTTTTGATATTTTGGAGGCTTATATTTCATTTGAAAAAAGGAAGTCATTTCTGTTGCTTAAAAATACACATATATAGACAGGGAAAGAGAAGGATCTAAAACCATTGACAACATTTCTCTTGTCACCTAAATCAATACTAATCTTTGATGTCAGAGCCAAGCTTAGGCTTTCTTTTCCTCATTGGATATCTCAACATGGGTAGATGGGTATCACTATCACTTCAAATTCCACATGTCACATAAAATACACTTTCTTATGGCAAACTAGTTCTTCAACAGAAACTTACATTTCCATTCATAGCTTTACTACGCTCTAAAATATGCAAGTTAAATAAAAAAGAATTAGTCTGTCTTTTGTTCATTCCTCAAAGTCATCATTCTCCAAGACCTTTTGATTTTTCCTTAGTCCATAAATATTTATCCCTTTCTTTCATATACCACAGCTTCCGTAGGGATCGGGGTACATAATCCCTTTTGTTTTGGACTGGTCTCTGAACCTCCAAAGAGATTTTTGTCCCTGGGGGTTTAGCCTTGCAGTATATTTTGAAATCTAGAGCAAGATTTCAGTTTCCTAAAATAATGTGTTCATCATTATCATTATTCACTCCTGAAACATTTCTTCCTTTCCTTCCCTATTTTAGCTGTGTTAGATGGGGATCACAGTGTGTCCCAAACCTAATAATAATGCAGCATTTTATTTAGTGCTTTGTATGTGCTAAGTACTATACTAAGTACTTTGTAGATATTATTTAATTTTCCAGATAATTCTGTGAACTAGACATTATTGGTAGCTATTTGGTAGATGAGGAACAGAAGTTAAGCTAATTGCCCAAGATCACACAGCAGAAAAATGACGACGTCAATACCATAGGCCACATGTGTAGGTTATCTCTTCTGTCCCCTTCCCCTCCATTTAAATAGGGGAAAAGACATATGGCTGTTGGGCAGGGACCACCAAAAGCAGCAGTCAAGGGTAAAGGTGCTGGCTTTGCCAACTGGTTTTAAAAGAAATTTAATATTCACATTCATCAACTCAGTCCATAAATCGATATATCATGAAATAGCAGTGCTCCCAAGTTCTTTGTGACTACCTCTAGGCTTCAGGTTCTGCCACTGTGTGATATTTTTTCTTCTTCAAGATTGTCCTGTAGTTGATCATAAATTGATTTAACCTCACCAAAAAAAAAAAAAAAAAAACATTTTAGAAGTTCTGAAATCTGAAATGATCCTAGTCTCTATTCCTTGCTTCCTCTTGGCTCTTTTTCTTGTTTCTAAAGTCTAGGACCAGCCTTATCTCCTGCTATATAAAATCAAACTTATCTAGCCATGCTACTCTAATTGTGTCTGAACATGCTTTGTGATAATGATGATGATGACAATAGAGATACCTTATTCATTCATTCATTCGATTGTAGATCCATGCTTTTTTTTGTGCTCAGTCTTAACCCCAGGCTTTGGCATAGTACCTAACAGATAAGAAGAAAGGATAGCTTCAGAGTATGAGCTCTAGAATCGTGCTGTGTAGGTGCAAATTTTGAGCCTGCCATTTAATTACTATATGACATTGGGCAAGATATTTAAGTTCTTTGTGCATTATTTTCTTTATAGATACAGATGGATATAATATAGGGCTCACATCATGTAGTCTATCTTTTGTAAAGATTTATTTATTTCTTTGAGAGAGTGCATATGCGCATGTGTGAGCAGGGGGAGGGGCAGAGGAAGAGCCAGAGAAGCAGACTCCCCACTGAGCTCAGAGCCCCACACAGGGCTAGATCTCTCAGCCCTGAGATCACAGCCAAAGCCAAAATCAAGAGTTAGGTGCTTAACTGACTGAGCCACCCAGGCCCCTGGACTCACATCATATAGTTTAAAGATTAATTGATATAAGATAATAAAGCACTTCAAAAAGTTGTTGGTAATTGGTAAGTACTAAATAAATATTTGTTGTTATTATCAGCCCTTAATATTTGTTGACTGCATATTGAATGTCTAATCTACTAAGCACTTTGCTATGCTTTTTACATAAATATGATTTAATTCTTAATATAGCATGATGAGCTGGACACTACTATTATCCACATTTTACAGGAGAGAAAACTGAAACTTAGAGATGTTTATTAAGTAACTTAACTAGATCATAATAGAGTTTGTAAGTGATATGTGTTCGGGATTTGAACATGACTTCAAAACCCATGATGCTGCCATCATATCACTCAGTTTTCACAGAGGGGCTTTCCAATCTTTTCTGCCTAAGCAAGTCATAGAGCACTTCTTAAACTTATTGGCCCAACTACATCAAACTGTTGTTTAACCTTCTAAGTACCTTTGTCCTGCTTCCCATATTGAGAATACATTCAAGGGCAGAAACATTAAGACCTAATACTGCTATATGTACATAGTTGATGATTATTGAACGCATAAATGAATGAATCGCTATCAGTGTTTCTTACAAGGTTTTTTGTAAAGGACTACTAGTGGTAACCCCAACAAACAAAAAAAAAGGAAATTAATGCTAGAAAACTATTGCATTTTCTTGTTTATGATGTATTATTTGCCTACAGTCCTGCAGAGTATATAAAAATTAAGGATTTGTTTCCTTAGGGATTAAAAAAAATAACATGATGAAATATATTCTCTTATGAATTTGAGAGGTTTCCTTCATTCGTTTAACCTGGAAGTTAGAATCCTGACTGTTGTGGGGGCTGAAATAGTCTTTCTATAGCTTTGCTTCCTTCTCTCTCCCCACACATACTGTATTATTTATTTATTCACCCAATTTAGATAGATCAGGTCCTTGCTAGCATAGATCTTGTATTTTAGTGGAAGAGAAAGGCATAAACAAGTAAACAAATAAAATAATTACAGACCGTGATAGCATCTGGCATTTAGTATTTTCCCATGATGAAGGAGTTATTGGTGATTGGGAAGTGAGCATCTGTGCTGGGTATACAGGAGGATCTGTGGTAGAGGAGGGTCTTGCGAAGGGTGCATGCACACAGCTTTCAGAAAGGGCACATGTTTCTTATGTTTACTTAGTCCCTGGCTTAACTGTCTCATGCTTGGATGCAACATATGGCTCTTACTTTGTTGTTTAGCCCCCTAGGTTCAAAGAGACTGTCAATAATAATGCTCTTCCTATGACAAAAATAATAGCATCAAGCCATTTTCACAGGTGCTATGTTTCTTTTTTCCTCCTTTCTACTTCCCAGGATGAAATGGGCCAAGAATCAAAGCAGCAATAGGTTTTCTCTATACCTGTAAAAGATTAGCTTTAGTCATCAGGGATGATGCAAGCAGGGGAAGAAAAATGCAAGAAAACAGAGATGAAGCCAAAAAGGACAATTTCTGATTGTAATAGCTGGTTTCTGTTTCATATCACTGAGCGAGATGAGAAGGTTTTGCAGGGTTTTATAGGAACAGCTTACACAGTACTAAAGGATGACCTCACCCTCAGTGCCCTTGCCAGGTGCTTAGACCCACTGTGAAAACATAAAGTTGATTTTCAACATGAAATAAGCCAGAAGTCTGCAATGACATTTTCAGGTGACAGTTGTGGTTCTACCGCCTGTAATTAGCACCTCTTAACCCTCAAACTCGCCCATGCCTTTTTCAGGCTGTTGAAGCTCAAATTCGAAGTTTTGGACAGACGCCTTCTCAACTGCTCATAGAGCCCCATCCTCCCAGAGGTTCTGCTATGCAAGTGGTAAGTCCTACTTAGACTCTTCTCATTTCTTGCCTCTCTCTGAGACCATGCTCAGCATTCACAACCGTGTTTTGTTGTACTTGAGATTCTTTCACATCTGAGCCTGTTCTTTTTATGCAATGTTCATCAACCTGCTAACAACGGCAAATATTATTACATGCTGTTCTGGAGTCGTTGGAAAGGTAGACGTTGCTCCAGTGCTCTAGGATCTCCTCAGTTCATGTTTTGGGTTGCAAAATTAAAAGGTTTATAATTGTCACGTATCCTTGCCTCAGGATAATAGCTCCAGACACAGGATAGATGAGTTTTCTAATTTAATCCTATGAGTTTCTAGATTAGTTTTGCTTGTGCTTGCTCTTTACATCCCAATATGTTTTTCAGTTTGGGAATTTGAAAACTAACCCTAATGTGTCGGATATTGTTACAGAGGGTAAGGGACCACAGCGAGAAGTAAAGATGGTTTGGTATACCATGCCACCCAAAGCTTACCACAGTGATTTAGATTGCTCATGATTTTGAGGGTTATATGGGCGTTTCTTCCATTCTCACTTTGGCTCCCTCACACACTGCTGTGGGGTGGGCTGAGGTGGCCAGACCTCTTTCCATGTGGTCTTTCATCATCAAGGAAGTTAGCTCAGGCTACTTTCACAGTAGGAACAGTGTTCCAAGAGAACACTTCTGCAGGACTTTTTGAAACTTGCTCTTGAACTCACATAAATCATTTACACCACATTTTACTGGTCAAAGCAAGTCTAGAGGCCAGCCCAGAATCAGGAGTTGGAGATGGCACTCCAATATGGCAAGGAGACAGAGACGAAGAGAGCAAGAAACAGAGATGTGGCCTTTTCACCCCTGGCTCTCTTGTTTTTTTGTTTTTGTTTTTTTTTTTCTTTCTTTCCCTTTCCATCTTGCCATCATCTTTGTGTCTTTTTCCCTTTCACCCTCTTTGTCATCTTCTTTCTCTTTCCAAACCTTTTTTCCCTTCTTGCTCTAGTTATATGAGTTGGACATCACAGTAAACTACACGCATTTTTAAAATTATTTACATCATATTTTCCCCTAAGCATTTTTAAACAGGTGAGATCAGATTTAAGTGAAGATAAAGGTAACTTTAGTAAGCAGAAGATGACATAAAAAGCAAACATTTAACAAGAACAGTGTAAGATAATGCCATAAAAAATAGTAAGAATGATTTATGTTCGTGGTTTGGAAATAGTTTTAGTAATAGTTTGTCAATGAGACTCAGGCTATTATGATGGTGACTCATGGACACTCACTTCCACTGCTCCACTGACTTTTACCTGGTCAGACTTGGTCACTGGAGCAAGGAGGGAACTCCTCCTGCCAAGCCTTTCTCCACAGCAAAAGAATCCATTGAGGAAGTTCAGCTTCCTAGGATAGGAAGGCGCATGCTCATATGAGGATGGGATAGTATCTTTCTCATTATCTTTATCCTCTGAATTGAATCCCTGAACCCCTTTCCAGACTTGTGCAAATTGTGTTTCCATGTTACACATACGTGGGTGGGAAAGAAAGGTATATTAGAGAGAAACTAGAGTTGTCAACAAGTGTACACTTAATCTGGAACAACAGAATGAAATTTGGCTTGCGGTTTCCCCCTTCCATCTCAGATGTGGCTCCCTGACGTACCCACAATCAGAGGAAGGCTTGTATCTCTTATCCCTGCTTTACCCATTGTCCTCCTCATCTGCAGCTGTTGCTGTCACCATAGACTAGCCCAGGGTGCTGCGCTGTGCTTTCTCTTATGTCTGGTGCTCCCTATTCCATACTTTCCAGCCAAGGATATGATGGAACTCCCAAGAGTTTCCCACTGCTTGCCTGCATTGGGAGCACTACTCAAGACGGAGTATGTAGAAACAGGCTGGAGGGACTGCTTGTTATAAAAATGCAGTGGACAGTTCTGGATATGATGTCTACAGCTTTCTGTGGAAGTGGCTTGTCCTTGCCATGTGGCTAAGAGTTGGCCCACTAGAGTCACTATGTAAACAAGACATTCTTCCTACACATTAGAGATTTTCTGTGTTTTTTTTAAGGACATAAACATTGGAATTATTCAATTCCAGTCTAATCGTATTTACAATATGAGCTGTTAAGCTCAAAAGTAAGTATCAACTTCCTTTCAGTGATACTTTATGATGTATGTTATATTCTTTCTCAGAGTTTATAAGTTGACTTTAGTAAATATTTGTTTTTTAAACTACATAATTGAAAAA